>JBBPBR010000520.1:0-272534 GCA_037974775.1 Cicer pinnatifidum | reverse complement strand
CCTCCCTAGGCATATTATTGTCCAATTAGGGTTTTTAACCAATCTTGTGCATCCAATAAGTTCATTTGTGTCATTGGATGAACATTTAGGTCATTTTCGTCCTCCCTAGGCTTATTCTTGTCCAATTAGGGTTTTTAACCAATCTTGTGCATCCAATAAGTTCATTTGTGTCATTGGATGAACATTTAGGTCATTTTCGTCCTCCCTAGTCTTATTCTTGTCCAATTAGGGTTTTAAGCAATCTTGTGCATCCAATATGTGTGTTTGTGTCATTGGATGAACATTTAGGTCATTTTCGTCCTCCCTAGGCTTATTCTTGACCAATTAGGGTTTTTAACCAACCTTGTGCATACAATAAGTTCATTTCTGTCATTGGTTGAACATTTAGGTCATTTTCGTCCTCCCTAGGCTTATTCTTGTCCAATTAGGGTTTTTAGCCAATCTTGTGCATCCAATAAGTTCATTTGTGTCATTGGTTGAACATTTAGGTCATTTTCGTCCTCCCTAGGCTTATTCTTGTCCAATTAGGGTTTTTAGCCAATCTTGTCCATTCAATAAGTTCATTTGTGTCATTGGAGGAACATTTAGGTCATTTTCGTCCTCCCTAGTCTTATTCTTGTCCAATTAGGGTTTTTATGCAATCTTGTGCATCCAATAGGTGTGTTTGTGTCATTGGACGAACATTTAGGTCATTTTCGTCCTCCCTAGGCTTATTCTTGTCCAATTAGGGTTTTTAACCAATCTTGTGCATCCAATAAGTTCATTTGTGTCATTGGATGAACATTTAGGTCATTTTCGTCCTCCCTAGGCTTATTCTTGTCCAATTAGGGTTTTTAACCAATCTTGTGCTTCCAATAAGTTCATTTGGGTCATTGGATGAACATTTAAGTTATTTTCGTCCTCCCTAGGCTTATTCTTGTCCAATTAGGGTTTTTATGCAATCCTTTGCATCCAATAGGTGTGTTTGTGTCATTGGACGAACATTTAGGTCATTTTCGTCCTCCCTAGGCTTATTCTTGTCCAATTAGGGTTTTTATGCAATCCTTTGCATCCAATAGGTGTGTTTGTGTCATTGGACGAACATTTAGGTCATTTTCGTCCTCCCTAGGCTTATTCTTGTCCAATTAGGGTTTTTAATCAATCTTGTGCATCCAATAAGTTCATTTGTGTCATTGGATGAACATTTAGGTCATTTTCGTCCTCCCTAGTCTTATTCTTGTCGAATTAGGGTTTTTATGCAATCTTGTGCATCCAATAGGTGTGTTTGTGTCATTGGAGGAACATTTAGGTCATTTTCGTCCTCCATAGTTTTATTCTTATCCAATTAGGGTTTTTATGCAATCTTGTGGATCCAATAGGTGTGTTTGTGTCATTGGACGAACATTTAGGTCATTTTCGTCCTCCCTAGGCTTATTCTTGTCCAATTAGGGTTTTTAACCAATCTTGTGCATCCAATAAGTTCATTTGTGTCATTGGATGAACATTTAGGTCATTTTCGTCCTCCCTAGTCTTATTCTTGTCCAATTAGGGTTTTAAGCAATCTTGTGCATCCAATATGTGGGTTTGTGTCATTGGACGAACATTTAGGTCATTTTCGTACTCCATATGCTTATTCTTGTCCAATTAGGGTTTTTAACCAATCTTGTGCATCCAATAAGTTCATTTGTGTCATTGGATGAACATTTAGGTCATTTTCGTCCTCCCTAGTCTTATTCTTGTCCAATTAGGGTTTTTATGCAATCTTGTGCATCCAATAGGTGTGTTTGTGTCATTGGACGAACATTTAGGTCATTTTCGACCTCCCTAGTCTTATTCTTGTCCAATTAGGGATTTTATGCAATCTTGTTCATCCAATAGGTGTGTTTGTGTTATTGGACGAACATTTAGGTCATTTTCGTCCTCCCTAGGCTTATTCTTGTCCAATTAGGGTTTTTAACCAATCTTGTGCATCCAATAAGTTCATTTGTGTCATTGGATGAACATTTAGGTCATTTTCGTCCTCCCTAGGCTTATTCTTGTCCAATTAGGGTTTTCAACCAATCTTGTGCATCCAATAAGTTCATTTGTGTCATTGGATGAACATTTAGGTCATTTTCGTTCTCCCTAGGCTTATTCTTGTCCAATTACGGTTTTTAACCAATCTTGTGCATCCAATAAGTTCATTTGTGTCATTGGATGAACATTTAGGTCATTTTCGTCCTCCCTAGTCTTATTCTTGTCCAATTAGGGTTTTTATGCAATCTTGTGCATCCAATAGGTGTGTTTGTGTCATTGGATAAACGTTTAGGTCATTTTCGTCCTCCCTAGGCTTATTCTTGTCCAATTAGGGTTTTTAACCAATCTTGTGCATCCAATAAGTTCATTTGTGTCATTGGATGAACATTTAGGTCATTTTCGTCCTCCCTAGGCTTATTCTTGTCCAATTAGGGTTTTAAGCAATCTTGTGCATCCAATATGTGTGTTTGTGTCATTGGATGAACATTTAGGTCATTTTCGTCCTCCCTATGCTTATTCTGGACCAATTAGGGTTTTTAACCAATCTTGTGCATCCAATAAGTTCATTTGTGTCATTGGATGAACATTTAGGTCAATTTCGTCCTCCCTAGTCTTATTCTTGTCCAATTAGGGTTTTTATGCAATCTTGTGCATCCAATAGGTGTGTTTGTGTCATTGGACGAACATTTAGGTCATTTTCGTCCTCCCTAGGCTTATTCTTGTCCAATTAGGGTTTTTAACCAACCTTGTACATCCAATAAGTTAATTTGTGTCATTGGTTGAACATTTAGGTCATTTTCGTCCTCCCTAGGCTTATTCTTGTCCAATTAGGGGTTTTAACCAACCTTGTGCATCCAATAAGTTCATTTGTGTCATTTGAGGACCAATTAGGTCATTTTCGTCCTACGTGGTCTTATTCTTGTCCAATTAGGGTTTTTATGCAATCTTGTGCATCCAATAGGTGTGTTTGTGTCATTGGACGAACTTCAGGTCATTTTCGTCCTCCCTAGGCTTATTCTTGTCCAATTAGGGTTTTTAACCAATCTTGTGCATCCAATAAGTTCATTTGTGTCATTGGATGAACATTTAGGTCATTTTCGTCCTCCCTAGGCTTATTCTTGTCCAATTAGGGTTTTTAACCAATCTTGTGCATCCAATAAGTTCATTCGTGTCATTGGATGAACATTTAGGTCATTTTCGTCCTCCCTAAGCTTATTCTTGTCCAATTAGGGTTTTTAACCAATCTTGTGCATCCAATAAGTTCATTTGTGTCATTGGATGAACATTTAGGTCATTTTCGTCCTCCATAGGCTTATTCATGTCCAATTAGGGTTTCTTAACAATCTTGTGCATCCAATAGGTGTGTTTGTGTCATTGGATGAACATTTAGGTCATTTTGGTCCTCCCTAGGCTTATTCTTGTCCAATTAGGGTTTTTAACCAATCTTGTGCATCCAATAAGTTCATTTGTGTCATTGGATGAACATTTAGGTCATTTTCGTCCTCCCTAGGCTTATTCTTGTCCAATTAGGGTTTTTAACCAATCTTGTGCATCCAATAAGTTCATTTGTGTCATTGGATGAACATTTAGGTCATTTTCGTCCTCCCTAGGCTTATTCTTGTCCAATTAGGGTTTTTAACCAATCTTGTGCATCCAATAAGTTCATTTGTATCATTGGATAAACATTTAGGTCATTTTCGTCCTCCCTAGGCTTATTCTTGTCCAATTAGGGTTTTTATGCAATCTTGTGCATCCAATAGGTGTGTTTGTGTCATTGGACGAACATTTAGGTCATTTTCGTCCTCCCTAGGCTTATTCTTGTCCTATTAGGGTTTTTAACCAATCTTGTGCATTCAATAAGTTCATTTGTGTCATTGGATGAACATTTAGGTCATTTTCGTCCTCCCTAGTCTTATTCTTGTCCAATTAGGGTTTTTATGCAATCTTGTGCATCCAATAGGAGTGTTTGTGTCATTGGAGGAACATTTAGGTCATTTTCGTCCTCCCTAGTCTTATTCTTGTCCAATTAGGGTTTTTATGCAATCTTGTGCATCCAATTGGTGTGTTTGTGTAATTGGACGAACATTTAGGTCATTTTCGTCCTCCCTAGGCTTATTCTTGTCCAATTAGGGTTTTTAACCAATCTTGTGCATCCAATAAGTTCATTTGTGTCATTGGATGAACATTTAGGTCATTTTCGTCCTCCCTAGTCTTATTCTTGTCGAATTAGGGTTTTTATGCAATCTTGTGCATCCAATAGGTGTGTTTGTGTCATTGGAGGAACATTTAGGTTATTTTCGTCCTCCCTAGTCTTATTCTTGTCCAATTAGGGTTTTTTTGCAATCTCGTGCATCCAATAGCTGTGTTTGTGTCATTGGACGAACATTTAGTTCATTTTCGTCCTCCCTAGGCTTATTCTTGTCCAATTAGGGTTTTTAACCAATCTTGTGCATCCAATAAGTTCATTTGTGTCATTGGATGAACATTTAGGTCATTTTCGTCCTCCCTAGTCTTATTCTTGTCCAATTAGGGTTTTTATGCAATCTTGTGCATCCAATAGGTGTGTTTGTGTCATTGGACGAACATTTAGGTCATTTTCGTCCTCCCTAGGCTTATTCTTGTCCAATTAAGGTTTTTAACCAATCTTGTGCATCCAATAAGTTCATTTGTGTCATTGGATGAACATTTAGGTCATTTTCGTACTCCCTAGGCTTATTCTTGTCCAATTAGGGTTTTTAACCAATCTTGTGCATCCAATAAGTTCATTTGTGTCATTGGATGAACATTTAGGTCATTTTCGTCCTCCCTAGGCTTATTCTTGTCCAATTAGGGTTTTTAACCAATCTTGTGCATCCAATAAGTTCATTTGTGTCATTGGATGAACATTTGGGTCATTTTCGTCCTCCCTAGTCTTATTCTTGTCGAATTAGGGTTTTTATGCAATCTTGTGCATCCAATAGGTGTGTTTGTGTCATTGGAGGAACATTTAGGTCATTTTCGTCCTCCCTAGTTTTATTCTTATCCAATTAGGGTTTTTATGCAATCTTGTGCATCCAATAGGTGTGTTTGTGTCATTGGACGAACATTTAGGTCATTTTCGTCCTCCCTAGGCTTATTCTTGTCCAATTAGGGTTTTTAACCAATCTTGTGCATCCAATAAGTTCATTTGTGTCATTGGATGAACATTTAGGTCATTTTCGTCCTCCCTAGTCTTATTCTTGTCCAATTAGTGTTTTTAACCAACCTTGTGCATCCAATAAGTTCATTTGTGTCATTGGTGGAACATTTAGGTCATTTACGTCCTCCCTAGTCTTATTCTTGTCCAATTAAGGTTTTTAACCAATCTTGTGCATCCAATAAGTTCATTTGTGTCATTAGATGAACATTTAGGTCATTTTCGTCCTCCCTAGTCTTATTCTTGTCCAATTAGGGTTTTATGCAATCTTGTGCATCCAATAGGTGTGTTTGTGTCATTGGACGAACATTTAGGTCATTTTCGTCCTCCCTAGGCTTATTCTTGTCCAATTAGGGTTTTTAACCAATCTTGTGCATCCAATAAGTTCATTTGTGTCATTGGATGAACATTTAGGTCATTTTCGTCCGCCCTAGGTTTATTCTTGTCCAATTAGGGTTTTTAACCAATCTTGTGCATCCAATAAGTTCATTTGTGTCATTGGATGAACATTTAGGTCATTTTCGTCCTCCCTAGGCTTATTCTTGTCCAATTAGGGTATTTATGCAATCTTGTGCATCCAATAGGTGTGTTTGTGTCATTGGACGTACATTTAGGTCATTTTCGTCCTCCCTAGTCTTATTCTTGTCCAATTAGGGTTTTAAGCAATCTTGTGCATCCAATAGGTGTGTTTGTGTCATTGGACGAACATTTAGGTCATTTTCTTCCTCCTTAGGCTTATTCTTGTCCAATTAGGGTTTTTAACCAATCTTGTGCATCCAATAAGTTCATTTGTGTCATTGGATGAACATTTAGGTCATTTTCGTCCTCCCTAGTCTTATTCTTGTCCAATTAGGGTTTTAAGCAATCTTGTGCATCCAATATGTGGGTTTGTGTCATTGGATGAACATTTAGGTCATTTTCGTCCTCCCTATGCTTATTCTTGTCCAATTCGGGTTTTTAACCAATCTTGTGCATCCAATAAGTTCATTTGTGTCATTGGTGGAACATTTAGGTCATTTACGTCCTCCCTAGTCTTATTCTTGTCCAATTAGGGTTTTTATGCAATCTTGTGCATCCAATAGGTGTGTTTGTGTCATTGGAGGAACATTTAGGTCATTTTTGTCCTCCCTAGTCTTATTCTTGTCCAATTAGGGTTTTTATGCAATCTTGTGCATCCAATAGGTGTGTTTGTGTCATTGGACGAACATTTAGGTCATTTTTGTCGTCCCTAGGCTTATTCTTGTCCGATTATCGTTTTTAACCAACCTTGTGCATCCAATAAGTTCATTTGTGTCATTGGATGAACATTTATGTCATTTTCGTCCTCCCATGGCTTATTCTTGTCCAATTAGGGTTTTTAGCCAATTTTGTGCATCCAATAAGTTCATTTGTGTCATTGGAGGAACATTTAGGTTATTTTCGTCCTCCCTAGGCTTATTCTTGTCCAATTAGGGTTTTTAACCAATCTTGTGCATCCAATAAGTTCATTTGTGTCATTGGATGAACATTTAGGTCATTTTCGTCCTCCCTAGTCTTATTCTTGTCCAATTAGGGTTTTTATTCAATCTTGTGCATCCAATAGGCGTGTTTGTGTCATTGGAGGAACATTTAGGTCATTTTCGTCCTCCCTAGTCTTATTCTTGTCCAATTAGGGTTTTTATGCAATCTTGTGCATCCAATAGGTGTCTTTGTCTCATTGGACGAACATTTAGGTCATTTTCGCCCTCCCTAGGCTTATTCTTGTCCAATTATCGTTTTTAACCAACCTTGTGCATCCAATAAGTTCATTTGTGTCATTGGATGAACATTTAGGTCATTTTCGTCCTCCCTAGGCTTATTCTTGTCCAATTAGGGTTTTTAACCAATCTTGTGCATCCAATAAGTTCATTTGTGTCATTGGATGAACATTTAGGTCATTTTCGTCCTCCCTAGTCTTATTCTTGTCAGATTAGGGTTTTTATGCAATCTTGTGCATCCAATATGTGTGTTTGTGTCATTGGATGAACATTTAGGTCATTTTCGTCCTCCCTAGGCTTATTCTTGTCCAATTAGGGTTTTTAACCAATCTTGTGCATCCAATAAGTTCATTTGTGTCATTGGATGAACATTTAGGTCATTTTCGTCCTCCCTAGTCTTATTCTTGTCCAAATAGGGTTTTTATGCAATCTTGTGCATCCAATAGGTGTGTTTGTGTCATTGGAGGAACATTTAGGTCATTTTCGTCCTCCCTAGTCTTATTCTTGTCCAATTAGGGTTTTTATGCAATCTTGTGCATCCAATAGGTGTGTTTGTGTCATTGGACGATATTTTAGGTCATTTTCGTCCTCCCTAGGCTTATTCTTGTCCAATTAGGGTTTTTAACCAATCTTGTGCATCCAATAAGTTCATTTGTGTCATTGGATGAACATTTAGGTCATTTTCGTCCTCCCTAGTCTTATTCTTGTCCAATTAGGGTTTTAAGCTATCTTGTGCATCCAATAAGTTCATTTGTGTCATTGGATGAATAGTTAGGTCATTTTCGTCCTCCCTAGGCTTATTCTTGTCCAATTAGGGTTTCTAAACAATCTTGTGCATCCAATAGGTGTGTATGTGTCATTGGATGAACATTTAGGTCATTTTCGTCCTCCCTAGGCTTATTCTTGTCCAATTAGGGTTTTTAACCAATCTTGTGCATCCAATAGTTGTGTTTGTGTCATTGGATGAACATTTAGGTCATTTTCGTCCTCCCTAGGCTTATTCTTCTCCAATTAGGGTTTTTAACCAATCTTGTGCATCCAATAAGTTCATTTGTGTCATTGGATTAACATTTAGGTCATTTTCGTCCTCCCTAGTCTTATTCTTGTCCAATTTGGGTTTTAAGCAATCTTGTGCATCCAATAAGTTCATTTGTGTCATTGGATGAACATTTAGGTCATTTTCGTCCACCCTGGGCTTATTCTTGTTCAATTAGGGTTTTTAACCAATCTTGTGCATCCAATAAGTTTATTTGTGTCATTGGATGAACATTTAGGTCATTTTCGTCCTCCCTAGGCTTATTCTTGTCCAATTAGGGTTTCTAAACAATCTTGTGCATCCAATAAGTTCATTTGTGACATTGGATGAACATTAAGGTCATTTTCGTCCTCCCTTGGCTTATTCTTGTCCAATTAGGGTTTTTAACCAATCTTGTGCCTCCAATAAGTTCAATTGTGTCATTGGAAGAACATTTAGGTCATTTTCGTCCACCCTAGGCTTATTCTTGTCCAATTAGGGTTTTTAACCAATCTTGTGCATCCAATAAGTTCATTTGTGTCATTGGATGAATATTTAGGTAATTTTTATCCTCCCTAGGCTTATCCTTGTCCAATTAGGGTTTCTAACCAATCTTGTGCATCCAATAAGTTCATTTGTTTCATTGGATGAACATTTAGGTCATTTTCGTCCTCCCTATTCTTATTCTTGCCCAATTTTGGTTTTAAGCAATCTTGTGCATCCAATAAGTTCATTTGTGTCATTGGATGAACATTTAGGTGATTTTCGTCCACCCTGGGCTTATTCTTGTTCAATTAGGGTTTTTAACCAATCTTGTGCATCCAATAAGTTTATTTGTGTCATTGGATGAACATTTAGGTCATTTTCGTCCTCCCTAGGCTTATTCTTGTCCAATTAGGGTTTTTAACCAATCTTGTGCATCCAATAAGTTCATTTGTGTCATTGAATGAACATTTAGGTCATTTTCGTCCTCCATAGGCTTATTCTTGTCCAATTAGGGTTTCTAAACAATCTTGTGCATCCAATAGGTGTGTTTGTGTCATTGGATGAACATTTAGGTCATTGTTATCCTCCCTAGGCTTATCCTTGTCCAATTAGGGTTTTTAACCAATCTTGTCCATCCAATAGGTGTGTTTGTGTCATTGGATGAACATTTAGGTCATTTTCGTCCACCCTGGGCTTATTCTTGTTCAATTAGGGTTTTAAGCAATCTTGTGCATCCGATAAGTTCATTTATGTCATTGGAAGAATATTTAGGTCATTTTGATCCTCCCTAGGTTTATTCTTGTCCAACTAGGGTTTCTAACCCATCTTGTGCATCCAATAGGTGTGTTTGTGTCATTGGATGAACATTTAAGTCTTTTTCGTCCTCCCTAGTCTTATTCTTGTCCAATTAGGGCTTTAAGCAATCTTAAGCATCCAATAAGTTCATTTGTGACATTGGATGAACATTTAGGTCATTTTCGTCCTCCCTAGTCTTATTCTTGTCCAATTAGGGTTTTAAGCAATCTTGTGCATCCGATAAGTTCATTTGTGTCATTGGAAGAATATTTAGGTCATTTTGATCCTCCCTAGGCTTATTCTTGTCCAACTAGGGTTTCTAACCAATCTTGTGCATCCAATAGGTGTGTTTGTGTCATTGGATGAACATTTAAGTCATTTTCGTCCTCCCTAGTCTTATTCTTGTCCAATTAGGGCTTTAAACAATCTTAAGCATCGAATAAGTTCATTTGTGTCATTGGATGAACATTTAGGTCATTTTCGTCCTCCCTAGGCTTATTCTTGTCCAATTAGGGTTTTTAACCAATCTTTTTCATCCAATAAGTTCATTTGTGTCATTGGATGAACATTTAGGTCATTTTCGTCCACCCTAGGCTTATTCTTGTCCAATTAGGGTTTTTAACCAATCTTGTGCATCCAATAAGTTCATTTGTGACATTGGATGAACATTTAGGTCATTTTGGTCCTCCCTAGGCTTATTCTTATCCAATTAGGGTTTTTAACCAATCTTGTGCATCCAATATGTTCATTTGTGTCATTGGATAAACCTTTAGGTCATTTTCGTCCTCCCTAGGCTTATTCTTGTCCAATTAGGGTTTTAAGCAATCTTGTGCTTCTAGTAGGTGTGTTTGTGTCATTGGATTAACATTTAAGTCATTTTCGTCCTCCCTATGCTTATTCTTGCCCAATTAGGGTTTTTAACCAATCTTGTGCATCCAATAAGTTCATTTGTGACCTTGGATGAACATTTAGGTCATTTTCGTCCTCCCTAGGCTTATTCTTGTCCAATTAGGGTTTTTAACCAATCTTGTGCATCCAATAAGTTCATTTGTGTCATTGGATGAACATTTAGGTCATTTTCGTCCTCCCTAGTCTTATTCTTGTCCAATTAGGGTTTTAAGCAATCTTGTGCATTCGATAAGTTAATTTGTGTCATTGGATGAATATTTAGGTCATTTTTATCCTCCCTAGGCTTATCCTTGTCCAATTAGGGTTTCTAACCAATCTTGTGCATCCAATAAGTTCATTTGTTTCATTGGATGAACATTTAGGTCATTTTCGTCCTCCCTAGTCTTATTCTTGTCCAATTAGGGTTTTAAGCAATCTTGGGCATCCGATAAGTTCATTTATGTCATTGGAAGAATAATTAGGTCATTTTGATCCTCCCTAGGCTTATTCTTGTCCAACTAGGGTTTCTAACCAATCTTGTGCATCCAATAGGTGTGTTTGTGTCATTGGATGAACATTTAGGTCATTTTCGTCCTCCCTAGTCTTATTCTTGTCCAATTAGGGTTTTTAACCAATCTTGTGCATCCAATAAGTTCATTTGTTTCATTGGATGAACCTTTAGGTCATTTTCGTCCTCCCTAGTCTTATTCTTGTCCAATTAGGGTTTTAAGCAATCTTGTGCATCCGATAAGTTCATTTGTGTCATTGGAAGAATATTTAGGTCATTTTGATCCTCCCTAGGCTTATTCTTGTCCAACTAGGGTTTCTAACCAATCTTGTGCATCCAATAGGTGTGTTTGTGTCATTGGATGAACATTTAGGTCATTTTCGTCCTCCCTAGTCTTATTCTTGTCCAATTAGGGTTTTTAACCAATGTTGTGCATCCAATAAGTTCATTTGTGTCATTGGATGAACATTTAGGTCATTTTCGTCCTCCCTAGTCTTATTTTTGTCCAATTAGGGTTTTTATGCAATCTTGTGCATCCAATATGTGTGTTTGTGTCATTGGATGAACATTTAGGTCATTTTCGTCCTCCATATGCTTATTCTTGTCCAATTAGAGTTTTTAACCAATCTTGTGCATCCAATGAGTTCATTTGTGTCATTGGATGAACATTTAGGTCATTTTCGTCCTCCCTAGGCTTATTCTTTTCCAATTAGGGTTTTTAACCAATGTTGTGCATCCAATAAGTTCATTTGTGTCATTGGATGAACATTTAGGTCATTTTCGTCCTCCCTAGGCTTATTCTTGTCCAATTAGGGTTTTTAACCAATCTTGTGCATCCAATAAGTTCATTTGTGTCATTGGATGAACATTTAGGTCATTTTCGTCCTCCCTAGTCTTATTCTTGTCCAATTAGGGTTTTAAGCAATCTTGTGCATCCAATATGTGTGTTTGTGTCATTGGACGAACATTTATGTCATTTACGTCCTCCCTAGGCTTATTCTTGTCCAATTAGGGTTTTTAACCAATCTTGTGCATCCAATAAGTTCATTTGTGTCATTGGATGAACATTTAGGTCATTTTCGTCCTCCCTAGGCTTATTCTTGTCCAATTAGGGTTTTTAACCAATCTTGTGCATCCAATAAGTTCATTTGTGTCATTGGATGAACATTTAGGTCATTTTCGTCCTCCCTAGTCTTATTCTTGTCCAATTAGGGTTTTTATGCAATCTTGTGCATCCAATAGGTGTGATTGTGTCATTGGACGAATATTTAGGTCATTTTCGTCCTCCCTAGGCTTATTCTTGTCCAATTAGGGTTTTTATGCAATCTTGTGCATCCAATTGGTGTGTTTGTGTCATTGGACGAACATTTAGGTCATTTTCGTCCTCCCTAGGCTTATTCTTGTTCAATTAGGGTTTTTAACTAACCTTGTGCATCCAATAAATTTATTTGTGTCATTGGATGAACATTTAGGTCATTTTCGTCCTCCCTAGGCTTATTCTTGTCCAATTAGGGTTTTTAACCAATCTTGTGCATCCAATAAGTTCATTTGTGTCATTGGATGAACATTTAGGTCATTTTCGTCCTCCCTATTCTTATTCTTGTCCAATTAGGGTTTTTATGCAATCTTGTGCATCCAATAGGTGTGTTTGTTTCATTGGACGAACATTTAAGTCATTTTCGTCCTCCCTAGGCTTATTCTTGTCCAGTTAGGGTTTTTAACCAATCTTGTGCATCCAATAAGTTCATTTGTGTCATTCGATGAACATTTAGGTCATTTTCGTCCTCCATAGGCTTATTCTTGTCTAATTAGGGTTTTTAACCAATCTTGTGCATCCAATAAGTTCATTTGTGTCATTGGATGAACATTTAGGTCATTTTCGTCCTCCCTAGGCTTATTCTTGTCCAATTAGGGTTTTTAACCAATCTTGTGCATCCAATAAGTTCATTTGTGTCATTGGATGAACATTTAGGTCATTTTCGTCCTCCCTAGGCTTATTCTTGTCCAATTAGGGTTTTTAACCAATCTTGGGCATCCAATAAGTTCATTTGTGTCATTGGATGAACATTTAGGTCATTTTCGTCCTCCCTATGCTTACTCTTGTCCAATTATGGTTTGTAACCAATCTTGTGCATCCAATAAGTTCATTTGTGACATTGGATGAACATTAAGGTCATTTTCGTCCTCCCTTGGCTTATTCTTGTCCAATTAGGGTTTCTAACCAATCTTGTGCATCCAATAAGTTCATTTGTTTCATTGGATGAACATTTAGGTCATTTTCGTCCTCCCTAGTCTTATTCTTGCCCAATTTTGGTTTTAAGCAATCTTGTGCATCCAATAAGTTCATTTGTGTCATTGGATGAACATTTAGGTGATTTTCGTCCACCCTGGGCTTATTCTTGTTCAATTAGGGTTTTTAACCAATCTTGTCAATCCAATAAGTTTATTTGTGTCATTGGATGAACATTTAGGTCATTTTCGTCCTCCCTAGGCTTATTCTTGTCCAATTAGGGTTTTTAACCAATCTTGTGCATCCAATAAGTTCATTTGTGTCATTGAATGAACATTTAGGTCATTTTCGTCCTCCATAGGCTTATTCTTGTCCAATTAGGGTTTCTAAACAATCTTGTGCATCCAACAGGTGTGTTTGTGTCATTGGACGAACATTTAGGTCATTTTCGTCCTCCCTAGGCTTATTCTTGTCCAATTAGGGTTTTTAACCAATCTTGTGCATCCAATAGGTGTGTTTGTGTCATTGGATGAACATTTAGGTCATTTTCGTCCACCCTGGGCTTATTCTTGTTCAATTAGGGTTTTTAACCAATCTTGTGCATCCAATAAGTTCATTTGTGTCATTGGATGAACATTTAGGTCATTTTCGTCTTCCCTAGTCTTATTCTTGTCCAATTAGGGTTTTAAGCAATCTTGTGCATCCAATAGGTGTGTTTGTGTCATTGGATGAACATTTAGGTCATTTTCGTCCACCCTAGGCTTATTCTTGTCCAATTAGGGTTTTTAACCAATCTTGTGCATCCAATAAGTTCATTTGTGACCTTGGATGAACATTTAGGTCATTTTCGTCCTTCCTAGGCTTATTCTTGTCCAATTAGGGTTTTTAACCAATCTTGTGCATCCAATAAGTACATTTGTGTCATTGGATGAACATGTAGGTCATTTTCGTCCTCCCTAGTCTTATTCTTGTCCAATTAGGGTTTTAAGCAATCTTGTGCATCCGATAATTTAATTTGTGTCATTGGATGAATATTTAGGTCATTGTTATCCTCCCTAGGCTTATCCTTGTCCAATTAGGGTTTGTAACCAATCTTGTGCATCCAATAAGTTCATTTGTTTCATTGGATGAACATTTAGGTCATTTTCGTCCTCCCTAGTCTTATTCTTGTCCAATTAGGGTTTTAAGCAATCTTGTGCATCCGATAAGTTCATTTATGTCATTGGAAGAATATTTAGGTCATTTTGATCCTCCCTAGGTTTATTCTTGTCCAACTAGGGTTTCTAACCAATCTTGTGCATCCAATAGGTGTGTTTGTGTCATTGGATGAACATTTAAGTCTTTTTCGTCCTCCCTAGTCTTATTCTTGTCCAATTAGGGCTTTAAGCAATCTTAAGCATCCAATAAGTTCATTTGTGACATTGGATGAACGTTTAGGTCATTTTCGTCCTCCCTAGTCTTATTCTTGTCCAATTAGGGTTTTAAGCAATCTTGTGCATCCGATAAGTTCATTTGTGTCATTGGAAGAATATTTAGGTCATTTTGATCCTCCCTAGGCTTATTCTTGTCCAACTAGGGTTTCTAACCAATCTTGTGCATCCAATAGGTGTGTTTGTGTCATTGGATGAACATTTAAGTCATTTTCGTCCTCCCTAGTCTTATTCTTGTCCAATTAGGGCTTTAAGCAATCTTAAGCATCGAATAAGTTCATCTGTGTCATTGGACGAACATTTAGGTCATTTTCGTCCTCCCTAGGCTTATTCTTGTCCAATTAGGGTTTTTAACCAATCTTTTTCATCCAATAAGTTCATTTGTGTCATTGGATGAACATTTAGGTCATTTTCGTCCACCCTAGGCTTATTCTTGTCCAATTAGGGTTTTTAACCAATCTTGTGCATCCAATAAGTTCATTTGTGACATTGGATGAACATTTAGGTCATTTTGGTCCTCCCTAGGCTTATTCTTATCCAATTAGGGTTTTTAACCAATCTTGTGCATCCAATATGTTCATTTGTGTCATTGGATAAACCTTTAGGTCATTTTCGTCCTCCCTAGGCTTATTCTTGTCCAATTAGGGTTTTAAGCAATCTTGTGCTTCTAGTAGGTGTGTTTGTGTCATTGGATTAACATTTAAGTCATTTTCGTCCTCCCTATGCTTATTCTTGCCCAATTAGGGTTTTTAACCAATCTTGTGCATCCAATAAGTTTATTTGTGACCTTGGATGAACATTTAGGTCATTTTCGTCCTCCCTAGGCTTATTCTTGTCAATTTAGGGTTTTTAACCAATCTTGTGCATCCAATAAGTTCATTTGTGTCATTGGATGAACATTTAGGTCATTTTCGTCCTCCCTAGTCTTATTCTTGTCCAATTAGGGTTTTAAGCAATCTTGTGCATCCGATAAGTTAATTTGTGTCATTGGATGAATATTTAGGTCATTTTTATCCTCCCTAGGCTTATCCTTGTCCAATTAGGGTTTCTAACCAATCTTATGCATCCAATAAGTTCATTTGTTTCATTGGATGAACATTTAGGTCATTTTCGTCCTCCCTAGTCTTATTCTTGTCCAATTAGGGTTTTAAGCAATCTTGTGCATCCGATAAGTTCATTTATGTCATTGGAAGAATAATTAGGTCATTTTGATCCTCCCTAGGCTTATTCTTGTCCAACTAGGGTTTCTAACCAATCTTGTGCATCCAATAGGTGTGTTTGTGTCATTGGATGAACATTTAGGTCATTTTCGTCCTCCCTAGTCTTATTCTTGTCCAATTAGGGTTTTTAACCAATCTTGTGCATCCAATAAGTTCATTTGTTTCATTGGATGAACCTTTAGGTCATTTTCGTCCTCCCTAGTCTTATTCTTGTCCAATTAGGGTTTTAAGCAATCTTGTGCATCCGATAAGTTCATTTGTGTCATTGGAAGAATATTTAGGTCATTTTGATCCTCCCTAGGCTTATTCTTGTCCAACTAGGGTTTCTAACCAATCTTGTGCAACCAATAGGTGTGTTTGTGTCATTGGATGAACATTTAGGTCATTTTCGTCCTCCCTAGTCTTATTCTTGTCCAATTAGGGTTTTTAACCAGTCTTGTGCATCCAATAAGTTCATTTGTGTCATTGTATGAACATTTTGGTCATTTTCGTCCTCTCTAGTCTTATTCTTGTCCAATTATGGTTTTAAGCAATCTTGTGCATCCGATATGTTCATTTGTGTCATTGGATGAATATTTAGGTCATTTTCATCCTCCCTAGGCTTATTCTTGTCCAATTAGGGTTTTTAACCAATCTTGTGCATCTAGTAAGTTCATTTGTGTCATTGAATGAACATTTAGGTCATTTTCGTCCTCCATAGGCTTATTCTTGTCCAATTAGGGTTTCTAAACAATCTTGTGCATCCAATAGGTGTGTATGTGTCATTGGATGAACATTTAGGTCATTTTCGTCCTCCCTAGGCTTATTCTTGTCCAATTAGGGTTTTTAACCAATCTTGTGCATCCAATAGTTGTGTTTGTGTCATTGGATGAACATTTAGGTCATTTTCGTCCTCCCTAGGCTTATTCTTGTCCAATTAGGGTTTTTAACCAATCTTGTGCATCCAATAAGTTCATTTGTGTCATTGGATTAACATTTAAGTCATTTTCGTCCTTCCTAGGCTTATTCTTGTCCAATTAGGGTTTCTAATCAATCTTGTGCATCCAATAGGTGTGTTTGTGTCATTGGATGAACATTTAGGTCATTTTCGTCCTCCCTAGGCTTATTCTTGTCCAATTAGGGTTTTTAACCAATCTTGTGCATCCAATAGGTGTGTTTGTGTCAAAGGATGAACAATTAGGTCATTTTCGTCCTCCCTAGGCTTATTCTTGTTCAATTAGGGTTTTTAACCAATCTTGTGGATCCAATAAGTTCATTTGTGTCATTGGATGAACATTTAGGTCATTTTCGTCCTCCCTAATCTTATTCTTGTCCAATTTTGGTTTTAAGCAATCTTGTGCATCCAATAAGTTCATTTGTGTCATTGGATGAACATTTAGGTCATTTTCGTCCTCCCTGGGCTTATTCTTGTTCAATTAGGGTTTTTAACCAATCTTGTGCATCCAATAAGTTTATTTGTGTCATTGGATGAACATTTAGGTCATTTTCGTCCTCCCTAGGCTTATTCTTGTCCAATTAGGGTTTTTAACCAATCTTGTGCATCCATTAAGTTCATTTGTGTCATTGGATGAACATTTAGGTCATTTTCGTCCACCCTAGGCTTATTCTTGTCCAATTAGGGTTTTTAACCAATCTTGTGCATCCAATAAGTTCATTTGTGACATTGGATGAACATTTAGGTCATTTTGGTCCTCCCTAGGCTTATTCTTGTCCAATTAGGGTTTTTAACCAATCTTGTGCATCCAATATGTTCATTTGTGTCATTGGATGAACATTTAGGTCATTTTCGTCCTCCCTAGGCTCATTCTTGTCCAATTAGGGTTTTAAGCAATCTTGTGCATCCAGTAGGTGTGTTTGTGTCATTGGATTAACATTTAAATCATTTTCGTCCTCCCTAGGCTTATTCTTGTCCAATTATGGTTTTTAACCAATCTTGTGCATCCAATAAGTTAATTTGTGTCATTGGATGAACATTTAGGTCATTTTTGTCCTCCCTAGGCTTATTCTTGTCCAATTAGGGTTTTTAACCAATCTTGTGCATCCAATAGGTGTGTTTGTGTCATTGGATGAACATTTAGGTCATTTTCGTCCTCCCTAGGCTTATTCTTGTCCAATTAGGGTTTTGATCCAATCTTGTGCATCCAATAGGTGTGTTTGTGTCATTTGATGAACATTTAGGTCATTTTCGTCCTCCCAAGGCTTATTCTTGTCCAATTAGGGTTTTAAGCAATCTTATGCATCCAATAAGTTCATTTGTGTCATTGGATTAACATTTAAGTGATTTTCGTCCTCCCTAGGCTTATTCTTGTCCAATTAGGGTTTTTAACCAATCTTGTGCATCCAATAGGTGTGTTTATGTCATTGGATGAACATTTAAGTCATTTTCATCCTCCCTAGGCTTATTTTTGTCCAATTAGGGTTTCTAACCAATCTTGTGCATTCAATAGGTGTGTTTGTGTCATTGGATGAACATTTAGGTCATTTTCGTCCTCCCTAGGCTTATTCTTGTCCAATTAGGGTTTTTAACCAATCTTGTGCATCCAATAAGTTCTTTTGTGTCATTGGATTAACATTTAGGTCATTTTCGTCCTTCCTAGGCTTATTCTTGTCCAATTAGGGTTTCTAACCAATCTTGTGCATCCAATAGGTGTGTTTGTGTCATTGGATGAACATTTAGGTCATTTTCGTCCTCCCTAGGCTTATTCTTGTCCAATTAGGGTTTTTAACCAATCTTGTGCATCCAATAAGTTCTATTGTGTCATTGGGTGAACATTTAGGTCATTTTCGTCCTTCCTAGGCTTATTCTTGTCCAATTAGGGTTTCTAACCAATCTTGTGCATCCAATAGTTGTGTTTGTGTCATTGGATGAACATTTAGGTCATTTTCGTCCTCCCTAGGCTTATTCTTGTCCAATTAGGGTTTTTAACCAATCTTGTGCATCCAATAAGTTCATTTGTGTCATTGGATTAACATTTAGGTCATTTTCGTCCTTCCTAGGCTTATACTTGTCCCATTAAGGTTTTTAACCAATCTTGTGCATCCAATAAGTTCATTTGTGTCATTGGATGAACATTTAGGTCATTTTCGTCCTCCCTAGGCTTATTCTTGTCCAATTAGGGTTTTTAACCAATCTTGTGCATCCAATAGGTGTGTTTGTGTCATTGGATGAACATTTAGGTCATTTTCGTCCTCCCTAGGCTTATTCTTGTCCAATTAGGGTTTTTAACCAATCTTGTGCATCCAATAAGTTCATTTGTGTCATTGGATTAACATTTAGGTCATTTTCGTCCTTCCTAGGTTATTCTTGTCCAATTAGGGTTTCTGACCAATCTTGTGCATCCAATAGGTGTGTTTGTGTCATTGGATGAACATTTAGGTCATTTTCGTCCTCCCTAGGCTTATTCTTGTCCAATTAGGGTTTTTAACCAATCTTGTGCATCCAATAAGTTCATTTGTGTCATTGGATGAACATTTAGGTCATTTTCGTCCTCCCTAGGCTTATTCTTGTAGAATTAGGGTTTTTAACCAATCTTGTGCATCCAATAAGTTCATTTGTGTCATTGGATGAACATTTAGGTCATTTTCGTCCTCCCTAGGCTTATTCTTGTCCAATTAGGGTTTTTAACCAATCTTGTGCATCCAATAAGTTCATTTGTGTCATTGGATGAACGTTTAGGTCATTTTGGTCCTCCCTAGGCTTATTCTTGTCCAATTAGGGTTTTTAACCAATCTTGTGCATCCAATAGGTGTGTTTGTGTCATTGGATGAACATTTAGGTCATTTTCGTCCTCCCTAGGCTTATTCTTGTCCAATTAGGGTTTTTAACCAATCTTGTGCATCCAATAAGTTCATTTGTGTCATTGGATGATTATTTAGGTCATTTTCGTCCTCCCTAGGCTTATTTTTGTCCAATTAGGGTTTTTAACCAATCTTGTGCTTCCAATAAGTTCATTTGTGTAATTGGATGAACATTTAGGTCATTTTTGTCCTCCCTAGGCTTATTCTTGTCCAATTAGGGTTTTTATGCAATCTTGTGCATCCAATAGGTGTGTTTGTGTCATTGGACGAACATTTAGGTCATTTTCGTCCTCCCTAGGCTTATTCTTGTCCAATTAGGGTTTTTAACCAATCTTGTGCATCCAATAAGTTCATTTGTGTCATTGGATGAACATTTAGGTCATTTTCGTCCTCCCTAGTCTTATTCTTGTCCAATTAGGGTTTTAAGCAATCTTGTGCATCCAATATGTGGGTTTGTGTCATTGGATGAACGTTTAGGTCATTTTCGTCCTCCCTATGCTTGTTCTTGTCCCATTAGGGTTTTTAACCAATCTTGTGCATCCAATAAGTTCATTTGTGTCATTGGATGAACATTTAGGTCATTTTCGTCCTCCCTAGTCTTATTCTTGTCCAATTAGGGTTTTTATGCAATCTTGTGCATCCAATAGGTGTGTTTGTGTCATTGGACGAACATTTAGGTCATTTTCGTCCTCCCTAGGCTTATTCTTGTCCAATTTGGGTTTTAAGCAATCTTGTGCGTCCAATAAGTGTGTTTGTGTAATTGGATGAACATTTAGGTAATTTTCGTCCTCCCTATGCTTATTCTTGTCCAATTAGGGTTTTTTAACCAATCTTGTGCATACAATAAGTTCATTTGTGTCATTGGATGAACATTTAGGTCATTTTCGTCCTCCCTAGGCTTATTCTTGTCCAATTAGGGTTTTTAACCAATCTTGTGCATCCAATAAGTTCATTTGTGTCATTGGATGAACATTTAGGTCATTTTCGTCCTCCCTAGTCTTATTCTTGTCCAATTAGGGTTTTTATGCAATCTTGTGCATCCAATAGGTGTGTTTGTGTCATTGGAGGAACATTTAGGTCATTTTCGTCCTCCCTAGTCTTATTCTTGTCCAATTAGGGATTTTATGCAATCTTGTGCATCCAATAGGTGTGTTTGTGTCATTGGACAAACATTTAGGTCATTTTCGTCCTCCCTAACCTTATTCTTGTCCAATTAGGGTTTTTAACCAATCTTGTGCATCCAATAAGTTCATTTGTGTCATTGGATGAACATTTTGGTCATTTTCGTCCTCCCTAGGCTTATTCTTGTCCAATTAGGGTTTTTAACCAATCTTGTGCATCCAATAAGTTCATTTGTGTCATTGGATGAACATTTAGGTCATTTTCGTCCTCCCTAGGCTTATTCTTGTCCAATTAGGGTTTTTAACCAATCTTGTGCATCCAATAAGTTCATTTGTGTCATTGGATGAACATTTAGGTCATTTTCGTCCTCCCAAGTCTTATTCTTGTCCAATTAGGGTTTTTAACCAATCTTGTGCATCCAATAAGTTCATTTGTGTCATTGGATGAACATTTAGGTCATTTTCGTCATCCCTAGTCTTATTCTTGTCCAATTAGGGTTTTAAGCAATCTTGTTTTTCCAATATGTGTGTTTGTGTCATTGGATGAAATTTAGGTCATTTTCGTCCTCCCTATGCTTATTCTTGTCCAATTAGGGTTTTTAACCAATCTTGTGCATCCAATAAGTTCATTTGTGTCATTGGATGAACATTTAGGTCATTTTCGTCCTCCCTAGTCTTATTCTTGTCGAATTAGGGTTTTTATGTAATCTTGTGCATCCAATAGGTGTGTTTGTGTCATTGGAGGAACATTTAGGTCATTTTCGTCCTCCCTAGTTTTATTCTTATCCAATTAGGGTTTTTATGCAATCTTGTGCATCCAATAGGTGTGTTTGTGTCATTGGATGAACATTTAGGTCATTTTCGTCCTCCCTAGGCTTATTCTTGTCCAATTAGGGTTTTTAACCAATCTTGTGCATCCAATAAGTTCATTTGTGTCATTGGATGAACATTTAGGTCATTTTCGTCCTCCCTAGTCTTATTCTTGTCCAATTTGGGTTTTAAGCAATCTTGTGCATCCAATAAGTTCATTTGTGTCATTGGATGAACATTTAGGTCATTTTCTTCCACCCTGGGCTTATTCTTGTTCAATTAGGGTTTTTAACCAATCTTGTGCATCCAATAAGTTTATTTGTGTCATTGGATGAACATTTAGGTCATCTTCGTCCTCCCTAGGCTTATTCTTGTCCAATTAGGGTTTTTAACCAATCTTCTGCATCCAATAGGTGTGTTTGTGTCATTGGATGATCATTTAGGTCATTTTCGTCAACCCTGGGCTTATTGTTGTTCAATTTGGGTTTTTAACCTATCTTGTGCATCCAATAAGTTTATTTTTGTCATTGGATGAACATTTAGGTCATTTTCGTCCTCCCTAGGCTTATTCTTGTCCAATTAGGGTTTTAACCAATCTTGTGCATCCAATAAGTTTATTTGTGTCATTGTATGAACATTTAGGTCATTTTCGTCAACCCTGGGCTTATTGTTGTTCAATTAGGGTTTTTAACCAATCTTGTGCATCCAATAGGTGTGTTTGTGTCATTGGATGAACATTAAGGTCATTTTCGTCCTCCCAAGGCTTATTCTTGTCCAATTAGGGTTATTAACCAATCTTGTGCATCCAATAGGTGTGTTTGTGTCATTGGATGAACATTTAAGTTATTTTCGTCCTCCCTATGCTTATTCTTGTCCAATTAGGGTTTTTAAGCAATCTTGTGCATTCAATAGGTGTGTTTGTGTCATTGGATGAACATTTAGGTCATTTTCGTCCTCCCTAGTCTTATTCTTGTCCAATTAGGGTTTTAAGCAATCTTGAGCATCCAATAAGTTCATTTGTGTCATTGGATGAACATTTAGGTCATTTTCGTGTTAGACATATGTTCGTTTTTGATGTTATTGACAAGCATCCAATTTGAAATACATCTAACACTGTCAACTGAGAAAAATTTCAGGAACAACAAATTCAATCCTACATACTCGAGACAATTGCTTGGAACTCAAGGAATCAACAAAATCTTGATGATCCATGAGCACATCGATTAGTACAATCGATTCTATAACAGGGTTGTATAAGTTTATAAAGTTTGGTGTTACCCAATCGATTAGCACAATCTATTTGTACATCCTTGAAGAAATCAAACGGGCTATCAATCGATTCTCCAAATCGATTGGTACACATATTGGAAAATAAATTGTACAAGTTAGAGAGCTAGTTTGCCACAAATCGATTAGGCACATCGATTGAGTAAATCACTAAGACTGAACTGATTGTTTACATCGATTAGACAAATCGATTGACATTCTTACTGAAATTAAAATGTGCTAGTCAGTAGCACGTTTTGCAGGCAATCGATTTGGCAAATCGATTGAAATAATCACATCTTTAATTTTGTTTTGTCTACATCGATTGAAACAATCGATTGTTAATGTCCCATAGCCAAACCTGTTTACTAAATCGATTAGGCCAATCGATTCACTAAAACAAGTTTCAAAATAACTTAGGTCTGGAACATACACAATCGATTACTACAATCTGTTTATATACATCAGTGTTATAAATGTTGGTATCAATCGACTTGGTAAATTGATTGAATAACCCAACTGATGAAAAGTACTTCAGACTTAAAGTCCACAATCGATTGGCACAATCGATTGACATAAAAGTTTTATAAACAGAGATGACTGAATGGTTAAATCGATTAAGCACATCGATGGTTTTGATCTCGTTGTTTGAACAAAACACATCAAGTCGATTCTGCAAATCGATTTAATTATATACTGTCATCAAAGTTTGAAGAACTACTTAAAATAATCGATTGAGTAAATCGATTAGAATGTACAGTTTCAAGATTCAAGAAAAACAAGACTCGCAAAATCGATTGAGGAAATCGATTAACCAGCATTATGACTTTAATGAATCGATTGGGTAAATCGATGCATATGTTGTTTTTCCTGAAACTATATAAACTGTTTTTCATTCTCTTCTTCTAAGACATACAAAAACGTACACATAACTTTCTGATATCTTTGTTTCTCACTGTGAAATAACTTTGAACATTACTTTTTCAGTCATGAAGATTCATCTTTCATGATCAACAAGAACTGAGAAAGATTGCTGAAGAAACAACTTTAGAGAAGAAGACTGCTGAAGAAATTTCTGTGTAATTTCTGTTTAGATACATCTGTAAACAAATTCTTAAAACAAATAACATTGAGAAATCCAGTCTTAACTGGTGGTTATCTTCTGTGATTGAGAGGTCTCATCAAGAAGAAACTTGACTGTAATCTTGGAAGAGTTTATGGGAGATAAACTCTGGGATTCAGGGAGATAAGAATAGAATAGAAAGAATCGTTTTAGATTGATAGGCGAGGAGCTAGAACATCTGTAAACGGATTCTGAGATATTCTATTGGAAAGGCCAAGATTGGATTTGATCTTGGGACTGGACGTAGGTCGTTCAACAACGGCTGAACCAGTATAAATCACTGCGTACAATCTTTCTTACCCTTATCTCTTTTTAATTTCTGCATTGTGTATTTGTTTGATATTGATTGAGTACTTGAATATCTTTCTGCATATTTTGATATTACATGAAAGACTGTTTCCAGCATGATTGTAAGTGAATCAATATCTTGAATAATAAACGTAACTGGTGCATCTCTCAATATATTCTTTGATCCATATACTTTGTGCATTCATTTGTATTGTAGTTTTGGGACCTTACTTGATGCTATGTTTAATAAATGTACGATTTGTTAAACTGTTGCGCATATCTCTAAAAATAGGTAATCTTCCGCATAATTTTCATTTAACAGAGGTTACTGGTACCAACAATTGGTATCAGAGCCAATTTTTGTTAGAGTAACTCTCATCCAAAATCATGACCTCTGATTTCCTAGGAGAGGGTGCATCATTAGCTAGGCCTCCCGCTTTTAACGGGGCCGCATACATGTATTGGAAACAACGCATGTTAATTTTTCTTGAAGCTAGTGGTATTGATATTCTAGATGCTGTAGAAAATGGACCATTTGTGCCAACCATAGCAGGTACAGGTGAATCAGCAATCCTAAAGCCAAAAAGTGACTGGACTGATGAAGACAAAAAGAAGGTTGGGTACAACACCAAAGCAAAGAACATTATAACTGCAGCCTTGAGTCATGATGAATTCTTCAGAGTCTCAAATTGCAAAACAGCAAAAGAAATGTGGGATACACTTCAGCAAACGCATGAAGGAACCACAAATGTAAAGAGAGCTCGGATAAATACTCTCATGCACGAGTACGAATTGTTTAGCATGAAGAAAGAAGAATCAATAAACGACATGCAGACCCGATTCACGCACATAGTCAACAACCTGAATGCCTTAGGCAAAGAGATTGATAATGATCAGCAAATTAGTAAAATAATGAGATGTTTGACTAGAGAATGGCAGCCAAAAATCACTGCCATTGCAGAATCCAAGGATCTAGGAAGCATGACAATAGCTACATTGTTTGGAAAACTGAGAGAGCATGAGATGGAACTACATCGACTAAATGAAGCTGAGCAAATTGACAGGAAACGTAAAGGATTGTCGTTGAAAGCCCAAACACAACAGTCCAAATCTGAACATGAGACCAGCTCAGATGAATCAAGCAGTGAGGATGATGAAGAACCTGAACTGGGACTACTTGTCAAAAGATTTAAGAAATTTCTGAAAAAGAAAGACAGTAAATTCAGAAAGCAATCCAGCTCGAAAAACAATGACAGTAAAACAGTTACATGCTAGGAATGTGGCAAACCTGGTCATATAAAAGCTGATTGTTACAAGCTGCAGAACAAGAACAAAAATTCCAAACCTAAAGGCAAGGAACCAGCTCAGAAAAACAGAAAAGCATACATTGCGTGGAATGACAACGAAGATTCGTCCACATCTTCTGAAATGGAAGAAGCGAATTTGTGTCTTATGGCTAAAACGGAGTCTGAATCAGAAAGTGAGGTAAGCTCTCAATATAATCCTTCTTTTGATGAACTGCAAGATGCATTTAACGAACTGCATGCTGAATATGTTAAATCTGTTAAGCAATTAGTAAACACAAGAAAATGCTTGTACAACAATGTAAATTGCATGATCAAATGAAAAATGATTATAAAAAGATTTAGGACTTATGTGAACAACTGAAAAAGGACTCACATGATAAATTTGCCAAATGCATTGATCTTGAGAATTCTGTTGCATTATTGAAGTCTGATTTGTTGAAACTCTCTAGTAGCAAGGATAAACTAAATGATATTCTTAGCAACCAGAGAAGTGTCAATATAAAATCTGGACTTGGTTTTAATAGCAAAAAGCATGCAAATCGGAATATGACTAAACATGGCATAGGTTATGAAAATGTTAAACATCACCAAAAATATGCTAAGTCTAGTCATTTGCATAATGTCTTTGTCAAACCGAAACAGTTTGCATCCTCTGCTGTCACTTGTCATTTATGTTGTAGAAAAGGACATTTTGTTTACAATTGCAAATTTAAAAGACTTGCCAATAGAGGATGTAAACAGATTTGGAAAATGAAGACACAAGATGTTAAAATTAACCCCCCAGGACCCAATTTGTATTGGGGACCTAAATGCAAATTCTAATCCTATTGCAGGTATGCTTGAGATCCACAAAACACCAATGGTATCTTGATAGTGGATACTCAAAGCATATGACAGGGGACAAATCAATGTTTGTGTCCCTTAATCTGAAAGAAGGTGGTTTCGTAAAGTACGGCGATAACAACAAGGGCAAGATATGCGGTGAAGGTAACATTGGCAGCAAATCAACTGCCATAATTAAAAATGTCTTATATGTGGAAGGGCTGAAACATAACCTTCTAAGTATAAGTCAGCTGTGTGACAATGGCTTTCAAGTAAGCTTTTCACCACTCTCTTGCACAATTGAAAACAAGCATGATAAAAGCATGAAATTAGTAGGTAATAGAGTTAATAATATATACATGTTAGATTTAACTGATATGCCTGTTAATTCTGCCTGTTGCTTATTATCAAATGCTGATGAAACATGGTTATGGCATAAACGCATTGCACACATTCATATTGATCATCTGAATAGACTTGTTAGCAAGCAGTTAGTCATAGGCCTTCCCAATAGAAAGTTTTCTAAAGATAGGCTGTGTGACTCCTGTGAGCAAAGCAAGCTTGTTAAGTCTTCTTTTCCCCTATAGATATGGTCAAAACCAATAGGGTTTTACAACTTATCCACATGGATTTGTTTGGACCATCTCAGATTAGAAGTTTTGGTGGTAACTTGTATGGATTTGTGTTGATCGATGATTATTCTCGTTTCACATGGACGTATTTTCTGACTCATAAAAGTGACACTTTTTCTGTTTTTAAAAAGTTTGCGAAATTAGTTCAAAATGAAACAAGTCAGAAAATTATATCCATCAAGAGTGATCATGGAGGTGAATTCCAAAATGATTCTTTTGATACTTACTGTGAAGAGAATGGCATACATCACATGTTTTCAGCCCCTAGGACACCTCAGCAGAATGGTGTAGTGGAGAGAAAGAATAGGTCTTTAGAAGAGTTGACTAGGAACCTTGGTTTATGGTATCCTAAGGGATCAACTTGTTCTTTGGTTGGGTATTCAGATTCAGATTTTGCAGGGTGCAAACTGGATAGGAAGAGTACCTCTGGTACTTGTCATTTGCTGGGTAATTCACTTGTATCTTGGTTCAGCAAGAAGCAAACCAGTATCGCTTTGTCAACAGCAGAAGCTGAGTACATTGCAGCTGCAAGTTGCTGTGCTCAGATCATGTGGATGAAACAGCATTTGTTAGACTTTGGTGTGGACTTAGGAACTGTTCCTATCTTGTGCGACAACACAAGTGCGATCAGTATCACTAAGAACCCAGTTATGCATTCCAGGACCAAGCATATCGAGATTCGGCATCACTTCATTCGAGATCAGTTTCAGTGTGGGAATATCAAGTTGGAATACGTCAACACAACTGAACAGCTAGCAGACATCTTCACCAAAGCATTGCCAAAGGAAAGCTTCCGTCACATTAGGATAAAATTAGGCATAATTGATCCTAGTCAGATCTGAATTATGTGTCAAATCGATTTGCTAAATCGATTGTCCTGTGATTACACATGAAAATGTGTTACACAATCGATTGCCCTAATCGATGTGACCCATAATATGTCTATTTTTATCAAAACTGTGAACACGAAATCGATTTGGGAAATCGATTGATTTATATGTGGTTTTTATTTCTTTAAAAGAATCGATTTGGTAAATCGATGCTGAGGCAGGTATCTTCTGAACTGAGATGAAAGTCTTCTGAAATTGCTCGAAATCGATTTGGGAAATCGATTGAGCTTGTTGATTTTTTTTTAAAAGAATCGATTGGGGACATCGACTCTGAGTTAGTTGTTGAAGTGTATTCTGAGTTGAACTGATGTGAAAACTGTTAAGTTGATACGAAATCGATTTGGGTAATCGATTGCGTAACTTCATGAATCGATTTGGGTAATCGATTGGCATAGTTACCGTTACAGTTTTTACTAGCCGTTGCAGGATCTAACGGCTCTGTTGGTTGATCTTCCCCAGTAACGGTCATCAAATCGATTGGAGAAATCGATTTCTGGATTTTTTTTCTATAAAAGGAACAGTGACAATCGATTTTCCATCCTTTTCCAATCACTTTTCCTAATCGATTGCAACTTCAATTTTCTGCAATATTTCTCAAAAAGTCTCTGTTTTCAACTCCCAAACACTTTTCTTTCCTTCAAATCTTCATCGTGTCACAATTTTTTTTAATGGCTCGTGTTAAGCAAACTCAACCCCGAACCCCTTCTCTTTCACCTTCATCTTCTTCATCTAGTGGGAGGACTTCGTCTCCACCACCCACTCTTCCAAAACGGGTACCAATACCTACACACAAGATTGCATCTCAAGATAAGGGTAAAGGTATTGCCCCTGATCAAGGTAAACCCAAAAAGAGAAAGGAAGCTCCGACTGAAAAATTGCTCGCTGACGCAATGAAGGATATATCGCAAAGGAAAAAGAAAAAGAATACTCCACAGAAAAAGACTACTCCAAAGAAATCAACTGCTCCTCCACATAATCAAGCTGATGAATTCAAACTTCCGCAAGCTTTTGTCAATCGCAAAATACACGAAGCTCGCGTCTTGGACTTCAGCTACTTCGACAGTAATGGTTTTTCGTTTCAAAACCATCTCTGGTTTCATGGTTTAGAAAACTTCTTATCCTGTTCGCTTGATACGTATCCGAATCTTATTCGGATATTCTACTCAAATTTCAAGATGACCGACACCGGCTTCAAAGCAACAGTCAAAGGGAAGAAGATTTCGATGTCTTTCGAAGAGTTCTCTACTCTGTCAGGACTTCCCTACTTTGGAAACTCAGTGGATGGCAGCACCGAAGCAGACGCTGATGACGACGGATGGGAAGAGTATCTGGATAGGCAAGCAGCTGTGCAGGATCTTATGGTCGAAGGGTTCGTGGAATCTGTTTCACTCCCTATAGGCGAGATGAAGGTTCAGCAACGGATGCTGATGTACGCCCTCACCCGGATGCTGGTTCCATGTTCCGGAAATCACGCAGTTGTGCAACGGCTGGATATCGTGCTACTGTGGGGTCTATGCAAAGAGTTCAAGATGAGCTGGGCATGGATTGTTCTCAGGCACATGCTAGAAGATGCTCAAGGGAAGTTGGTACTTCCGTATCCACAGCTCGTCACGAAGATTCTCACTCACTTCAAGGTATCTCTAAAGGGTAAAGAAGTTTCGAAGACCATCCTAACATTTGGTGAATCCATCGTGAACCAAATGCAGCTGCGAAAAGTCAATGGAGTTTGGAAGCGACCTCAGACTTCTACTGAACAAACCCAGCAAGGTGTTGAACAACCAGCTGCGGAGAATGTTTCAGCAGAATCGGAAGTGCTCACCAAACTGCTTGAATTTATGGCAGCACAAGCAGTTCACAACGCTAAGATGGAGGCATCTCATAAAAGGATTGAAGCTGCTATTCAGAAGATTCAAGCAGACCAAAATCAGATGGCGCAAGACGTGGCAGCTATTCAGGAACATCTGGGCATTAAGTTGTCCTTCAGCGATGTTGTTGAAATAGGAAGACAGGCGGCTGAAGAACCTGCTCCAACACCAGTAGAGGTTGCTGCAACTCATGGTGAGGAGACACCTGCTGAGGATAATACAGCGGTCTCAGCCTCATCCCCTGCTAATAATGAGGACCAGCATCTTTAGGCGTTTAGGACCTTAGGCTTCTTAGTTTTGTTTGTCTTTGTTTTTTTTGCTTTCGTTTTGTAATGATCATGATGAATGTAATTCTTTTTGATTAATAAACCTTCAGATTGTTAATCATTTCAACTGCTGCATTTCATTTTCATATTGTCTAGTGCGCGCCATAATCTGTTTATATTTTGTACACTATTCCAAAATTGTTTTCAACTAAGTTATAATATTACTGGCATTACTGCTTGTTATTACTAATCTTTTCTAGATTCTTTGTAGAGCAGTATTCAGGTTTGCTACAACCTCAGGAGGAGCAAACATTTCTCTTTCACCACTTTTTGCCTTAACTGACAAAAGGGGGAGAGAAATTATAACTTGTGCTAACTGTAATTTCTTTATTGCTTTATTTTATCAGTTTTATTGCTCTAATCCTTATCTTTACTCTCTATGAATATTGAACTTAGGGGGAGCTCTACTAAAGCTGTTACTTATAATTCCTTTGAATTTTTTTTCTCAAGTTAAAATTGCATGTTTGTCACTTAAATCAAAAAGGGGGAGATTGTTAGACATATGTTCGTTTTTGATGTTATTGACAAGCATCCAATTTGAAATACATCTAACACTGTCAACTGAGAAAAATTTCAGGAACAACAAATTCAATCCTACATACTCGAGACAATTGCTTGGAACTCAAGGAATCAACAAAATCTTGATGATCCATGAGCACATCGATTAGTACAATCGATTCTATAACAGGGTTGAATAAGTTTATAAAGTTTGGTGTTACCCAATCGATTAGCACAATCGATTTGTACATCCTTGAAGAAATCAAACGGGCTATCAATCGATTCTCCAAATCAATTGGTACACATATTGGAAAATAAATTGTACAAGTCAGAGAGCCAGTTTGCCACAAATCGATTAGGCACATCGATTGAGTAAATCACTAAGACTGAACTGATTGTTTACATCGATTAGACAAATCGATTGACATTCTTACTGAAATTAAAATGTGCAAGTCAGTAGCACGTTTTGCAGGTAATCGATTTGGCAAATCGATTGAAATAATCACATCTTTAATTTTGTTTTGTCTACATCGATTGAAACAATCGATTGTTAATGTCCCATAGCCAAACCTGTTTACTAAATCGATTAGGCCAATCGATTCACTAAAACAAGTTTCAAAATAACTTAGGTCTGGAACATACACAATCGATTACTACAATCTGTTTATATACATCTGTGTTATAAATGTTGGTATCAATCGACTTGGTAAATTGATTGAATAACCCAACTGATGAAAAGTACTTCAGACTTAAAGTCCACAATCGATTGGCACAATCGATTGACATAAAAGTTTTATAAACAGAGATGACTGAATGGTTAAATCGATTAAGCACATCGATGGTTTTGATCTCGTTGTTTGAACAAAACACATCAAGTCGATTCTGCAAATCGATTTAATTATATACTGTCATCAAAGTTTGAAGAACTACTTAAAATAATCGATTGAGTAAATCGATTAGAATGTACAGTTTCAAGATTCAAGAAAAACAAGACTCGCGAAATCGATTGAGGAAATCGATTAACCAGCATTATGACTTTAATGAATCGATTGGGTAAATCGATGCATATGTTGTTTTTCCTGAAACTATATAAACTGTTTTTCATTCTCTTCTTCTAAGACATACAAAAACGTACACATAACTTTCTGATATCTTTGTTTCTCACTGTGAAATAACTTTGAACATTACTTTTTCAGTCATGAAGATTCATCTTTCATGATCAACAAGAACTGAGAAAGATTGCTGAAGAAACAACTTTAGAGAAGAAGACTGCTGAAGAAATTTCTGTGTAATTTCTGTTTAGATACATCTGTAAACAAATTCTTAAAACAAATAACATTGAGAAATCCAGTCTTAACTGGTGGTTATCTTCTGTGATTGAGAGGGCTCATCAAGAAGAAACTTGACTGTAATCTTTGAAGAGTTTATGGGAGATAAACTCTGGGATTCAGGGAGATAAGAATAGAATAGAAAGAATCGTTTTAGATTGATAGGCGAGGAGCTAGAACATCTGTAAACGGATTCTGAGATATTCTATTGGAAAGGCCAAGATTGGATTTGATCTTGGGACTGGACGTAGGTCGTTCAACAACGGCTGAACCAGTATAAATCACTGCGTACAATCTTTCTTACCCTTATCTCTTTTTAATTTCTGCATTGTGTATTTGTTTGATATTGATTGAGTACTTGAATATCTTTCTGCATATTTTGATATTACATGAAAGACTGTTTCCAGCATGATTGTAAGTGAATCAATATCTTGAATAATAAACGTAACTGGTGCGTCTCTCAATATATTCTTTGATCCATATACTTTGTGCATTTATTTGTATTGTAGTTTTGGGACCTTATTTGATGCTATGTTTAATAAATGTACGATTTGTTAAATTGCTGCGCATATCTCTAAAAATAGGTAATCTTCCGCATAATTTTCATTTAACAGAGGTTACTGGTACCAACATCTCGTCCTCCCTAGGCTTATTCTTGTCCAATTAGGGTTTTTAACCAATCTTGTGCATCCAATAAGTTCATTTGTTTCATTGGATGAACATTTAGGTCATTTTCGTCCACCCTAGGCTTATTCTTGTCCAATTAGGGTTTTTAACCAATCTTGTGCATCCAATAAGTTCATTTGTGACGTTGGATGAACATTTAGGTCATTTTGGTCCTCCCTAGGCTTATTCTTGTCCAATTAGGGTTTTTAACCAATCTTGTGCATCCAATATGTTCATTTGTGTCATTGGATGAACATTTAGGTCATTTTCGTCCTCCCTAGGCTCATTCTTGTCCAATTAGGGTTTTAAGCAATCTTGTGCATCCAGTAGGTGTGTTTGTGTCATTGGATTAACATTTAAGTCATTTTCGTCCTCCCTAGGCTTATTCTTGTCCAATTAGGGTTTTTAACCAATCTTGTGCATCTAGTAAGTTCATATGTATCATTGAATGAACATTTAGGTCATTTTCGTCCTCCATAGGCTTATTCTTGTCCAATTAGGGTTTCTAAACAATCTTGTGCATCCAATAGGTGTGTTTGTGTCATTGGATGAACATTTAGGTCATTTTCGTCCTCCCTAGGCTTATTCTTGTCCAATTAGGGTTTTTAACCAATCTTGTGCATCCAATAGTTGTGTTTGTTTCATTGGATTAACATTTAGGTCATTTCCGTCCTCCCTAGGCTTATTCTTGTCCAATTAGGGTTTTTAACCAATCTTGTGCATCCAATAAGTTCATTTGTGTCATTGGATTAACATTTAGGTCATTTTCGTCCTCCCTAGTCTTATTCTTGTCCAATTTGGGTTTTAAGCAATCTTGTGCATCCAATAAGTTCATTTGTGTCATTGGATTAACATTTAGGTCATTTTCGTCCACCCTGGGCTTATTCTTGTTCAATTAGGGTTTTTAACCAATCTTGTGCATCCAATAAGTTTATTTGTGTCATTGGATGAACATTTAGGTCATTTTCGTCCTCCCTAGGCTTATTCTTGTCCAATTAGGGTTTTTAACCAATCTTGTGCATCCAATAAGTTCATTTGTTTCATTGAATGAACATTTAGGTCATTTTCGTCCTCCATAGGCTTATTCTTGTCCAATTAGGGTTTCTAAACAATCTTGTGCATCCAATAGGTGTGTTTGTGTCATTGGATGAACATTTAGGTCATTTTCGTCCTCCCTAGGCTTATTCTTGTCCAATTAGGGTTTTTAACCAATCTTGTGCATCCAATAGGTGTGTTTGTGTCAAAGGATGAACAATTAGGTCATTTTTGTCCTCCCTAGGCTTATTCTTGTTCAATTAGGGTTTTTAACCAATCTTGTGGATCCAATAAGTTCATTTGTGTCATTGGATGAACATTTAGGTCATTTTCGTCCTCCCTAGGCTTATTCTTGTCCAATTAGGGTTTTTAACCAATCTTCTGCATCCAATAAGTTCATTTGTGTCATTGAATGAACATTTAGGTCATTTTCGTCCTCCCTAGGCTTATTCTTGTCCAATTAGGGTTTCTAAACAATCTTGTGCATCCAATAGGTGTGTTTGTGTCATTGGATGAACATTTAGGTCATTTTCGTCCTCCCTAAGCATATTCTTGTCCAATTAGGGTTTCTAAACAATCTTGTGCATTCAATAGGTGTGTTTGTGTCATTGGATGAACATTTAGGTCATTTTCGTCCTCCCTATGCTTATTCTTGTCCAATTAGGGTTTCTAAACAATCTTGTGCATCCAATAGGTGTGTTTGTGTCATTGGATGAACATTTAGGTCATTTTCGTCCTCCCTAAGCTTATTCTTGTCGAATTAGGGTTTCTAAACATTCTTGTGCATTCAATAGGTGTGTTTGTGTCATTGGATGAACATTTAGGTCATTTTCGTCCTTCCTAGGCTTATTCTTGTCCAATTAGGGTTTCTAACCAATCTTGTGCATCCAATAGGTGTGTTTGTGTCATTGGATGAACATTTAGGTCATTTTCGTCCTCCCTAGGCTTATTCTTGTCCAATTAGGGTTTTTAACCAATCTTGTGCATCCAATAAGTTCATTTGTGTCATTGGGTGAACATTTAGGTCATTTTCGTCCTCCCTAGGCTTATTCTTGTCCAATTAGGGTTTCTAACCAATCATGTGCATCCAATAGGTGTGTTTAGTCATTTGATGAACATTTAGGTCATTTTCGTCCTCCCTAGGCTTATTCTTGTCCAATTAGGGTTTTTAACCAATCTTGTGCATCCAATATGTTCATTTGTGTCATTGGATGAACATTTAAGTTATTTTCGTCCTCCTAAGGCTTATTTTTGTCCAATTAGGGTTTCTAAACAATCTTGTGCATCCAATAGGTGTGTTTGTGTCATTGGATGAACATTTAGGTCATTTTCGTCCTCCCTAGGCTTATTCTTGTCCAATTAGGGTTTTTAACCAATCTTGTGCATCCAATATGTTCATTTGTGTCATTGGATGAACATTTAGGTCATTTTCGTCCTCCCTAGGCTTATTCTGGTCCAATTAGGGTTTCAAAACAATCTTGTGCATCCAATAGGTGTTTGTGTCATTGGATGAACATTTAGGTCATTTTCGTCCTCCCTAAGCTTATTCTTGTCCAATTAGGGTTTCTAAACAATCTTGTGCATTCAATAGGTGTGTTTGTGTCATTGGATGAACATTTAGGTCATTTTCGTCCTCCCTATGCTTATTCTTGTACAATTAGGGTTTTTAACCAATCTTGTGCATCCAATAGGTGTGTTTGTGTCATTGGATGAACATTTAGGTCATTTTCGTCCTCCCTAGGCTTATTCTTGTCCAATTAGGGTTTTTAACCAATCTTGTGCATCCAATAAGTTCATTTGTGTCATTGGGTGAACATTTAGGTCATTTTCATCCTCCCTTGGCTTATTCTTGTCCAATTAGGGTTTTTAACCAATGTTGTGCATCCAATAAGTTCACTTGTGTCATTGGATGAACATTTAGGTCATTTTCGTCTTCCCTAGGCTTATTGTTGTCCAATTAGGGTTTCTAACCAATCTTGTGCATCCAATAGGTGTGTTTGTGTCATTTGATGAACATTTAGGTCATTTTCGTCCTCCCTAGGCTTATTCTTGTCCAATTAGGGTTTTTAACCAATCTTGTGCATCCAATATGTTTATTTGTGTCATTGGATGAACATTTAGGTCATTTTCGTCCTCCCTAGGCTTATTCTTGTCCAATTAGGGTTTTTATGCAATCTTGTGCATCCAATAGGTGTGTTTGTGTCATTGGACGAACATTTAGGTCATTTTGGTCCTCCCTAGGCTTATTCTTGTCCAATTAGGGTTTTTAACCAACCTTGTGCATCCAATAAGTTCATTTGTGTCATTGGATGAACATTTAGGTCATTTTCGTCATCCCTAGTCTTATTCTTGTCCTTTTAGGGTTTTAAGCAATCTGGTGCATCCAATATGTGTGTTTGTGTCATTGGATGAACATTTAGGTTATTTTCGTCCTCCCTAGGCTTGTTCTTGTCCAATTAGGGTTTTTAACCAATCTTGTGCATCCTGTAGGTGTGTTTGTGTAATTGGACGAACATTTAGGTCATTTTCGTCCACCCTAGGCTTATTCTTGTCCAATTAGGGTTTTTATGCAATCCTTTGCATCCAATAGGTGTGTTTGTGTCATTGGAGGAACATTTAGGTCATTTTCGTCCTCCCTAGTCTTATTCTTGTCGAATTAGGGTTTTTATACAATCTTGTGCATCCAATAGGTGTGTTTGTGTCATTGGATGAACATTTAGGTCATTTTCGTCCTCCCTAGGCTTATTCTTGTCCAATTAGGGTTTTTAACCAATCTTGTGCATCCAATAAGTTCATTTGTGTCATTGGATGAACATTTAGGTCATTTTCGTCCTCCATATGCTTATTCTTGTCCAATTAGGGTTTTTAACCAATCTTGTGCATCCAATAAGTTCATTTGTGTCATTGGATGAACATTTAGGTCATTTTCGTCCTCCCTAGGCTTATTCTTGTCCAATTAGGGTTTTTAACCAATCTTGTGCATCCAATAAGTTCATTTGTGTCCTTGGATGAACATTTAGGTCATTTTCGTCATCCCTAGTCTTATTCTTGTCCAATTAGGGTTTTAAGCAATCTTGTGCATCCAATATGTGTGTTTTTGTTATTGGATGAACATTTAGGTCATTTTCGTCCTCCCTATGCTTATTCTTGTCCAATTAGGGTTTTTAACCAATCTTGTGCATCCAATAAGTTCATTTGTGTCATTGGATGAACATTTAGGTCATTTTCGTCCTCCCTATTCTTATTCTTGTCCAATTAGGGTTTTTATGCAATCTTGTGCATCCAATAGGTGTGTTTGTTTCATTGGACGAACATTTAGGTCATTTTCGTCCTCCCTAGGCTTATTCTTGTCCAGTTAGGGTTTTTAACCAATCTTGTGCATCCAATAAGTTCATTTGTGTCATTCGATGAACATTTAGGTCATTTTCGTCCTCCCTAGGCTTATTCTTGTCGAATTAGGGTTTTTAACCAATCTTGTGCATCCAATAAGTTCATTTGTGTCATTGGATGAACATTTAGGTCATTTTCGTCCTCCCTAGGCTTATTCTTGTCCAATTAGGGTTTTTAACCAATCTTGTGCATCCAATAAGTTCATTTGTGTCATTGGATGAACATTTAGGTCATTTTCGTCCTCCCTAGGCTTATTCTTGTCCAATTAGGGTTTTTAACCAATCTTGTGCATCCAATAGGTGTGTTTGTGTCATTAGATGAACATTTAGGACATTTTCGTCCTCCCTAGGCTTATTGTTGTCCAATTAGGGTTTTTAACCAATCTTGTGCATCCAATAGGTGTGTTTGTGTCATTGGATGAACATTTAGGTCATTTTCGTCATCCCTAGTCTTATTCTTGTCCAATTAGGGTTTTAAGCCAATCTTGTGCATCCAATAGGTGTGTTTGTGTCATTTGATGAACATTTAGGTCATTTTCGTCCTCTTAAGGCTTATTCTTATCCAATTAGGGTTTTAAGCAATCTTGTGCATCCAATAAGTTCATTTGTGTCATTGGATTAAGATTTAAGTCATTTTCGTCCTCCCTAGGCTTATTCTTGTCCAGTTAGGGTTTTTAACCAATCTTGTTCATCCAATAGGTGTGTTTGTGTCATTGGATGAACATTTAGGTCATTTTCGTCCTCCCTAGGCTTATTCTTGTCCAATTAGGGTTTTTAACCAATCTTGTGCATCCAATAGGTGTGTTTGTGTCATTGGATGAACATTTAGGTCATTTTCGTCCTCCCTAGGCTTATTCTTGTCCAATTAGGATTTTTAACCAATCTTGTGCATCCAATAAGTTCATTTGTGTCATTGGATGAACATTTAGGTCATTTTCGTCCTCCCTAGGATTATTCTTGTCCAATTAGGGTTTTTAACCAATCTTGTGCATCCAATAGGTGTATTTGTGTCATTGGATGAACATTTAGGTCATTTTCGTCCTCCCTAGGCTTATTCTTGTCCAATTAGGGTTTTTAAGCAATCTTGTGCATCCAATAAGTTCATTTGTGTCATTGGATGAACATTTAGGTCATTTTCGTCCTCCCTAGGCATATTCTTGTTCAATTAGGGTTTTTAACCAATCTTGTGCATCCAATAGGTGTATTTGTGTCATTGGATGAACATTTAGGTCATATTCGTCCTTCCTAGGCTTATTCTTGTCCAATTAGGGTTTTTAACCAATCTTGTGCATCCAATAAGTTCATTTGTGTCATTGGATGAACATTTAGGTCATTTTCGTCCTCCCTAGGCTTATTCTTGTCCAATTAGGGTTTTTAACCAATCTTGTGCATCCAATAGGTGTGTTTGTGTCATTGGATGATCATTTAGGTCATTTTCGTCCTCCCTAGGCTGATTCTTGTCCAATTAGGGTTTTTAACCAATCTTGTGCATCCAATAAGTTCATTTGTGTCATTGGATGAACATTTAGGTCATTTTCGTCCTCCCTAGTCTTATTCTTGTCCAATTTGGGTTTTAAGCAATCTTGTGCATCCAATAAGTTCATTTGTGTCATTGGATGAACATTTAGGTCATTTTCTTCCACCCTGGGCTTATTCTTGATCAATTAGGGTTTTTAACCAATCTTGTGCATCCAATAAGTTTATTTGTGTCATTGGATGAACATTTAGGTCATTTTCGTCCTCCCTAGGCTTATTCTTGTCCAATTAGGGTTTTTAACAAATCTTGTGCATCCAATAAGTTCATTTGTGTCATTGGATGAACGTCTAGGTCATTTTCGTCCTCCCTACGCTTACTCTTGTCCAATTATGGTTTGTAACCAATCTTGTGCATCCAATAAGTTCATTTGTGACATTGGATGAACATTTAGGTCATTTTCGTCCTCCCTAGGCTTATTCTTGTCCAATTAGGGTTTTTAACCAATCTTGTGCCTCCAATAAGTTCAATTGTGTCATTGGATGAACATTTAGGTCATTTTCGTCCACCCTAGGCTTATTCTTGTCCAATTAGGGTTTTTAACCAATCTTGTGCATCCAATAAGTTCATTTGTGACATTGGATGAACATTTAGGTCATTTTGGTCCTCCCTAGGGTTATTCTTGTCCCATTAGGGTTTTAAGCAATCTTGTGCATCCAGTAGGTGTGTTTGTGTCATTGGATTAACAATTAGGTCATTTTCGTCCTCCCTAGTCTTATTCCTGTCCAATTAGGGTTTTAAGCAATCTTGTGCATCCAGTAGGTGTGTTTGTGTCATTGGATTAACATTTAAGTCATTTTCGTCCTCCCTAGGCTTATTCTTGTCCAATTAGGGTGTGTGTTTGTGTCATTGGATGAACATTTAGGTCATTTTCGTCCTCCCTAGGCTTATTCTTGTCCAATTATGGTTTTTAACCAATCTTGTGCATCCAATAAGTTCATTTGTGTCATTGGAAGAACATTTAGGTCATTTTAGTCCTCCCTAGTCTTATTCTTGTCGAATTAGGGTTTTAAGCAATCTTGTGCATCCAATCAGTTCATTTGTGTCATTGGATGAATATTTAGGTAATTTTCATCCTCCCTAGGCTTATTCATGTCCAATTAGGGTTTCTAACCAATCTTGTGCATCCAATAAGCTTATTTGTGTCATTGGATGAACATTTAGGTCATTTTCGTCCTCCCTAGGCTAATTCTTGTCCAATTAGGGTTTTTAACCAATCTTGTGCCTCCAATAAGTTCACTTGTGTCATTGGATTAACATTTAGGTCATTTTCGTCCTCCCTAGTCTTATTCTTGTCCAATTTGGGTTTTAAGCAATCTTGTGCATCCAATAAGTTCATTTGTGTCATTGGATGAACATTTAGGTCATTTTCGTCCACCCTGGGCTTATTCTTGTTCAATTAGGGATTTTAACCAATCTTGTGCATCCAATAAGTTTATTTGTGTCATTGGATGAACATTTAGGTCATTTTCGTCCTCCCTAGGCTTATTCTTGTCCAATTAGGGTTTTTAACCAATCTTGTGCATCCAATAAGTTCATTTGTGTCATTGAATGAACATTTAGGTCATTTTCGTCCTCCCTAGTCTTATTCTTGTCCAATTTGGGTTTTAAGCAATCTTGTGCATCCAATAAGTTCATTTGTGTCATTGGATGAACATTTAGGTCATTTTCGTCCACCCTGGGCTTATTCTTGTTCAATTAGGGATTTTAACCAATCTTGTGCATCCAATAAGTTTATTTGTGTCATTGGATGAACATTTAGGTCATTTTCGTCCTCCATAGGCTTATTCTTGTCCAATTAGGGTTTCTAAACAATCTTGTGCATCCAATAGGTGTGTTTGTGTCATTGGATGAACATTTAGGTCATTTTCGTCCACCCTAGGGTTATTCTTGTCCAATTAGGGTTTTAAGCAATCTTGTGCATCCAGTAGGTGTGTTTGTGTCATTGGATTAACATTTAGGTCATTTTCGTCCTCCCTAGTCTTATTCTTGTCCAATTAGGGTTTTAAGCAATCTTGTGCATCCAGTAGGTGTGTTTGTGTCATTGGCTTAACATTTAAGTCATTTTCGTCCTCCCTAGGCTTATTCTTGTCCAATTAGGGTGTGTGTTTGTGTCATTGGATGAACATTTAGGTCATTTTCGTCCTCCCAAGGATTATTCTTGTCCAATTATGGTTTTTAACCAATCTTGTGCATCCAATAAGTTCATTTGTGTCATTGGAAGAACATTTAGGTCATTTTAGTCCTCCCTAGTCTTATTCTTGTCGAATTAGGGTTTTAAGCAATCTTGTGCATCCAATAAGCTTATTTGTGTCATTGGATGAACATTTAGGTCATTTTCGTCCTCCCTAGGCTTATTCTTGTCTAATTAGGGTTTTTAACCAATCTTCTGCATCCAATAAGTTCATTTGTGTCATTGGATGAACATTTAGGTCATTTTCGTCCTCCCTAGGCTTATTCTTGTCCAATTAGGGTTTATTACCAATCTTGTGCCTCCTATAAGTTCATTTGTGTCATTGGATGTACATTTAGGGCATTTTCGTCCACTCTAGGCTTATTCTTGTCCAATTAGGGTTTTTAACCAATCTTGTGCATCCAATAAGTTGATTTGTGACATTGGATGAACATTTAGGTCATTTTCGTCCTCCCTAGGCTAATTCTTGTCCAATTAGGGTTTTTAACCAATCTTGTGCCTCCAATAAGTTCATTTGTGTCATTGGATGAACATTTAGGTCATTTTCGTCCACTCTAGGCTTATTCTTGTCCAATTAGGGTTTCTAACCAATCTTGTGCATCCAATAAGCTTATTTGTGTCATTGGATGAACATTTAGGTCATTTTCGTCCTCCCTAGGCTTATTCTTGTCTAATTAGGGTTTTTAACCAATCTTCTGCATCCAATAAGTTCATTTGTGTCATTGGATGAACATTTAGGTCATTTTCGTCCTCCCTAGGCTTATTCTTGTCCAATTAGGGTTTTTTACCAATCTTGTGCCTCCTATAAGTTCATTTGTGTCATTGGATGTACATTTAGGGCATTTTCGTCCACTCTAGGCTTATTCTTGTCCAATTAGGGTTTTTAACCAATCTTGTGCATCCAATAAGTTGATTTGTGACATTGGATGAACATTTAGGTCATTTTCGTCCTCCCTAGGCTTATTCTTGTCCAATTAGGGTTTTTAACCAATCTTCTGCATCCAATAAGTTCATTTGTGTCATTGGATGAACATTTAGGTCATTTTCGTCAACCCTGGGCTTATTGTTGTTCAATTTGGGTTTTTAACCAATCTTGTGCATCCAATAAGTTTATTTTTGTCATTGGATGAACATTTAGGTCATTTTCGTCCTCCCTAGGCTTATTCTTGTCCAATTAGGGTTTTAACCAATCTTGTGCATCCAATAAGTTTATTTGTGTCATTGTATGAACATTTAGGTCATTTTCGTCAACCCTGGGCTTATTGTTGTTCAATTAGGGTTTTTAACCAATCTTGTGCATCCAATAGGTGTGTTTGTGTCATTGGATGAACATTAAGGTCATTTTCGTCCTCCCTAGGCTTATTCTTGTCCAATTAGGGTTATTAACCAATCTTGTGCATCCAATAGGTGTGTTTGTGTCATTGGATGAACATTTAAGTTATTTTCGTCCTCCCTATGCTCATTCTTGTCCAATTAGGGTTTTTAAGCAATCTTGTGCATTCAATAGGTGTGTTTGTGTCATTGGATGAACATTTAGGTCATTTTCGTCCTCCCTAGTCTTATTCTTGTCCAATTAGGGTTTTAAGCAATCTTGAGCATCCAATAAGTTCATTTGTGTCATTGGATGAACATTTAGGTCATTTTCGTCCTCCCTAGGCTCATTCTTGTCCAATTAGGGTTTTAAGCAATCTTGTGCATCCAGTAGGTGTGTTTGTGTCATTGGATTAACATTTTAGTCATTTTCGTCCTCCCTAGGCTTATTCTTGTCCAATTATGGTTTTTAACCAATCTTGTGCATCCAATAAGTTCATTTGTGACCTTGGATGAACATTTAGGTCATTTTCGTCCTCCCTAGGCTTATTCTTGTCCAATTAGGGTTTCTAACCAATCTTGTGCATCCAATAAGTTTATTTGTGTCATTGGATGAACATTTAGGTCATTTTCGTCCTCCCTAGGCTTATTCTTGTCCAATTAGGGTTTTTAACCAATCTTGTGCATCCAATATGTTCATTTGTGTCATTGGATAAACATTTAAGTCATTTTCATCCTCCCTAGGCTTATTCTTGTCCAATTAAGGTTTCTAACCAATCTTGTGCATCCAATAGGTGTGTTTGTGTCATTGGATGAACATTTAGGTCATTTTCGTCCTCCCTAGTCTTATTCTTGTCCAATTAGGGTTTTTAACCAATCTTGTGCATCCAATAGGTTCATTTGTGTCATTGGATGAACATTTAGGTCATTTTCGTCCGCCCTAGGCGTATTCTTGTCCAATTAGGGTTTTTAGCAATCTTGAGCATCCAATAAGTTCATTTGTGTCATTGGATGAACATTTAGGTCACTTTCGTCCTCCCTAGTCTTATTCTTGTCCAATTAGGGTTTTTAACCAATCTTGTGCATCCAATAAGTTCATTTGTGTCATTGGATGAACATTTAGGTCATTTTCGTCCTCCATAGGCTTATTCTTATCAAATAAGGGTTTCTTAACAATCTTGTGCATCCAATAGGTGTTTTTGTGTCATTGGATGAACATTTAGGTCATTTCCGTCCTCCCTAGGCTTATTCTTGTCCAATTAGGGTTTTTAACCAATCTTGTGCCTCCAATAAGTTCATTTGTGTCATTGGATGTACATTTAGGGCATTTTCGTCCACTCTAGGCTTATTCTGGTCCAATTAGGGTTTTTAACCAATCTTGTGCATCCAATAAGTTGATTTGTGACATTGGATGAACATTTAGGTCATTTTCGTCAACCATGGGCTTATTGTTGTTCAATTTGGGTTTTTAACCAATCTTGTGCATCCAATAAGTTTATTTTTGTCATTGGATGAACATTTAGGTCATTTTCGTCCTCCCTAGGCTTATTCTTGTCCAATTAGGGTTTTAACCAATCTTGTGGATCCAATAAGTTTATTTGTGTCATTGTATGAACATTTAGGTCATTTTCGTCCTCCCTAGGCTCATTCTTGTCCAATTAGGGTTTTAAGCAATCTTGTGCATCCAGTAGGTGTGTTTGTGTCATTGGATTAACATTTTAGTCATTTTCGTCCTCCCTAGGCTTATTCTTGTCCAATTATGGTTTCTAACCAATCTTGTGCATCCAATAGGTGTGTTTGTGTCATTGGATGAACATTTAGGTCATTTTCGTCCTCCCTAGTCTTATTCTTGTCCAATTAGGGTTTTTAACCAATCTTGTGCATACAATAGGTTCATTTGTGTCATTAGATGAACATTTAGGTCATTTTCGTCCGCCCTAGGCGTATTCTTGTCCAATTAGGGTTTTTAGCAATCTTGAGCATCCAATAAGTTCATTTGTGTCTTTGGATGAACATTTAGGTCACTTTCGTCCTCCCTAGTTTTATTCTTGTCCAATTAGGGTTTTTACCCAATCTTGTGCATCCAATAAGTTCATTTGTGTCATTGGATGAACATTTAGGTCATTTTCGTCCTCCATAGGCTTATTCTTATCAAATAAGGGTTTCTTAACAATCTTGTGCATCCAATAGGTGTTTTTGTGTCATTGGATGAACATTTAGGTCATTTTCGTCCTCCCTAGGCTTATTCTTGTCCAATTAGGGTTTTTAACCAATCTTGTGCATCCAATATGTTCATTTGTGTCATTGGATGAACATTTAGGTCATTTTCGTCCTCCCTAGGCCTATTCTTGTCCAATTAGGGTTTCTAAACAATCTTGTGCATCCAATAGGTGTGTTTGTGTCATTGGATGAACATTTAGGTCATTTTCGTCCTCCCTAGGCTTATTCTTGTCCAAATAGGGTTTTAAGCAATCTTGTGCATCCAATAAGTTCATTTGTGTCATTGGATTAACATTTAAGTTATTTTCGTCCTCCATAGGCTTATTCTTGTCCAATTAGGGTTTTTAACCAGTCTTGTGCATCCAATACGTGTGTTTGTGTCGTTGGATGAACATTTAGGTCATTTTCGTCCTTCCTACGCTTACTCTTGTCAAATGAGGGTTTTTAACCAATCTTGTGCATCCAATAAGTTTATTTGTGTCATTGGATGAACATTTAGGTCATTTTCGTCCTCCCTAGGCTTATTCTTGTCCAATTAGGGTTTTTAACCAATCTTGTGCATCCAATATGTTCATTTGTGTCATTGGATAAACATTTAAGTCATTTTCATCCTCCCTAGGCTTATTCTTGTCCAATTAAGGTTTCTAACCAATCTTGTGCATCCAATAGGTGTGTTTGTGTCATTGGATGAACATTTAGGTCATTTTCGTCCTCCCTAGTCTTATTCTTGTCCAATTAGGGTTTTTAACCAATCTTGTGCATCCAATAAGTTAATTTGTGTCATTGGATTAACATTTAGGTCATTTTCGTCCTCCCTAGGCTTATTCTTGTCCAATTAGGGTTTTTAACCAATCTTGTGCATCCAATAGGTGTGTTTGTGTCATTGGATGAACATTTAGGTCATTTTCGTCCTCCCTAGGCTTATTCTTGTCCAATTAGGGTTTCTAACCAATCTTGTGAATCCAATAGGTGTGTTTGTGTCAGTAGATGAACATTTAGGTCATTTTCGTCCTCCCTAGGCTTATTCTTGTCCAATTAGGGTTTCTAACCAATCTTGTGCATCCAATAGGTGTGTTTGTGTCATTGGATGAACATTTAGCTCATTTTCGTCCTCCCTAGGCTTATTCTTGTCCAATTAGGGTTTTTAACCAATCTTGTGCATCCAATAAGTTCATTTGTGTCATTGGATGAACATTTAGGTCATTTTCGTCATCCCTAGTCTTATTCTTGTCCAATTAGGGTTTTAAGCAATCTTGTGCATCCAATATGTGTGTTTGTGTTATTGGATGAACATTTAGGTCATTTTCGTCCTCCCTATGCTTATTCTTGTCAAATTAGGGTTTTTAACCAATCTTGTGCATCCAATAAGTTCATTTGTGTCATTGGTGGAACATTTAGGTCATTTACGTCCTCCCTAGTCTTATTCTTGTCCAATTAAGGTTTTTATGCAATCTTGTGCATCCAATAGGTGTGTTTGTGTCATTGGACGAACATTTAGGTCATTTTCGTCCTCCCTAGGCTTATTCTTGTCCAATTAGGGTTTTTAACCAATCTTGTGCATCCAATAAGTTCATTTGTGTCATTGGATGAACATTTAGGTCATTTTCGTCCTCCCTAGGCTTGTTCTTGTCCAATTAGGGTTTTTAACCAACCTTGTGCATCCAATAAGTTCATTTGTGTCATTGGTGGAACATTTAAGTCATTTATGTCCTCCCTAGTCTTATTCTTGTCCAATTAGGGTTTTTATGCAATCTTGTGCATCCAATAGGTGTGTTTGTGTCATTGGACGAACATTTAGGTCATTTTCGTCCTCCCTACTCTTATTCTTGTCCAATTAGGGTTTTTATACAATCTTGTGCATCCAATAGGTGTGTTTGTGTCATTGGACGAACATTTAGGTCATTTTCGTCCTCCCTAGGCTTATTCTTGTCCAATTAGGGTTTTTAACCAATCTTGTGCATCCAATAAGTTCATTTGTGTCATTGGATGAACATTTAGGTCATTTTCGTCCTCCCTAGGCTTATTCTTGTCCAATTAGGGTTTTTAACCAATCTTGTGCATCCAATAGGTGTGTTTGTGTCATTGGATGAACATTTAGGTCATTTTCGTCCTCCCTAGGCTTATTCTTGTCCAATTAGGGTTTCTAACCAATCTTGTGCATCCAATAGGTGTGTTTGTGTCATTAGATTAACATTTAGGTCATTTTCGTCCTCCCTAGGCTTATTCTTGTCCAATTAGGGTTTTTAACCAATCTTGTGCATCCAATAAGTTCATTTGTGTCATTGGATGAACATTTAGGTCATTTTCGTCCTCCCTAGGCTTATTCTTGTCCAATTAGGGTTTCTAACCAATCTTGTGCATCCAATAGGTGTGTTTTGTCATTTGATGAACATTTAGGTCATTTTCGTCCTCCCTAGGCTTATTCTTGTCCAATTAGGGTTTTTAACCAATCTTGTGCATCCAATAAGTTCATTTGTGTCATTGGATGAACATTTAGGTCATTTTCGTCCTCCCTAGTCTTATTATTGTCTAATTAGGGTTTTTATGCAATCTTGTGCATCCAATAGGTGTGTTTGTGTCATTGGAGGAACATTTAGGTCATTTTCGTCCTCCCTAGTCTTATTCTTGTCCAATTAGGGTTTTTATGCAATCTTGTGCATCCAATAGGTGTGTTTGTGTCATTGGACGAACATTTGGGTCATTTTCGTCCTCCCTAGGCTTATTCGTGTCCAATTAGGGTTTTTAACCAATCTTGTGCATCCAATAAGTTCATTTGTGTCATTGGATGAACATTTAGGTCATTTTCGTCCTCCCTAGGCTTATTCTTGTCCAATTAGGGTTTTTAACCAATCTTGTGCATCCAATAAGTTCATTTGTGTCATTGGATGAACATTTAGGTCATTTTCGTCCTCCCTAGGCTTATTCTTGTCCAATTAGGGTTTTTAACCAATCTTGTGCATCCAATAAGTTCATTTGTGTCATTGGATGAACATTTAGGTCATTTTCGTCCTCCCTAGGCATATTCTGGTCCAAATAGGGTTTTTAACCAATCTTGTGCATCCAATAGGGTTATTTGTGTCATTGGATGAACATTTAGGTCATTTTCGTCCTCCCTAGGCTTATTCTTGTACAATTAGGGTTTTTAACCAATCTTGTGCATCCAATAGGTGTATTTGTGTCATTGGATGAACATTTAGGTCATTTTCGTCCTCCCTAGGCTTATTCTTGTCCAATTAGGGTTTTTAAGCAATCTTGTGCATCAAATAAGTTCATTTGTGTCATTGGATGAACATTTAGGTCATTTTCGTCCACCCTAGGCATATTCTTGTCCAGTTAGGGTTTTTAACCAATCTTGTGCATCCAATAAGTTCATTTGTGTCATTGGATGAACATTTAGGTCATTTTCGTCCTCCCAAGGCTTATTCTTGTCCAATTAGGGTTTTTAACCAATCTTGTGCATCCAATAAGTTCATTTGTGTCATTGGATGAACATTTAGGTCATTTTCGTCCTCCCTAGGCTTATTCTTGTCCAATTAGGGTTTTTAACCAATCTTGTGCATCCAATAAGTTCATTTGTGTCATTGGATGAAAATTTAAGTTATTTTCGTCCTCCCTAGGCTTAGTTTTGTGCAATTAGGGTTTTTAACCAATCTTGTGCATCCAATAGGTGTGTTTGTGTCATTAGATGAACATTTAGGTCATTTTCATCCTCCCTAGGCTTATTGTTGTCCAATTAGGGTTTTTAACCAATCTTGTGCATCCAATAGGTGTGTTTGTGTCATTGGATGAACATTTAGGTCATTTTCGTCCTCCCTAGGCTTATTGTTGTCCAATTAGGGTTTTTAACCAATCTTGTGCATCCAATAAGTTCATTTGTGGCATTGGATGAACATTTAGGTCATTTTCGTCCTCCCTAGGCTTATTCTTGTCCAATTAGGGTTTTTAACCAATCTTGTGCATCCAATAGGTGTGTTTGTGTCATTGGATGAACATTTAGGTCATTTTCGTCCTCCCTAGGCTTATTCTTGTCCAATTAGGGTTTCTAACTAATCTTGTGCATCCAATAGGTGTATTTGTGTCATTGGATGAACATTTAGGTCATTTTCGTCCTCCCTAGGCTTATTCTTGTCCAATTAGGGATTTTAACCAATCTTGTGCATCCAATAGGTGTGTTTGTGTCATTGGATGAACATTTAGGTCATTTTCGTCCTCCCTAGGCTTATTCTTGTCCAATTAGGGTTTTTAACTAATCTTGTGCATCCAATAAGTTCAATTGTGTCATTGGATGAACATTTAGGTCATTTTCGTCCTCCCTAGGCTTATTCTTGTCCAATTAGGGTTTTTAACCAATCTTGTGCATCCAATATGTTCATTTGTGTCATTGGATGAACATTTAGGTCATTTTCGTCCTCCCTAGGCTTATTCTTGTCCAATTAGGGTTTCTAAACAATCTTGTGCATCCAATAGGTGTGTTTGTGTCATTGGATGAACATTTAGGTCATTTTCGTCCTCCCTAGGCTTATTCTTGTCCAAATAGGGTTTTAAGCAATCTTGTGCATCCAATAAGTTCATTTGTGTCATTGGATTAACATTTAAGTTATTTTCGTCCTCCATAGGCTTATTCTTGTCCAATTAGGGTTTTTAACCAGTCTTGTGCATCCAATACGTGTGTTTGTGTCGTTGGATGAACATTTAGGTCATTTTCGTCCTTCCTACGCTTACTCTTGTCAAATGAGGGTTTTTAACCAATCTTGTGCATCCAATAAGTTTATTTGTGTCATTGGATGAACATTTAGGTCATTTTCGTCCTCCCTAGGCTTATTCTTGTCCAATTAGGGTTTCTAACCAATCTTGTGCATCCAGTAGGTGTGTTTGTGTCATTGGATTAACATTTAGGTCATTTTCGTCCTCCCTAGTCTTATTCCTGTCCAATTAGGGTTTTAAGCAATCTTGTGCATCCAGTAGGTGTGTTTGTGTCATTGGCTTAACATTTAAGTCATTTTCGTCCTCCCTAGGCTTATTCTTGTCCAATTAGGGTGTGTGTTTGTGTCATTGGATGAACATTTAGGTCATTTTCGTCCTCCCAAGGATTATTCTTGTCCAATTATGGTTTTTAACCAATCTTGTGCATCCAATAAGTTCATTTGTGTCATTGGAAGAACATTTAGGTCATTTTAGTCCTCCCTAGTCTTATTCTTGTCGAATTAGGGTTTTAAGCAATCTTGTGCATCCAATAAGCTTATTTGTGTCATTGGATGAACATTTAGGTCATTTTCGTCCTCCCTAGGCTTATTCTTGTCTAATTAGGGTTTTTAACCAATCTTGTGCATCCAATAGGTGTGTTTGTGTCATTGGATGAACATTTAGGTCATTTTCGTCCTCCCTAGTCTTATTCTTGTCCAATTAGGGTTTTTAACCAATCTTGTGCATCCAATAGGTTTGTTTGTGTCATTGGATGAACATTTAGGTCATTTTCGTCCTCCCTAGGCTTATTCTTGTCCAATTAGGGTTTTTAACCAATCTTGTGCATCCAATAAGTTCATTTGTGTCATTGGATGAACATTTAGGTCATTTTCGTCCTCCCTAGTCTTTTTGTTGTCCAATTAGGGTTTCTAACCAATCTTGTGCATTCAATAGGTGTGTTTGTGTCATTGGATGAACATTTAGGTCATTTTCGTCCTCCCTATGTTTATTCTTGTCCAATTAGGGTTTTTAACCAATGTTGTGCATCCAATAGGTGTATTTGTGTCATTGGATGAACATTTAGGTCATTTTCGTCCTCCCTATGCTTATTCTTGTCCAATAAGGGTTTTTAACCAATGTTGTGCATCCAATAGGTGTGTTTGTGTCATTGGATGAACATTTAGGTTATTTTCGTCCTCCCTAGGCTTATTCTTTTCCAATTAAGGTTTTTAACCAATCTTGAGCATCCTATAAGTTCATTTGTGTCATTGGATGAATAGTTAGGTCATCTTCGTCCTCCCTAGGCTTATTCTTGTCAAATTAGGGTTTCTTACCAATCGTGTGCATCCAATAGGTGTGTTTGTGTAAGTGGATGAACATTTAGGTCATTTTCGCCCTCCCTAGGCATATTCTTGTCCAATTAGGGTTTCTAACCAATCTTGTGCATCCAATAGGTGTGTTTGTGTCATTGGATGAACATTTAGGTCATTTTAGTCCTCCCTAGGCTTATTCTTGTCCAATTAGGGTTTCTAACCAATCTTGTGCATCCAATAGGTGTGTTTGTGTCATTGGATGAACATTTAGGTCATTTTCGTCCTCCCTAGTCTTATTCTTGTCCAATTAGGGTTTTTAACCAATCTTGTGCATCCAATAAGTTAATTTGTGTCATTGGATTAACATTTAGGTCATTTTCGTCCTCCCTAGGCTTATTCTTGTCCAATTAGGGTTTTTAACCAATCTTGTGCATCCAATAAGTTTGTTTGTTTCATTGAACTAATATTTAGGTCATTTTCGTCCTCCCTAGGCATATTCTTGTCCAATTAGGGTTTTTAACCAATCTTGTGTATCCAATAGGTGTGTTTGTGTCATTGGATGATCAATTAGGTCATTGTCGTCCTCCGTAGGCATATTCTTGTCCAATTAGGGTTTTTAACCAATTTTGTTCATCCAATAAGTTTGTTTATGTCATTGAATTAATATTTAGGTCATTTTCGTCCTCCTTAGGCATATTCTTGTCCAATTAGGGTTTTTAACCAATCTTGTGCATCCAATAGGTGTGTTTGTGTCATTGGATGATCAATTAGGTCATTTTCGTCCTCCCTAGGCTTATTCTTGTCCAATTAGGGTTTTTAACCAATCTTGTGCATCCAATAGGTGTGTTTGTGTCATTGGATGATCAATTAGGTCATTTTCGTCCTCCCTAGGCTTATACTTGTCCAATTAGGGTTTTTAACCAATATTGTGCATCCAATAGGTGTGTTTGTGTCATTGGATGATCAATTAGGTCATTTTCGTCCTCCCTAGGCATATTCTTGTCCAATTAGGGTTTTTAACCAATCTTGTGCTTCCAATAGGTGTGTTTGTGACATTTGATGATCAATTAGGTCATTTTCGTCCTCCCTAGGCTTATTCTTGTCCAATTAGGGTTTTTAACCAATCTTGTGCATCCAATAAGTTTGTTTATGTCATTGAATTAATATTTAGGTCATTTTCGTCCTCCCTTGGCATATTCTTGTCTAATTAGGGTTTTTAACCTATCTTGTGCATCCAATAGGTGTGTTTGTGTCATTGGATGATCAATTAGGTCATTTTCGTCCTCCCTAGGCTTATTCTTGTCCAATTAGGGTTTTTAACCAATCTTGTGCATCCAATAGGTGTGTTTGTGTCATTGGATGATCAATTAGGTCATTTTCGTCCTCCCTAGGCTTATTCTTGTCCAATTAGGGTTTTTAACCAATCTTGTGCATCCAATAGGTGTGTTTGTGCTATTGGATGATCAGTTAGGTCATTTTCGTCCTCCCTATGCATATTCTTGTCCAATTAGGGTTTTTAACCAATCTTGTGCATCCAATAGGTGTGTTTGTGTCATTGGATGATCAATTAGGTCATTTTCGTCCTCCCTAGGCTTATTCTTGTCCAATTAGGGTTTTTAACCAATCTTGTGCATCCAATAGGTGTGTTTGTGTCATTGGATGATCAATTAGGTCATTTTCGTCCTCCCTTGGCATATTCTTGTCCAACTAAGGTTTTATACCAATCTTCTGCATCCAATAGGTGTGTTTGTGTCATTGGATGATCAATTAGGTCATTTTCGTCCTCCCTAGGCTTATTCTTGTCCAATTAGGGTTTTTAACCAATCTTGTGCATCCAATAGGTGTGTTTGTGTCATTGGATGATCAATTAGGTCATTTTCTTCCTCCCTAGGCTTATTCTTGTCCAATTAGGGTTTTTAACCAATCTTGTGCATCCAATAGGTGTGTTTGTGTCATTGGATGAACATTTAGGTCATTTTCGTCCTCCCTAGGCTTATTCTTGTCCAATTAGGGTTTCTAAGCATTCTTGTGCATCCAATAGGTGTGTTTGTGTCATTGGATGAACATTTAGGTCATTCTCGTCCTCCCTAGGCTTATTCTTGTCCAATTAGGGTTTTTAAGCAATCTTGTGCATCCAATAAGTTCATTTGTGTCATTGGATGAACATTTAGGTCATTTTCGTACTCCCTAGGCTTATTCTTGTCCAATTAGGGTTTTTAACCAATCTTGTGCATCCAATAGGTGTGTTTGTGTCATTGGATGAACATTTAGGTCATTTTCGTCCTCCCTTGGCTTATGCTTATCCAATTAGGGTTTTTAACCAATCTTGTGCATCCAATAAGTTCATTTGTGTCATTGGATAAACATTTAGGTCATTTTCGTCCTCCCTAGGCTTATTCTTGTCCAATTAGGGTTTTTAACCAATCTTGTGCATCCAATAGGTGTGTTTGTGTCATTGGATGAACATTTAGGTCATTTTCGTCCTCCCTAGGCTTATTCTTGTCCAATTAGGGTTTCTAACCAATCCTGTGCATCCAATAGGTGTATTTGTGTCATTGGATGAACATTTAGGTCATTTTCGTCCTCCCTAGGCTTATTCTTGTCCAATTAGGGTTTTTAAGCAATCTTGTGCATCCAATAAGTTCAAGTGTGTCACTGGATGAACATTTAAGTCGTTTTCGTCCTCCCTAGGCTTATTCTTGTCCAATTAGGGTTTTTAACCAATCTTGTGCATCCAATAAGTTCATTTGTGTCATTGGATAAACATTTAGGTCATTTTCGTCCACCCTAGGCTTATTCTTGTCCAATTAGGGTTTTTAACCATTCTTGTGCATCCAATAGGTTCATTTGTGTCATTGGATGAACATTTAGGTCATTTTCGTCATCCCAAGGCTTATTCTTGTCCAATTAGGGTTTTTAACCAATCTTGTGCATCCAATAAGTTCATTTGTGTCATTGGATGAATATTTAGGTCATTTTCGTCCTCCCTAGGCTTATTCTTGTCCAATTAGGGTTTTTAAGCAATCTTGTGAATCCAATAAGTTCATTTGTGTCATTGGATGAACATTTAGGTTATTTTCGTCCTCACTAGGCTTAGTTTTGTGCAATTAGGGTTTTTAACCAATCTTGTGCATCCAATAGGTGTGTTTGTGTCATTAGATGAACATTTAGGTCATTTTCATCCTCCCTAGGCTTATTGTTGTCCAATTAGGGTTTTTAACCAATCTTGTGCATCCAATAGGTGTGTTTGTGTCATTGGATGAACATTTAGGTCATTTTCGTCCTCCCTAGGCTTATTGTTGTCCAATTAGGGTTTTTAACCAATCTTGTGCATCCAATAAGTTCATTTGTGGCATTGGATGAACATTTAGGTCATTTTCGTCCTCCCTAGGCTTATTCTTGTCCAATTAGGGTTTTTAACCAATCTTGTGCATCCAATAGGTGTGTTTGTGTCATTGGATGAACATTTAGGTCATTTTCGTCCTCCCTAGGCTTATTCTTGTCCAATTAGGGTTTCTAACTAATCTTGTGCATCCAATAGGTGTATTTGTGTCATTGGATGAACATTTAGGTCATTTTCGTCCTCCCTAGGCTTATTCTTGTCCAATTAGGGATTTTAACCAATCTTGTGCATCCAATAGGTGTGTTTGTGTCATTGGATGAACATTTAGGTCATTTTCGTCCTCCCTAGGCTTATTCTTGTCCAATTAGGGTTTTTAACTAATCTTGTGCATCCAATAAGTTCAATTGTGTCATTGGATGAACATTTAGGTCATTTTCGTCCTCCCTAGGCTTATTCTTGTCCAATTAGGGTTTTTAACCAATCTTGTGCATCCAATATGTTCATTTGTGTCATTGGATGAACATTTAGGTCATTTTCGTCCTCCCTAGGCTTATTCTTGTCCAATTAGGGTTTCTAAACAATCTTGTGCATCCAATAGGTGTGTTTGTGTCATTGGATGAACATTTAGGTCATTTTCGTCCTCCCTAGGCTTATTCTTGTCCAAATAGGGTTTTAAGCAATCTTGTGCATCCAATAAGTTCATTTGTGTCATTGGATTAACATTTAAGTTATTTTCGTCCTCCATAGGCTTATTCTTGTCCAATTAGGGTTTTTAACCAGTCTTGTGCATCCAATACGTGTGTTTGTGTCGTTGGATGAACATTTAGGTCATTTTCGTCCTTCCTACGCTTACTCTTGTCAAATGAGGGTTTTTAACCAATCTTGTGCATCCAATAAGTTTATTTGTGTCATTGGATGAACATTTAGGTCATTTTCGTCCTCCCTAGGCTTATTCTTGTCCAATTAGGGTTTTTAACCAATCTTGTGCATCCAATATGTTCATTTGTGTCATTGGATAAACATTTAAGTCATTTTCATCCTCCCTAGGCTTATTCTTGTCCAATTAAGGTTTCTAACCAATCTTGTGCATCCAATAGGTGTGTTTGTGTCATTGGATGAACATTTAGGTCATTTTCGTCCTCCCTAGTCTTATTCTTGTCCAATTAGGGTTTTTAACCAATCTTGTGCATCCAATAGGTTCATTTGTGTCATTGGATGAACATTTAGGTCATTTTCGTCCGCCCTAGGCGTATTCTTGTTCAATTAGGGTTTTTAGCAATCTTGAGCATCCAATAAGTTCATTTGTGTCATTGGATGAACATTTAGGTCACTTTCGTCCTCCCTAGTCTTATTCTTGTCCAATTAGGGTTTTTAACCAATCTTGTGCATCCAATAAGTTCATTTGTGTCATTGGATGAACATTTAGGTCATTTTCGTCCTCCATAGGCTTATTCTTATCAAATAAGGGTTTCTTAACAATCTTGTGCATCCAATAGGTGTTTTTGTGTCATTGGATGAACATTTAGGTCATTTTCGTCCTCCCTAGGCTTATTCTTGTCCAATTAGGGTTTTTAACCAATCTTGTGCCTCCAATAAGTTCATTTGTGTCATTGGATGTACATTTAGGGCATTTTCGTCCACTCTAGGCTTATTCTGGTCCAATTAGGGTTTTTAACCAATCTTGTGCATCCAATAAGTTGATTTGTGACATTGGATGAACATTTAGGTCATTTTCGTCAACCATGGGCTTATTGTTGTTCAATTTGGGTTTTTAACCAATCTTGTGCATCCAATAAGTTTATTTTTGTCATTGGATGAACATTTAGGTCGTTTTCTTCCTCCCTAGGCTTATTCTTGTCCAATTAGGGTTTTAACCAATCTTGTGGATCCAATAAGTTTATTTGTGTCATTGTATGAACATTTAGGTCATTTTCGTCCTCCCTAGGCTCATTCTTGTCCAATTAGGGTTTTAAGCAATCTTGTGCATCCAGTAGGTGTGTTTGTGTCATTGGATTAACATTTTAGTCATTTTCGTCCTCCCTAGGCTTATTCTTGTCCAATTATGGTTTCTAACCAATCTTGTGCATCCAATAGGTGTGTTTGTGTCATTGGATGAACATTTAGGTCATTTTCGTCCTCCCTAGTCTTATTCTTGTCCAATTAGGGTTTTTAACCAATCTTGTGCATACAATAGGTTCATTTGTGTCATTAGATGAACATTTAGGTCATTTTCGTCCGCCCTAGGCGTATTCTTGTCCAATTAGGGTTTTTAGCAATCTTGAGCATCCAATAAGTTCATTTGTGTCTTTGGATGAACATTTAGGTCACTTTCGTCCTCCCTAGTTTTATTCTTGTCCAATTAGGGTTTTTAACCAATCTTATGCATCCAATAAGTTCATTTGTGTCATTGGATGAACATTTAGGTCATTTTCGTCCTCCATAGGCTTATTCTTATCAAATAAGGGTTTCTTAACAATCTTGTGCATCCAATAGGTGTTTTTGTGTCATTGGATGAACATTTAGGTCATTTTCGTCCTCCCTAGGCTTATTCTTGTCCAATTAGGGTTTTTAACCAATCTTGTGCATCCAATATGTTCATTTGTGTCATTGGATGAACATTTAGGTCATTTTCGTCCTCCCTAGGCCTATTCTTGTCCAATTAGGGTTTCTAAACAATCTTGTGCATCCAATAGGTGTGTTTGTGTCATTGGATGAACATTTAGGTCATTTTCGTCCTCCCTAGGCTTATTCTTGTCCAAATAGGGTTTTAAGCAATCTTGTGCATCCAATAAGTTCATTTGTGTCATTGGATTAACATTTAAGTTATTTTCGTCCTCCATAGGCTTATTCTTGTCCAATTAGGGTTTTTAACCAGTCTTGTGCATCCAATACGTGTGTTTGTGTCGTTGGATGAACATTTAGGTCATTTTCGTCCTTCCTACGCTTACTCTTGTCAAATGAGGGTTTTTAACCAATCTTGTGCATCCAATAAGTTTATTTGTGTCATTGGATGAACATTTAGGTCATTTTCGTCCTCCCTAGGCTTATTCTTGTCCAATTAGGGTTTTTAACCAATCTTGTGCATCCAATATGTTCATTTGTGTCATTGGATAAACATTTAAGTCATTTTCATCCTCCCTAGGCTTATTCTTGTCCAATTAAGGTTTCTAACCAATCTTGTGCATCCAATAGGTGTGTTTGTGTCATTGGATGAACATTTAGGTCATTTTCGTCCTCCCTAGTCTTATTCTTGTCCAATTAGGGTTTTTAACCAATCTTGTGCATCCAATAGGTTCATTTGTGTCATTGGATGAACATTTAGGTCATTTTCGTCCTCCCTAGGCTTATTCTTGTGCAATTAGGGTTTTTAACCAATCTTGTGCATCCAATAGGTGTGTTTGTGTCATTGGATGAACATTTAGGTCATTTTCGTCCTTCCTAGGCTTATTTTTGTCCAATTAGTGTTTTTAACCAATCTTGGGCATCCAATAGGTGTGTTTGTGTCATTGGATGAACATTTAGGTCATTTTCGTCCTCCCTTGGCTTATTCTTGTCCAATTAGGGTTTTTAACCAATCTTGTGCATCCAATAAGTTCATTTGTGTCATTGGATAAACATTTAGGTCATTTTCGTCCACCCTAGGCTTATTCTTGTCCAATTAGGGTTTTTAACCAATCTTGTGCCTCCAATAAGTTCATTTGTGTCATTGGATGAACATTTAGGTCATTTTCGTCCTCCCAAGGCTTATTCTTGTCCAATTAGGGTTTTTAACCAATCTTGTGCATCCAATAAGTTCATTTGTGTCATTGGATGAACATTTAGGTCATTTACGTCCTTCCTAGGCTTATTCTTGTCCAATTAGGGTTTTTAAGCAATCTTGTGAATCCAATAAGTTTATTTGTTTCATTGGATGAACATTTAGGTCATTTTCGTCCACCATAGGCTTATTCTTGTTCAATTAGGGTTTCTAACCAATCATGTGCATCCAATAGGTGTGTTTGTGTCATTGGATGAACATTTGGGTCATTTTCGTCCTCCCTAGTCTTATTCTTGTCCAATTAGGGTTTTAAGCAATCTTGTGCATCCAATAAGTTCATTTGTGTCATTGGATGAACATTTAGGTTATTTTCGTCCTCACTAGGCTTAGTTTTGTGCAATTAGGGTTTTTAACCAATCTTGTGCATCCAATAGGTGTGTTTGTGTCATTAGATGAACATTTAGGTCATTTTCATGCTCCCTAGGCTTATTGTTGTCCAATTAGGGTTTTTAACCAATCTTGTGCATCCAATAGGTGTGTTTGTGTCATTGGATGAACATTTAGGTCATTTTCGTCCTCCCTAGTCTTATTCTTGTCCAATTAGGGTTTTAAGCAATCTTGTGCATCCAATAAGTTCATTTGTGTCCTTGGATTAAGATTTAAGTCATTTTCGTCCTCCCTAGGCTTATTCTTGTTCAATTAGGGTTTCTAACCAATCTTGTGCATCCAATAGGTGTGTTTGTGTCATTGGATGAACATTTAGGTCATTTTCGTCCTCCCTAGGCTTATTCTTGTCTAATTAGGGTTTTTAAGCAATCTTGTGCATCCAATAAGTTCATTTGTGTCATTGGATGAACATTTAGGTCAATTTCGTCCTCCCTAGGCTTATTCTTGTCCAATTAGGGTTTTTAACCAATCTTGTGCATCCAATAGGTGTGTTTGTGTCATTGGATGATCAATTAGGTCATTTTCGTCCTCCCTAGGCTTATTCTTGTCCAACTAGGGTTTTTAACCAATCTTGTGCGTCCAATAAGTTCATTTGTGTCATTGGAAGATCAATTAGGTCATTTTCGTCCTCCCTAGGCATATTCTTGTCCAATTAGGGTTTTTAACCAATCTTGTGCATCCAATAGGTGTGTTTGTGTCATTGGATGATCAATTAGGTCATTTTCGTCCTCCCTAGGCTTATTCTTGTCCAATTAGGGTTTTTAACCAATCTTGTGCATCCAATAGGTGTGTTTGTGTCATTGGATGATCAATTAGGTCATTTTCGTCCTCCCTAGGCTTATTCTTGTCCAATTAGGGTTTTTAACCAATCTTGTGCATCCAATAGGTGTGTTTGTGTCATTGGATGATCAATTAGGTCATTTTCGTCCTTTCTATGCTTATTTTTGTCCAATTAGGGTTTTTAAGCAATCTTGTGCATCCAATAAGTTCATTTGTGTCATTGGATGATCAATTAGGTCATTTTCGTCCTCCCTAGGCATATTCTTGTCCAACTAGGGTTTCTAACCAATCTTGTGCTTCCAATAGATGTGTTTGTGTCATTGGATGATCAATTAGGTCATTTTCGTCCTCCCTAGGCTTATTCTTGTCCAATTAGGGTTTTTAACCAATCTTGTGCATCCAATAGGTGTGTTTGTGTCATTGGATGATCAATTAGGTCATTTTCGTCCTCCCTAGGCTTATTCTTGTCCAATTAGGGTTTTTAACCAATCTTGTGCATCCAATAGGTGTGTTTGTGTCATTGGATGATCAATTAGGTCATTTTCGTCCTCCCTAGGCTTATTCTTGTCCAATTAGGGTTTTTAACCAATCTTGTGCATCCAATAAGTTCATTTGTGTCATTGGATGATCAATTAGGTCATTTTCGTCCTTCCTAGGCATATTCTTGATCAACTAGGGTTTTAAACCAATCTTGTGCATCCAATAGGTGTGTTTGTGTCATTGGATGATCAATTAGGTCATTTTCGTCCTCCCTAGGCTTATTCTTGTCCAATTAGGGTTTTTAACCAATCTTGTGCATCCAATAGGTGTGTTTGTGTCATTGGATGATCAATTAGGTCATTTTCGTCCTCCCTAGGCTTATTCTTGTCCAATTAGGGTTTTTAACCAATCTTGTGCATCCAATAGGTGTGTTTGTGTCATTGGATGATCAATTAGGTCATTTTCGTCCTCCCTAGGCTTATTCTTGTCCAATTAGGGTTTTTAACCAATCTTGTGCATCCAATAGGTGTGTTTGTGTCATTGGATGATCAATTAGGTCATTTATCGTCCTCCCTAGGCTTATTCTTGTCCAATTAGGGTTTTTAACCAATCTTGTGCATCCAATAGGTTGAGTTGTGTCATTGGATTAACATTTAGGTCATTTTCGTCCTCCCTAGGCATATTCTTGTCCAATTAGGGTTTTTAACCAATCTTGTGCATCCAATAGGTGTGTTTGTGTCATTGGATGATCAATTAGGTCATTTTCGTCCTCCCTAGGCTTATTCTTGTCCAATTAGGGTTTTTAACCAATCTTGTGCATCCAATAACTTTGTTTGTGTCTTTGAATTAATATTTAGGTCATTTTCGTCCTCCATAGGCATATTCTTGTCCAATTAGGGTTTTTAACCAATCTTGTGCATCCAATAGGTGTGCTTGTGTCATTGGATGATCAATTAGGTCATTTTCGTCCTCCCAAGGCTTATTCTTGTCCAATTAGGGTTTTTAACCAATCTTGTGCATCCAATAAGTTCATTTGTGTCATTGGATTAACATTTAGGTCATTTTCGTCCTCCCTAGGCATATTCTTGTCCAATTAGGGTTTTTAACCAATCTTGTGCATCCAATAGGTGTGTTTGTGTCATTGGATGAACATTTTGGTCATTTTCGTCCTCCCTAGGCTTATTCTTGTCCAATTAGGGTTTTTAACCAATCTTGTGCATCCAATATGTTCATTTGTGTCATTGGAAGAACATTTAGGTCATTTTCGTCCTCCCTAGGCTTATTCTTGTCCAATTAGGGTTTCTAAACAATCTTGTGCATCCAATAGGTGTGTTTGTGTCATTGGATGAACATTTAGGTCATTTTCGTCCTCCCTAGGCTTATTCTTGTCCAAATAGGGTTTTAAGCAATCTTGTGCATCCAATAAGTTCATTTGTGTCATTGGATTAACATTTAAGTTATTTTCGTCCTCCATAGGCTTATTCTTGTCCAATTAGGGTTTTTAACCAGTCTTGTGCATCCAATACGTGTGTTTGTGTCGTTGGATGAACATTTAGGTCATTTTCGTCCTTCCTACGCTTACTCTTGTCAAATGAGGGTTTTTAACCAATCTTGTGCGTCCAATAAGTTCATTTGTGTCATTGGTTGAACATTTAGGTCATTTTGGTCCTCCGTAGGCTTATTATTGTCCAATTTGGGTTTCTAACCAATCTTGTGCATCCAATTAGTTCATTTCTGTCATTGGATTTACATTTAGGTCATTTTCGTCCTCCCTAGGTTTATTCTTGTCCAATTAGGGTTTTTAACCAATCTTGTGCATCCAATATGTTCATTTGTGTCATTGGATGAACATTTAGGTCATTTTTGTCCTCCCTAGGCTTATTCTTGTCCAATTAGGGTTTCTAAACAATCTTGTGCATCCAATAGGTGTGTTTGTGTCATTGGTTGAACATTTAGGTCATTTTCGTCTTCCCTTGGCTTATTCTTGTCCAATTAGGGTTTTAAGCAATCTTGTGCATCCAATAAGTTCATTTGTGTCATTGGATTAACCTTTAAGTTATTTTCGTCCTCCATAGGCTTATTCTTGTCCAATTAGGGTTATTAAACAGTCTTGTGCATCCAATACGTGTGTTTATGTCGTTGGATGAACATTTAGGTCATTTTCGTCCTTCGTAGGCTTATTCTTGTCCAATTAGGGTTTTTAACCAATCTTGTGCATCCAATAAGTTCATTTCTGTCATTGGTTGAACATTTAGGTCATTTTGGTCCTCCCTAGGCTTATTATTGTCCAATTAGGGTTTCTAACCAATCTTGTGCATCCAATTAGTTCATTTGTGTCATTGGATGTACATTTAGGTCATTTTCGTCCTCCCTAGGCTTATTCTTGTCCAATTAGGGTTTTTAACCAATCATGTGCATCCAATAAGTTCATTTGTGTCATTGGATGAACAATTAGGTCATTTTCGTCCTCCCTAGGCTTATTCTTGTCCAATTAGGGTTTTTAACCAATCTTGTGCATCCAATATGTTCATTTGTGTCATTGGATGAACATTTAGGTCATTTTCGTCCTCCCTAGGCTTATTCTTGTCCAATTAGGGTTTTTAACCTATCTTGTGCATCCAATAAGTTCATTTGTGTCATTGGATTAACATTTAGGTCACTTTCGTCCTCCCTAGGCTTATTCTTGTCCAATTAGGGTTTCTAACCAATCTTGTGCATCCAATAAGTTCATTTGTGTCATTGGATGAACATTTAGGTCATTTTCGTCCTCCCTAGGCTTATTCTTGTCCAATTAGGGTTTTTAACCAATCTTGTGCATCCAATAGGTGTGTTTGTGTCAATGGACGAACATTTAGGTCATTTTCGTCCTCCCTAGGCTTATTCTTGTCAAATTAGGGTTTCTAACCAATCTTTTGCATCCAATAGGTGTATTTGTGTCATTGGATGAACATTTAGGTCATTTTCGTCCTCCCAAGGCTTATTGTTGTCCAATTAGGGTTTTTAACCAATCTTGTGCATCCAATAAGTTCATTTGTGTCATTGGATAAACATTTAGGTCATTTTCGTCCACCCTAGGCTTATTCTTGTCCAATTAGGGTTTTTAACCAATCTTGTGCATCCAATAGGCGTGTTTGAGTTATTGGATGAACATTTAGGTCATTTTCGTCCTCCCTAGGCTTATTCTTGTCCAATTAGGGTTTCTAACCAATCTTGTGCATCCAATAGGTGTGTTTGTGTCATTGGATGAACATTTAGGTCATTTTCGTCCTCCCTAGGCTTATTCTTGTCCAATTAGGGTTTTTAACCAATCTTGTGCATCCAATAAGTTCATTTGTGTCATTGGATAAACATTTAGGTCATTTTCGTCCTCCCAAGGCTTATTCTTTTCCAATTAGGGTTTTTAACCAATCTGGTGCATCCAATAGGTGTGTTTGTGTCATTTGATGAACATTTAGGTCATTTTCGTCCTCCCTATGGTTATTCTTGTCCAATTAGGGTGTTTAACCAATCTTGTGCATCCAATAGGTGTGTTTGTGTCATTGGATGAACATTTAGGTCATTTTCGTCCTCCCTAGGCTTATTCTTGTCCAATTAGGGTTTTTAACCAATCTTGTGCATCCAATAAGTTCATTTGTGTCATTGGGTGAACATTTAGGTCGTTTTCGTCCTCCCTAGGCTTATTCTTGTCCAATTAGGGTTTCTAACCAATCTTGTGCATCCTATAGGTGTGTTTAGTCATTGGATGAACATTTAGGTTATTTTCGTCCTCCCTAGGCTTATTCTTGTCCAATTAGGGTTTTTAACCAATCTTGTGCATCCAATAAGTTCATTTGTGTCATTGGATTAACATTTAGGTCATTTTCGTCCTCCCTAGGCTTATTCTTGTCCAATTAGGGTTTCTAACCAATCTTGTGCATTCAATAGGTGTGTTTGTGTCATTGGATGAACATTTAAGTCATTTTCGTCCTCCCTAGGCTTATTCTTGTCCAATTAGGGTTTTTAACCAATCTTGTGCATCCAATAAGTTCAATTGTGTCATTGGAAGAACATTTAGGTCATTTTCATCCTCCCTAGGCTTATTCTTGTCCCATTAGGGTTTTTAACCAATCTTGTGCATCCAATAAGTTCAATTGTGTCATTGGATGAACATTTAGGTCATTTTCGTCTTCCCTAGGCTTATTCTTGTCCAATTAGGGTTTTTAACCAATCTTGTGCATCCAATATGTTCATTTGTGTCATTGGATGAACATTTAGGTCATTTTCGTCCTCCCTAGGCTTATTCTTGTCCAATTAGGGTTTTTAAACAATCTTGTGCATCCAATAGGTGTGTTTGTGTCATTGGATGAACATTTAGGTCATTTTCGTCCTCCCTAGGCTTATTCTTGTCCAATTAGGGTTTTAAGCAATCTTGTGCATCCAATAAGTTCATTTGTGTCATTGGATTAATATTTAGGTCATTTTCGTCCTCCCTAGGCTTATTCTTGTCCAATTAGGGTTTTTAACCAATCTTGTGCATCCAATAGGTGTGTTTGTGTCATTGGATGATCAATTAGTTCATTTTCGTCCTCCCTAGGCTTATTCTTGTCTAATTAGGGTTTTTAACCAATCTTGTGCATCCAATAGGTGTGTTTGTGTCATTGGATGATCAATTAGGTCATTTTCGTCCTCCCTAGGCTTATTCTTGTCCAATTAGGGTTTTTAACCAATCTTGTGCATCCAATAGGTGTGTTTGTGTCATTGGATGACCATTTAGGTCATTTTCGTCCTCCCTAGGCTTATTCTTGTCCAATTAGGGTTTTTAACCAATCTTGTGCATCCAATAAGTTCATTTGTGTCATTGGATAAACATTTAGGTCATTTTCGTCCTCCCTAGGCTTATTCTTTTCCAATTAGGGTTTTTAACCAATCTGGTGCATCCAATAGGTGTGTTTGTGTCATTTGATGAACATTTAGGTCATTTTCGTCCTCCCTATGGTTATTCTTGTCCAATTAGGGTGTTTAACCAATCTTGTGCATCCAATAGGTGTGTTTGTGTCATTGGATGAACATTTAGGTCATTTTCGTCCTCCCTAGGCTTATTCTTGTCCAATTAGGGTTTTTAACCAATCTTGTGCATCCAATAAGTTCATTTGTGTCATTGGATGAACATTTAGGTCATTTTCGTCCTCCAAAGGCTTATTCTTGTCCAATTAGGGTTTTTAACCAATCTTGTGCATCCAATAGGTGTGTTTGTGTCATTGGATGAACATTTAGGTCATTTTCGTCCTCCCTAGTCTTATTCTTGTCCAATTAGGGTTTTTAACCAATCTTGTGCATCCAATAAGTTCATTTGTGTCATTGGATTAACATTTAGGTCATTTTCGTCCTCCCTATGCTTATTATTGTCCAATTAGGGTTTTTAACCAATCTTGTGCATCCAATAGGTGTGTTTGTGTCATTGGATGAACATTTAGGTCATTTTCGTCCACCCTAAGCTTATTCTTGTCCAATTAGGGTTTTTAACCAATCTTATGCATCCAATAAGTTCATTTGTGTCATTGGATGAACATTTAGGTCATTTTCGTCCTCCCTGTGCTTATTCTTGTCCAATTAGGGTTTTTAACCAATCTTGTGCATCCAATAGGTGTGTTTGTGTCATTGGATGAACATTTAGGTCATTTTCGTCCTCCCTAGTCTTATTCTTGTCCAATTAGGGTTTTTAACCAATCTTGTGCATCCAATAAGTTCATTTGTGTCATTGGATGAACATTTAGGTCATTTTCGTCCTCCCTATGCTTATTCTTGTCCAATTAGGGTTTTTAACCAATCTTGTGCATCCAATAGGTGTTTTTGTGTCATTGGATGAACATTTAGGTCATTTTCGTCCTCCCTAGGCTTATTCTTGTCCAATTAGGGTTTTTAACCAATCTTGTGCATCCAATATGTTCATTTGTGTCATTGGATGAACATTTAGGTCATTTTCGTCCTCCCTAGGCTTATTCTTGTCCAATTAGGGTTTCTAAACAATCTTGTGCATACAATAGGTGTGTTTGTGTCATTGGATGAACATTTAGGTCATTTTCGTCCTCCCTAGGCTTATTCTTGTCCAATTAGGGTTTTTAACCAATCTTGTGCATCCAATAAGTTCATTTGTGTCATTGGATGAACATTTAGGTCATTTTCGACATCCCTAGTCTTATTCTGTTCCAATTAGGGTTTTAAGCAATCTTGTGCATCCAATATGTGTGTTTGTGTCATTGGATGAACATTTAGGTCATTTTCGTCCTCCCTATGCTTATTCTTGTCCAATTAGGGTTTTTAACCAATCTTGTGCATCCAATATGTTCATTTGTGTCATTGGATGAACATTTAGGTCATTTTCGTCCTCCCTAGGCTTATTCTTGTCCAATTAGGGTTTTTAACCAATCTTGTGCATCCAATAAGTTCATTTGTGTCATTGGATTAACATTTATGTCATTTTCATCCTCCCTAGGCTTATTCTTGTCCAATTAGGGTTTCTAACCAATCTTGTGCATCCAATAGGTGTGATTGTGACATTGGATGAACATTTAGGTCATTTTCGTCCTCCCTAACCTTATTCTTGTCCCATTAGGGTTTTTAACTAATCTTGTGCATCCAATAAGTTCAATGGTGTCATTGGATGAACATTTAGGTCATTTTCGTCCTCCCTATGCTTATTCTTGTCCAATTAGGGTTTTTAACCAATCTTGTGCATCCAATATGTTCATTTGTGTCATTGGATGAACATTTAGGTCATTTTCGTCCTCCCTAGGCTTATTCTTGTCCAATTAGGGTTTTTAACCTATCTTGTGCATCCAATAAGTTCATTTGTGTCATTGGATTAACATTTAGGTCACTTTCGTCCTCCCTAGGCTTATTCTTGTCCAATTAGGGTTTCTAACCAATCTTGTGCATCCAATAGGTGTGTTTGTGTCATTGGATGGACATTTAGGTCATTTTCGTCCTTCCTAGGCTTATTCTTGTCCAATTAGGGTTTTTAACCAATCTTGTGCATCCAATAAGTTCATTTGTGTCATTGGATGAACATTTAGGTCATTTTCGTCCTCCATAGGCTTATTCTTATCAAATAAGGGTTTCTTAACAATCTTGTGCATCCAATAGGTGTTTTTGTGTCATTGGATGAACATTTAGGTCATTTTCGTCCTCCCTAGGCTTATTCTTGTCCAATTAGGGTTTTTAACCAATCTTGTGCATCCAATATGTTCATTTGTGTCATTGGATGAACATTTAGGTCATTTTCGTCCTCCCTAGGCCTATTCTTGTCCAATTAGGGTTTCTAAACAATCTTGTGCATCCAATAGGTGTGTTTGTGTCATTGGATGAACATTTAGGTCATTTTCGTCCTCCCTAGGCTTATTCTTGTCCAAATAGGGTTTTAAGCAATCTTGTGCATCCAATAAGTTCATTTGTGTCATTGGATTAACATTTAAGTTATTTTCGTCCTCCATAGGCTTATTCTTGTCCAATTAGGGTTTTTAACCAGTCTTGTGCATCCAATACGTGTGTTTGTGTCGTTGGATGAACATTTAGGTCATTTTCGTCCTTCCTACGCTTACTCTTGTCAAATGAGGGTTTTTAACCAATCTTGTGCATCCAATAAGTTTATTTGTGTCATTGGATGAACATTTAGGTCATTTTCGTCCTCCCTAGGCTTATTCTTGTCCAATTAGGGTTTTTAACCAATCTTGTGCATCCAATATGTTCATTTGTGTCATTGGATAAACATTTAAGTCATTTTCATCCTCCCTAGGCTTATTCTTGTCCAATTAAGGTTTCTAACCAATCTTGTGCATCCAATAGGTGTGTTTGTGTCATTGGATGAACATTTAGGTCATTTTCGTCCTCCCTAGTCTTATTCTTGTCCAATTAGGGTTTTTAACCAATCTTGTGCATCCAATAGGTTCATTTGTGTCATTGGATGAACATTTAGGTCATTTTCGTCCTCCCTAGGCTTATTCTTGTGCAATTAGGGTTTTTAACCAATCTTGTGCATCCAATAGGTGTGTTTGTGTCATTGGATGAACATTTAGGTCATTTTCGTCCTTCCTAGGCTTATTTTTGTCCAATTAGTGTTTTTAACCAATCTTGGGCATCCAATAGGTGTGTTTGTGTCATTGGATGAACATTTAGGTCATTTTCGTCCTCCCTTGGCTTATTCTTGTCCAATTAGGGTTTTTAACCAATCTTGTGCATCCAATAAGTTCATTTGTGTCATTGGATAAACATTTAGGTCATTTTCGTCCACCCTAGGCTTATTCTTGTCCAATTAGGGTTTTTAACCAATCTTGTGCCTCCAATAAGTTCATTTGTGTCATTGGATGAACATTTAGGTCATTTTCGTCCTCCCAAGGCTTATTCTTGTCCAATTAGGGTTTTTAACCAATCTTGTGCATCCAATAAGTTCATTTGTGTCATTGGATGAACATTTAGGTCATTTACGTCCTTCCTAGGCTTATTCTTGTCCAATTAGGGTTTTTAAGCAATCTTGTGAATCCAATAAGTTTATTTGTTTCATTGGATGAACATTTAGGTCATTTTCGTCCACCATAGGCTTATTCTTGTTCAATTAGGGTTTCTAACCAATCATGTGCATCCAATAGGTGTGTTTGTGTCATTGGATGAACATTTGGGTCATTTTCGTCCTCCCTAGTCTTATTCTTGTCCAATTAGGGTTTTAAGCAATCTTGTGCATCCAATAAGTTCATTTGTGTCATTGGATGAACATTTAGGTTATTTTCGTCCTCACTAGGCTTAGTTTTGTGCAATTAGGGTTTTTAACCAATCTTGTGCATCCAATAGGTGTGTTTGTGTCATTAGATGAACATTTAGGTCATTTTCATGCTCCCTAGGCTTATTGTTGTCCAATTAGGGTTTTTAACCAATCTTGTGCATCCAATAGGTGTGTTTGTGTCATTGGATGAACATTTAGGTCATTTTCGTCCTCCCTAGTCTTATTCTTGTCCAATTAGGGTTTTAAGCAATCTTGTGCATCCAATAAGTTCATTTGTGTCCTTGGATTAAGATTTAAGTCATTTTCGTCCTCCCTAGGCTTATTCTTGTTCAATTAGGGTTTCTAACCAATCTTGTGCATCCAATAGGTGTGTTTGTGTCATTGGATGAACATTTAGGTCATTTTCGTCCTCCCTAGGCTTATTCTTGTCTAATTAGGGTTTTTAAGCAATCTTGTGCATCCAATAAGTTCATTGGTGTTATTGGATGAACATTTAGGTCATTTTCGTCCTCCCTAGGCTTATTCTTGTCCAATTAGGGTTTTTAACCAATCTTGTGCATCCAATAAGTTCATTTGTGTCATTGGATAAACATTTAGGTCATTTTCGTCCACCCTAGGCTTATTCTTGTCCAATTAGGTTTTTTAACCAATCTTGTGCATCCAATAAGTTCATTTGTGTCATTGGATGAACATTTAGGTCATTTTCGTCCTCCCTAGGCTTATTCTTGTCCAATTAGGGTTTTTAACCAATCTTGTGCATCCAATAAGTTCATTTGTGTCATTGGATGAACATTTAGGTCATTTTTGTCCTCCCTAGGCTTATTCTTGTCCAATTAGGGTTTTTAAGCAATCTTGTGCATCCAATATGTTCATTTATGTCATTGGATGAACATTTAGGTCATTTTCGTCCTCCCTAGGCTTATTCTTGTCCAATTAGGGTTTTTAACCAATCTTGTGCATCCAATAAGTTCATTTGTGTCATTGGATGAACATTTAGGTCATTTTCGTCCTCCCTAGGCTTATTCTTGTCCAATTAGGGTTTTTAACCAATCTTGTGCATCCAATAAGTTCATTTGTGTCATTGGATGAACATTTAGGTCATATTCGTCCTCACTAGGCTTATTCTTGTCCAATTAGGGTTTTTAACCAATCTTGTGCATCCAATAAGTTCATTTGTGTCATTGGATGAACATTTAGGTCATTTTCGTCCTCCCTAGTCTTATTCTTGTCCAATTAGGGTTTTTATGCAATCTTGTGCATCCAATAGGTGTCTTTGTGTCATTGGACGAAAATTTAGGTCATTTTCGTCCTCCCTAGGCTTATTCTTGTCCAATTAGGGTTTTTAACCAATCTTGTGCATCCAATAAGTTCATTTGTGTCATTGGATGAACATTTAGGTCATTTTCGTCCTCCCTAGTCTTATTCTTGTCAAATTAGGGTTTTAAGCAATCTTGTGCATCCAATATGTGGGTTTGTGTCATTGGATGAACATTTAGGTCATTTTCGTCCTCCCTATGCTTATTCTTGTCCAATTAGGGTTTTTAACCAATCTTGTGCATCCAATATGTTCATTTGTGTCATTGGATGAACATTTAGGTCATTTTCGTCCTCCCTAGGCTTATTCTTGTCCAATTAGGGTTTTTAACCAATCTTGTGCATCCAATAAGTTCATTTGTGTCATTGGATTAACATTTATGTCATTTTCATCCTCCCTAGGCTTATTCTTGTCCAATTAGGGTTTCTAACCAATCTTGTGCATCCAATAGGTGTGATTGTGACATTGGATGAACATTTAGGTCATTTTCGTCCTCCCTAACCTTATTCTTGTCCCATTAGGGTTTTTAACTAATCTTGTGCATCCAATAAGTTCAATGGTGTCATTGGATGAACATTTAGGTCATTTTCGTCCTCCCTATGCTTATTCTTGTCCAATTAGGGTTTTTAACCAATCTTGTGCATCCAATATGTTCATTTGTGTCATTGGATGAACATTTAGGTCATTTTCGTCCTCCCTAGGCTTATTCTTGTCCAATTAGGGTTTTTAACCAATCATGTGCATCCAATAAGTTCATTTGTGTCATTGGATGAACATTTAGGTCATTTTCGTCCTCCCAAGGCTTATTCTTGTCCAATTAGGGTTTTTAACCAATCTTGTGCATCCAATAGGTGTGTTTGTGTCATTGGATGAACATTTAGGTCATTTTCGTCCTCCCTAGGCTTATTCTTGTCCAATTAGGGTTTCTAACCAATCTTGTGCATCCAATAGGTGTATTTGTGTCATTGCAAGAACATTTAGGTCATTTTCGACCTCCCTAGGCTTATTCTTGTCCAATTAGGGTTTTTAAGCAATCTTGTGCATCCAATAAGTTCATTTGTGTCATTGGATGAACATTTAGGTCATTTTCGTCCTCCCTAGGCTTATTCTTGTCCAATTAGGGTTTTTAACCAATCTTGTGCATCCAATAAGTTCATTTGTGTCATTGGATAAACATTTAGGTCATTTTCGTCCACCCTAGGCTTATTCTTGTCCAATTAGGGTTTTTAACCAATCTTGTGCATCCAATAGGCGTGTTTGTGTTATTGGACGAACATTTAGGTCATTTTCGTCCTCCCTAGGCTTATTCTTGTCCAATTAGGGTTTCTAACCAATCTTGTGCATCCAATAGGTGTGTTTGTGTCATTGGATGAACATTTAGGTCATTTTCGTCCTCCCTAGGCTTATTCTTGTCCAATTAGGGTTTTTAACTAATCTTGTGCATCCAATAAGTTCAATTGTGTCATTGGATGAACATTTAGGTCATTTTCGTCCTCCCTAGGCTTATTCTTGTCCAATTAGGGTTTTTAACCAATCTTGTGCATCCAATATGTTCATTTGTGTCATTGGATGAACATTTAGGTCATTTTCGTCCTCCCTAGGCTTATTCTTGTCCAATTAGGGTTTCTAAACAATCTTGTGCATCCAATAGGTGTGTTTGTGTCATTGGATGAACATTTAGGTCATTTTCGTCCTCCCTAGGCTTATTCTTGTCCAATTAGGGTTTTAAGCAATCTTGTGCATCCAATAAGTTCATTTGTGTCATTGGATTAACATTTAAGTTATTTTCATCCTCCATAGGTTTATTCTTGTCCAATTAGGGTTTTTAACCAGTCTTGTGCATCCAATACGTGTGTTTGTGTCGTTGGATGAACATTTAGGTCATTTTCGTCCTTCCTAGGCTTACTCTTGTCCAATTAGGGTTTTTAACCAATCTTGTGCATCCAATAAGTTCATTTGTGTCATTGGTTGAACATTTATGTCATTTTGGTCCTCCCTAGGCTTATTATTGTCCAATTAGGGTTTCTAACCAATCTTGTGCATCCAATTAGTTCATTTGTGTCATTGGATTTACATTTAGGTAATTTTCGTCCTCCCTAGGCTTATTCTTGTCCAATTAGGGTTTTTAACCAATCTTGTGCATCCAATATGTTCATTTGTGTCATTGGATGACCATTTAGGTCATTTTCGTCCTCCCTAGGCTTATTCTTGTCCAATTAGGGTTTCTAAACAATCTTGGGCATCCAATAGGTGTGTTTGTGTCATTGGATGAACATTTAGGTCATTTTCGTCCTCCCTAGGCTTATTCTTGTCCAATTAGGGTTTTAAGCAATCTTGTGCATCCAATAAGTTCATTTGTGTCATTGGATTAACCTTTAAGTTATTTTCGTCCTCCATAGGCTTATTCTTGTCCAATTAGGGTTATTAAACAGTCTTGTGCATCCAATACGTGTGTTTATGTCGTTGGATGAACATTTAGGTCATTTTCGTCCTTCGTAGGCTTATTCTTGTCCAATTAGGGTTTTTAACCAATCTTGTGCATCCAATAAGTTCATTTGTGTCATTGGTTGAACATTTAGGTCATTTTGGTCCTCCCTAGGCTTATTATTGTCCAATTAGGGTTTCTAACCAATCTTGTGCATCCAATTAGTTCATTTGTGTCATTGGATGTACATTTAGATCATTTTCGTCCTCCCTAGGCTTATTCTTGTCCAATTAGGGTTTTTAACCAATCATGTGCATCCAATAAGTTCATTTGTGTCATTGGATGAACAATTAGGTCATTTTCGTCCACCCTAGGCTATTCTTGTCCAATTTGGGTTTTTAACCAATCTTGTGCATCCAATAAGTTCATTTGTGTCATTGGATGAACATTTAGGTCATTTTTGTCCTCCCTAGGCTTATTCTTGTCCAATTTGGGTTTTTAACCAATCTTGTGCATCCAATAAGTTCATTTGTGTCATTGGATGAACATTTAGGTCATTTTCGTCCTCCCTAGGATTATTCTTGTCCAATTAGGGTTTTTAACCAATCTTGTGCATCCGATAAGTTCATTTGTGTCATTGAATGAACATTTAGGTCATTTTCGTCCTCCATAGGCTTATTCTTGTCCAATTAGGGTTTCTAAACAATCTTGTGCATCCAATAGGTGTGTTTGTGTCATTGGATGAACATTTAGGTCATTTTCGTCCTCCCTAGGCTTATTCTTGTCCAATTAGGGTTTTTAACCTATCTTGTGCATCCAATAAGTTCATTTGTGTCATTGGATTAACATTTAGGTCACTTTCGTCCTCCCTAGGCTTATTCTTGTCCAATTAGGGTTTCTAACCAATCTTGTGCATCCAATAAGTTCATTTGTGTCATTGGATGAACATTTAGGTCATTTTCGTCCTCCCTAGGCTTATTCTTGTCCAATTATGATTTTTAACCAATCTTGTGCATTCAATAAGTTCATTTGTGTCATTGGATAAACATTTAGTTCATTTTCGTCCACCATAGGCTTATTCTTGTCCAATTAGGGTTTTTAAGCAATCTTGTGCATCCAATAAGTTCATTTGTGTCATTGGAGGAACATTTAGGTCATTTTCGTCCACCATAGGCTTATTCTTGTCCAATTAGGGTTTTTAACCAATCTTGTGCATCCAATAAGTTCATTTGTGTCATTGGATGAACATTTAGGTCATTTTCGTCCTCCCTAGGCTTATTCTTGTCCAATTAGGGTTTTTAACCAATCTTGTGCATCCAATAAGTTCATTTGTGTCATTGGATGAACATTTAGGTTATTTTCGTCCTCCCTAGGCTTATTCTTGTCCAAATAGGGTTTTTAAGCAATCTTGTGCATCCAATAAGTTCATTTGTGTCATTAGATGAACATTTAGGTAATTTTCGTCCTCCCTAGGCTTATTCTTGTTCAATTAGGGTTTCTAACCAATCTTGTGCATCCAATAGGTGTGTTTGTGTCATTGGATGAACATTTAGGTCATTTTCGTCCTCCCTAGTCTTATTCTTGTCCAATTAGGGTTTTAAGCAATCTTGTGCATCCAATAAGTTCATTTGTGTCATTGGATGAACATTTAGGTCGTTTTTCCTCCTCCCTAGGCTTATTCTTGTCCAATTAGGTTTTCAAGCAATCTTGTGCATCCAATAAGTTCATTTGTGTCATTGGATGAACATTTAGGTCATTTTCGTCCTCCCTAGGCTTATTCTTGCCCAATTAGGGTTTATAAGCAATCTTGTGCATCCAATAAGTTCATTTGTGTCATTGGATGAACATTTAGGTCATTTTCGTCCTCCCTAGGCTTATTCTGGTCCAATTAGGGTTTTTAACCAATCTTGTGCATCCAATAAGTGTGTTTGTGTCATTGGATGAACATTTAGGTCATTTTCGTCCTCCCTATGCTTATTCTTGCCCAATTAGGGTTTATAAGCAATCTTGTGCATCCAATAAGTTCATTTGTGTCATTGGATGAACATTTAGGTCATTTTCGTCCTCCCTAGGCTTATTCTTGTCCAATTAGGGTTTCTAACCAATCTTGTGCATCCAATAAGTTCATTTGTGTCATTGGATGAACATTTAGGTCATTTTTCCTCCTCCCTAGGCTTATTCTTGTCCAATTAGGTTTTCAAGCAATCTTGTGCATCCAATAAGTTCATTTGTGTCATTGGATGAACATTTAGGTCATTTTCGTCCTCCCTAGGCTTATTCTTGCCCAATTAGGGTTTATAAGCAATCTTGTGCATCCAATAAGTTCATTTGTGTCATTGGATGAACATTTAGGTCATTTTCGTCCTCCCTAGCCTTATTCTTGTCCAATTAGGGTTTCTAACCAATCTTGTGCATCCAATAAGTTCATTTGTGTCATTGGATGAACATTTAGGTCATTTTCGTCCTCCCTAGGCTTATTCTTGTCCAATTAGGGTTTTTAACCAATCTTGTGCATCCAATAGGTGTGTTTGTGTCATTGGATGAACATTTAGGTCATTTTCGTCCTCCCTATGCTTATTCTTGTCAAATTAGGGTTTCTAACCAATCTTTTGCATCCAATAGGTGTATTTGTGTCATTGGATGAACAATTAGGTCATTTTCGTGCTCCCTAGGCTTATTCTTGTCCAATTAGGGTTTTTAACCAATCTTGTGCATCCAATAAGTTCATTTGTGTCATTGGATGAACATTTAGGTCATTTTCGTCCTCCCTAGGCTTATTCTTGTCCAATTAGGGTTTTTAACCAATCTTGTGCATCCAATAAGTTCATTTGTGTCATTGGATGAACATTTAGGTCATTTTCGTCCTCCCTAGGCTTATTCTTGTCCAATTAGGGTTTTCACCCAATCTTGTGCATCCAATAAGTTCATTTGTGTCATTGGATGAACATTTAGGTCATTTTCGTCCTCCCTAGGCTTATTCTTGTCCAATTAGGGTTTTTAACCAATCTTGTGCATCCAATAAGTTCATTTGTGTCATTGGATGAACATTTAGGTCATTTTCGTCCTCCCTAGGCTTATTCTTGTCCAATTAGGGTTATTAACCAATCTTGTGCATCCAATAGGTGTGTTTGTGTCATTGGATGAACATTTAGGTCATTTTCGTCCTCTCTAGGCTTATTCTTGTCCAATTAGGGTTTTTAACCAATCTTGTGCATCCAATAGGTGTGTTTGTGTCATTGGATGAACATTTAGGTCATTTTCGTCCTCCCTAGGCTTATTCTTGTCCAATTAGGGATTCTAACCAATCTTGTGCATCCAATAAGTTCATTTGTGTCATTGGATGAACATTTAGGTCATTTTCGTCCTCCCTAGGCTTATTCTTGTCCAATTAGGGTTTTTAACCAATCTTGTGCATCCAATAAGTTCATTTGTGTCATTGGATAAACATTTAGGTCATTTTCGTCCACCCTAGGCTTATTCTTGTCCAATTAGGGTTTTTAACCAATCTTGTGCATCCAATAGGTGTGTTTGTGTAATTGGATGAACATTTAGGTCATTTTCGTCCTCCCTAGGCTTATTCTTGTCAAATTAGGGTTTCTAACCAATCTTTTGCATCCAATAGGTGTATTTGTGTCATTGGATTAACAATTAGGTCATTTTCGTGCTCCCTAACCTTATTCTTGTCCAATTAGGGTTTTTAAGCAATCTTGTGCATCCAATAAGTTCATTTGTGTCATTGGATGAACATTTAGGTCATTTTCGTCCTCCCTAGGCTTATTCTTGTCCAATTAGGGTTTTTAACCAATCTTGTGCATCCAATAAGTTCATTTGTGTCATTGGATGAACATTTAGGTCATGTGCGTCCACCCTAGGCTTATTCTTGTCCAATTAGGGTTTTTAACCAATCTTGTGCATCCAATAAGTTCATTTGTGTCATTGGATGAACATTTAGGTTATTTTCGTCCTCCCTAGGCTTATTCTTGTCCAATTAGGGTTTTTAACCAACCTTGTGCATCCAATAAGTTCATTTGTGTCATTGGTTGAACATTTAGGTCATTTTCGTCCTCCCTAGTCTTATTCTTGTCCAATTAGGGTTTTTAACCACAATATGTGTGTTTGTGTCATTGGATGAACATTAAGGTCATTTTCGTCCTCCCTATGCTTATTCTTGTCCAATTAGGGTTTTTAACGAATCTTGTGCATCCAATAAGTTCATTTGTGTCATTGGATGAACATTTAGGTCATTTTCGTCCTCCCTAGGCTTATTCTTGTCCAATTAGGGTTTTTAACCAATCTTGTGCATCCAATAAGTTCATTTGTGTCATTGGATGAACATTTAGGTCATTTTCGTCCTCCCTAGGCTTATTCTTGTCCAATTAGGGTTTTTAACCAATCTTGTGCATCCAATAAGTTCATTTGTGTCTTTGGAGGAACATTTAGGTCATTTTCGTCCTCCCTAGTCTTATTCTTGTCCAATTAGGGTTTTTATGCAATCTTGTGCATCCAATAGGTGTGTTTGTGTCATTGGACGAACATTTAGGTCATTTTCGTCCTCCCTAGGCTTATTCTTGTCCGATTTGGGTTTTTAACCAATCTTGTGTATCCAATAAGTTCATTTGTGTCATTGGATGAACATTTAGGTCATTTTCGTCCTCCCTAGTCTTATTCTTGTCCAATTAGGGTTTTAAGCAATCTAGTGCATCCAATATGTGGGTTTGTGTCATTGGATGAACATTTAGGTCATTTTCGTCCTCCCTATGCTTATTCTTGTCCATTTGGGGTTTTTAACCAATCTTGTGCATCCAATAAGTTCATTTGTGTCATTGGATGAATATTTAGGTCATTTTCGTCCTCCCTAGTCTTATTCTTGTCCAATTAGGGTTTTTATGCAATCTTGTATATCCAATAGGTGTGTTTGTGTCATTGGACGAACATTTAGGTCATTTTCGTCCTCTCTAGGCTTATTCTTGTCCAATTTGGGTTTTTAACCAATCTTGTGCATCCAATAAGTTCATTTTTGTCATTGGATGAACATTTAGGTCATTTTCGTCCTCCCTAGTCTTATTCTTGTCCAATTAGGGTTTTTATGCAATCTTGTGCATCCAATAGGTGTGTTTGTGTCATTGGACGAACATTTAGGTCATTTTCGTCCTCCCTAGGCTTATTCTTGTCCAATTAGGGTTTTTATGCAATCTTGTGCATCCAATTGGTGTGTTTGTGTCATTGGACGAACATTTAGGTCATTTTCGTCCTCCCTAGGCTTATTATTGTTCAATTAGGGTTTTTAACCAACCTTGTGCATCCAATAAGTTCATTTGTGTCATTGGTGGATCATTTAGGTCATTTACGTCCTCCCTAGGCTTATTCTTGTCCAATTAGGGTTTTTAACCAATCTTGTGCATCCAATAAGTTCATTTGTGTCATTGGATGAACATTTAGGTCATTTTCGTCCTCCCTAGGCTTATTCTTGTCCAATTAGGGTTTTTAACCAATCTTGTGCATCCAATAAGTTCATTTGTGTCATTGGATGTACATTTAGGTCATTTTCGTCCTCCCTAGGCTTATTCTTGTCCAATTAGGGTTTTCAACCAATCTTGTGCATCCATTAAGTTCATTTGTGTCATTGGATGAACATTTAGGTCATTTTCGTCCTCCCTAGGCTTATTCTTGTCCAATTAGGGTTTCTAAACAATCTTGTTCATCCAATAGGTGTGTTTGTGTCATTGGATGAACATTTAGGTCATTTTCGTCAACCCTGGGCTTATTGTTGTTCAATTAGGGTTTTTAACCAATCTTGTGCATCCAATAAGTTTATTTGTGTCATTGGATGAACATTTAGGTCATTTTCCTCCTCCCTAGGCTTATTCTTGTCCAATTAGGGTTTTTAACCAATCTTGTGCATCCAATATGTGTGTTTGTGTCATTGGATGAACATTTAAGTTATTTTCGTCCTTTCTATGCTTATTCTTGTCCAATTATGGTTTTTAAGCAATCTTGTGCATTCAATAGGTGTGTTTGTGTCATTGGATGATCATTTAGGTCATTTTCGTCCTCCCTAGTCTTATTCTTGTCCAATTAGGGTTTTAAGCAATCTTGAGCATCCAATAAGTTCATTTGTGTCATTGGATGAACATTTAGGTCATTTTCGTCCTCCCTAGGCTTATTCTTGTCCAATTAGGGTTTTTAACCAATCTTGTGCATCCAATAAGTTCATTTGTGTCATTGGATGAACATTTAGGTCATTTTCGTCCTCCCAATGCTCATTCTTGTCCAATTAGGGTTTTAAGCAATCTTGTGCATCCAATAGGTGTGTTTGTGTCATTGGATTAACATTTAAGTCATTTTCGTCCTCCCTAGGCTTATTCTTGTCCAATTATGGTTTTTAACCAATCTTGTGCATCCAATAAGTTCATTTGTGACCTTGGATGAAAATTTAGGTCATTTTCGTCCTCCCTAGGCTTATTCTTGTCCAATTAGGGTTTCTAACCAATCTTGTGCATCCAATAAGTTTATTTGTGTCATTGGATGAACATTTAGGTCATTTTCGTCCTCCCTGGGCTTATTCTTGTCCAATTAGGGTTTTTAACCAATCTTGTGCATCCAATATGTTCATTTGTGTCATTGGATGAACATTTAAGTCATTTTCGTCCTCCGTAGGCTTATTCTTGTCGAATTAGGGTTTCTAACCAATCTTGTGCATCCAATAGGTGTGTTTGTGTCATTGGATGGACATTTAGGTAATTTTCGTCCTCCCTAGGCTTATTCTTGTCCAATTAGGTTTTTTAACCAATCTTGTGCATCCAATAAGTTCATTTGTGTCATTGGATGAACATTTAGGTCATTTTCGTCCTCCCTAGGCTTATTCTTGTCCAATTAGGGTTTTTAACCAATCTTGTGCATCCAATAAGTTCATTTGTGTCATTGGATGTACATTTAGGTCATTTTCGTTCTCCCTAGGCTTATTCTTGTCCAATTAGGGTTTTTAACCAATCTTGTGCATCCATTAAGTTCATTTGTGTCATTGGATGAACATTTAGGTCATTTTCGTCCTCCCTAGGCTTATTCTTGTCCAATTAGGGTTTCTAACCAATCTTGTGCATCCAATAGGTGTGTTTGTGTCATTAGATGAACATTTAGGTCATTTTCGTCCTCCCTATGCTTATTCTTGTCCAATTAGGGTTTTTACCCAAACTTGTGCATCCAATAGGTGTGTTTGTGTCATTGGATGAACATTTAGGTCATTTTCGTCCTCCCTAGGCTTATTCTTGTCCAATTAGGGTTTTTAACCAATCTTGTGCATCCAATAAGTTCATTTGTGTCATTGGATGTACATTTAATTCATTTTCGTCCTCCCTAGGTTTATTCTTGTCCAATTAGGGTTTTTAACAAATCTTGCGCATCCAGTAGGTGTGTTTGTGTCATTGGATGTACATTTAGGTCATTTTCGTCCTCCTTAGGCTTATTCTTGTCCAATTAGGGTTTTTAAGCAATCTTGTGCATCTAATAAGTGTGTTTGTGTCATTGGATGAACATTTAGGTCATTTTCGTCCTCCCTAGTCTTATTCTTGTCTAATTAGGGTTTTTAAGCAATCTTGTGCATCCAATAGGTGTATTTGTGTCATTGGATGAACATTTAGGTCATGTTCGTCCTCCCTAGGCTTATTTTTGTCCAATTAGGGTTTTTAACCAATCTTGTGCATCCAATAAGTTCATTTGTGTCATTGGATGAACATTTAGGTCATTTTCGTCCTCCCTAGGCTTATTCTTGTCCAATTAGGGTTTTTAACCAATCTTGTGCATCCAATAAGTTCATTTGTGTCATTGGATGAACATTTAGGTCATTTCCGTCCACACTAGGCTTATTCTTGCCCAATTAGGGTTTTTAACCAATATTGTGCATCCTATAGCTGTGTTTGTGTCATTGGATTAACATTTAGGTCATTTTCGTCCTCCTTAGGCTTATTCTTGTCCAATTAGGGTTTTTAACCAATCTAGTGCATCCAATAAGTTCATTTGTGTCATTGGATTAACATTTAGGTCATTTTCGTGTTCCCTAGGCTTATTCTTGTCCAATTAGGGTTTTTAAACAATCTTGTGCATCCAATAAGTTCATTTGTGTCATTGGATGAACATTTAGGTCATTTCCGTCCACCCTAGGCTTATTCTTGTCCAATTAGGGTTTTTAACAAATCTTGTACATCCAATAAGTTCATTTGTGTCATTGGATGAACATTTAGGTCCATTTCGTCCTCCCTAGGCTTATTCTTGTCCAATTAGGGTTTTTAACCAATCTTGTGCATCCAATAGGTGTGTTTGTGTAATTGGATTAACATTTAGGTCATTTTTGTCCTCCCAAGGCTTATTTTTGTCCAATTAGGGTTTTTAACCAATCTTGTGCATCCAATAAGTTCATTTGTGTCATTGGATGAACATTTAGGTCATTTTCGTCCTCCCTAGACTTATTCTTGTCCAATTAGGGTTTTTAACCAATCTTGTGCATCCAATAAGTTCATTTGTGTCATTGGATGAACATTTAGGTCATTTTCGTCCACCCTAGGCTTATTCTTGTCCAATTAGGGTTTTTAACCAATCTTGTGCATCCAATAAGTTCATATGTGTCATTGGATGAACATTTAGGTCATTTTCGTCCTCCCTAGGCTTATTCTTGTCCAATTAGGGTTTTTAACCAATCTTGTGCATCCAATAAGTTTATTTGTGTCATTGGATGAACATTTAGGTCATTTTCGTCCTCCCTAGGCTTATTCTTGTCCAATTAGGGTTTTTAACCAATCTTGTGCATCTAATAAGTTCATTTGTGTCATTGGATGAACATTTAGGTCATTTTCGTCCTCCCTAGGCTTATTCTTGTACAATTAAGGTTTTTAACCAATCTTGTGCATCCAATAAGTTCATTTGTGTCATTGGATGAACATTTAGGTCATTTTCGTCCTCCCTAGGCTTATTCTTGTCCAATTAGGGTTTTTAACCAATCTTGTGCATCCAATAAGTTCATTTGTGTCATTGGATGAACATTTAGGTCATTTTCGTCCTCCCTAGGCTTATTCTTGTCCAATTATGGTTTTCAACCAATCTTGTGCATCCAATAAGTTCATTTGTGTCATTGGATGAACATTTAGGTCATTTTCGTCCTCCCTAGGCTTATTCTTGTCCAATTAGGGTTTTTAACCAATCTTGTGCATCCAATAAGTTCATTTGTGTCATTGGATGAACATTTAGGTCATTTTCGTCCTCCCTAGGCTTATTCTTGTCCAATTAGGGTTTTTAACCAATCTTGTGCATCCAATAAGTTCATTTGTGTCATTGGAGGAACATTTAGGTCATTTTCGTCCTCCCTTGTCTTATCCTTGTCCAATTATGGTTTTTATGCAATCTTGTGCATCCAATTGGTGTGTTTGTGTCATTGGAGGAACATTTAGGTCATTTTCGTGCTCCCTAGGCTTATTCTTGTCCAATTAGGGATTTCAACCAATCTTGTGCATCCAATAAGTTCATTTGTGTCATTGGATGAACATTTAGGTCATTTTCGTCCTCCCTAGGCTTATTCTTGTCCAATTAGGGTTTTTAACCAATCTTGTGCATCCAATAAGTTCATTTGTGTCATTGGATGAGTATTTAGGTCATTTTCGTCCTCCCTAGTCTTATTCTTGTCCAATTAGGGTTTTTATGCAATCTTATGACTCCAATAGGTGTGTTTGTGTCATTGTAGGAACATTTAGGTCATTTTCGTCCTCCCTAGTTTTATTCTTGTCCAATTAGGGTTTTTATGCAATCTTGTGCATCCAATAGGTGTGTTTGTGTCATTGGACGAACATTTAGGTCATTTTGGTCCTCCCTAGGCTTATTCTTGTCCAATTAGGGTTTTTAACCAATCTTGTGCATCCAATAAGTTCATTTGTGTCATTGGATGAACATTTAGGTCATTTTCATCCTCCCAATGCTTATTCTTGTCCTATTAGGGTTTTCAACCAATCTTGTGCATCCAATAAGTTCATTTGTGTCATTGGATGAACATTTAGGTCATTTTCGTCCTCCCTAGGCTTATTCTTGTCCAATTAGGGTTTTTAACCAATCTTGTGCATCCAATAAGTTCATTTGTGTCATTGGATGAACATTTAGGTCATTTTCGTCCTCCCTAGTCTTATTCTTGTCCAATTAGGGTTTTTATGCAATCTTGTGCATCCAATAGGTGTGTTTGTGTCATTGGAGGAACATTTAGGTCATTTTCGTCCTCCCTAGTCTTATTCTTGTCCAATTAGGGATTTTATGCAATCTTGTGCATCCAATAGGTGTATTTGTGTCATTGGACAAACATTTAGGTCATTTTCGTCCTCCCTAGGCTTATTCTTGTCCAATTAGGGTTTTTAACCAATCTTGTGCATCCAATAAGTTCATTTGTGTCATTGGATGAACATTTAGGTCATTTTCGTCCTCCCTAGTCTTATTCTAGTCCAATTAGGGTTTTAAGCAATCTTGAGCATCCAATAAGTTCATTTGTGTCATTGGATGAACATTTAGGTCATTTTCGTCCTCCCTAGGCTTATTCTTGTCCAATTAGGGTTTTTAACCAATCTTGTGCATCCAATAAGTTCATTTGTGTCATTGGATGTACATTTAGGTCATTTTCGTCCTCCCTAGGCTTATTCTTGTCCAATTAGGGTTTTCAACCAATCTTGTGCATCCATTAAGTTCATTTGTGTCAATGGATGAACATTTAGGTCATTTTCGTCCTCCCTAGGCTTATTCTTGTCCAATTAGGGTTTCTAACCAATCTTGTGCATCCAATAGGTGTGTTTGTGTCATTGGATGAACATTTAGGTCATTTTCGTCAACCCTGGGCTTATTGTTGTTCAATTAGGGTTTTTAACCAATCTTGTGCATCCAATAGGTGTGTTTGTGTCATTGGATGAACATTTAAGTTATTTTCGTCCTCCCTATGCTTATTCTTGTCCAATTAGGGTTTTTAAGCAATCTTGTGCATTCAATAGGTGTGTTTGTGTCATTGGATGAACATTTAGGTCATTTTCGTCCTCCCTAGTCTTATTCTCTTCCAATTAGGGTTTTAAGCAATCTTGAGCATCCAATAAGTTCATTTGTGTCATTGGATGAACATTTAGGTAATTTTCATCCTCCCTAGGCTTATTCTTGTCCAATTAGGGTTTTTAACCAATCTTGTGCATCCAATATGTTCATTTGTGTCATTGGATGAACATTTAGGTCATTTTCGTCCTCCCTAGGCTTATTCTTGTCCAATTAGGGTTTCTAAACAATCTTGTGCATCCAATAGGTGTGTTTGTGTCATTGGATGAACATTTAGGTCATTTTCGTCCTCCCTAGGCTTATTCTTGTCCAATTAGGGTTTTAAGCAATCTTGTGCATCCAATAAGTTCATTTGTGTCATTGGATTAACCTTTAAGTTATTTTCGTCGTCCATAGGCTTATTCTTGTCCAATTAGGGTTATTAAACAGTCTTGTGCATCCAATACGTGTGTTTATGTCGTTGGATGAACATTTAGGTCATTTTCGTCCTTCGTATGCTTATTCTTGTCCAATTAGGGTTTTTAACCAATCTTGTGCATCCAATAAGTTCATTTGTGTCATTGGTTGAACATTTAGGTCATTTTGGTCCTCCCTAGGCTTATTATTGTCCAATTAGGGTTTCTAACCAATCTTGTGCATCCAATTAGTACATTTGTGTCATTGGATGTACATTTAGGTCATTTTCGTCCTCCCTTGGCTTATTCTTGTCCAATTAGGGTTTTTAACCAATCATGTGCATCCAATAAGTTCATTTGTGTCATTGGATGAACAATTAGGTCATTTTCGTCCACCCTAGGCTATTCTTGTCCAATTTGGGTTTTTAACCAATCTTGTGCATCCAATAAGTTCATTTGTGTCATTGGATGAACATTTAGGTCATTTTCGTCCTCGCTAGGATTATTCTTGTCCAATTAGGGTTTTTAACCAATCTTGTGCATCCAATATGTTCATTTGTGTCATTGGATGAACATTTAGGTCATTTTCGTCCTCCCTAGGCTTATTCTTGTCCAATTAGGGTTTTTAACCTATCTTGTGCATCCAATAAGTTCATTTGTGTCATTGGATTAACATTTAGGTCACTTTCGTCCTCCCTAGGCTTATTCTTGTCCAATTAGGGTTTCTAACCAATCTTGTGCATCCAATAAGTTCATTTGTGTCATTGGATGAACATTTAGGTCATTTTCGTCCTCCCTAGGCTTATTCTTGTCCAATTATGATTTTTAACCAATCTTGTGCATTCAATAAGTTCATTTGTGTCATTGGATAAACATTTAGTTCATTTTCGTCCACCATAGGCTTATTCTTGTCCAATTAGGGTTTTTAAGCAATCTTGTGCATCCAATAAGTTCATTTGTGTCATTGGAGGAACATTTAGGTCATTTTCGTCCACCATAGGCTTATTCTTGTCCAATTAGGGTTTTTAACCAATCTTGTGCATCCAATAAGTTCATTTGTGTCATTGGATGAACATTTAGGTCATTTTCGTCCTCCCTAGGCTTATTCTTGTCCAATTAGGGTTTTTAACCAATCTTGTGCATCCAATAAGTTCATTTGTGTCATTGGATGAACATTTAGGTTATTTTCGTCCTCCCTAGGCTTATTCTTGTCCAAATAGGGTTTTTAAGCAATCTTGTGCATCCAATAAGTTCATTTGTGTCATTAGATGAACATTTAGGTAATTTTCGTCCTCCCTAGGCTTATTCTTGTTCAATTAGGGTTTCTAACCAATCTTGTGCATCCAATAGGTGTGTTTGTGTCATTGGATGAACATTTAGGTCATTTTCGTCCTCCCTAGTCTTATTCTTGTCCAATTAGAGTTTTGAGCAATCTTGTGCATCGAATAAGTTCATTTGTGTCATTGGATGAACATTTAGGTCATTTTCGTACTCCCTAGGCTTATTCTTGTCCAATTAGGGTTTTTAAGCAATCTTGTGCATCCAATAAGTTCATTTGTGTCATTGGATGAACATTTAGGTCATTTTCGTCCTCCCTAGGCTTATTCTTGTCAAATTAGAGTTTCTAACCAATCTTTTGCATCCAATAAGTTCATTTGTGTCATTGGATGAACATTTAGGTCATTTTCGTCCTCCCTAGGCTTATTCTTGTTCAATTAGGGTTTCTAACCAATCTTGTGCATCCAATAGGTGTGTTTGTGTCATTGGATGAACATTTAGGTCATTTTCGTCCTCCCTAGTCTAATTCTTGTCCAATTAGGGTTTTAAGCAATCTTGTGCATCCAAAAAGTTCACTTGTGTCGTTGGATGAACATTTAGGTCATTTTCGTCCTCCCTAGGCTTATTCTTGTCCAATTAGGGTTTTTAAGCAATCTTGTGCATCCAATAAGTTCATTTGTGTCATTGGATGAACATTTAGGTCATTTTCGTCCTCCCTAGGCTTATTCTTGTCCAATTAGGGTTTTTAACCAATCTTGTGCATCCAATAAGTTCATTTGTGTCATTGGATGAACATTTAGGTCATTTTCGTCCTCCCTAGGCTTATTCTTGTCCAATTAGTGTTTTTAACCAATCTTGTGCATCCAATAGGTCTGTTTGTGTCATTGGATGAACATTTAGGTCAGTTTCGTCCTCCCTAGGCTTATTCTTGTCCAATTAGGGTTTCTAACGAATCTTGTGCATCCAATAGGTGTATTTGTGTCATTGGATGGACATTTAGGTCATTTTCGTCCTCCCTAGGCTTATTCTTGTCCAATTAGGGTTTTTAACCAATCTTGTGCATCCAATAGGTGTGTTTGTGTCATTGGATGAACATTTAGGTCATTTTCGTCCTCCCTAGGCTTATTCTTGTCCAATTAGGGTTTTTAACCAATCTTGTGCATCCAATAAGTTCATTTGTGTCATTGGATGTACATTTAGGTCATTTTCGTCCTCCCTAGGCTTATTCTTGTCCAATTAGGGTTTTTAACTAATCTTGTCCATCCAATAAGTTCATTTGTGTCATTGGATGAACATTTATGTCATTTTCGTCCTCCCAAGGCTTATTCTTGTCCAATTAGGGTTTTTAAACAAATCTTGTGCATCCAATAAGTTAATTTGTGTCATTGGATGAACATTTAGGTCATTTTCGTCCTCCCTAGTCTTATTCTTGTCCAATTAGGATTTTAAGCTATCTTGTGCATCCAATAAGTTCATTTGTGTCATTGGATGAACATTTAGGTTATTTTCGTCCTCCCTAGGCTTTTTATTGTCCAATTAGGGTTTTTAAGCAATCTTGTGCATCCAATAAGTTCATTTGTGTTATTGGATGAACATTTAGGTCATTTTCGTCCTCCCTAGGCTTATTCTTGTCCAATTAGGGTTTCTAACCAATCTTGTGCATCCAATAGGTGTGTTTGTGTCATTGGATGAACATTTAGGTCATTTTCGTCCTCCCTAGTCTTATTCTTGTCCAAGTAGGGTTTTAAGCAATCTTGTGCATCCAATAAGTTCATTTGTGTCATTGGATTAAGATTTAAGTCATTTTCGTCCTCCCTAGGCTTATTCTTGTTCAATTAGGGTTTCTAACCAATCTTGTTCATCAAATAGGTGTGTTTGTGTCATTGGATGAACATTTAGGTCATTTTCGTCCTCCCTAGTCTTATTCTTGTCCAATTAGGGTTTTAAGCAATCCTGTGCATCCAATAGGTGTGTTTGTGTCATTGGATGAACATTTAGGTCATTTTCGTCCTCCCTAGGCTTATTCTTGTCCAATTAGGGTTTCTAACCAATCTTGTGCATCCAATAAGTTCATTTGTGTCATTGGATGAACATTTAGGTCATTTTCGTCCTCCCTAGGCTTATTCTTGTTCAATTAGGGTTTTTAAGCAATGTTGTGCATCCAATAGGAGTATTTGTGTCATTGGATGAACATTTAGGTCATTTTCGTCCTTCCTAGGCTTATTCTTGTCCAATTAAGGTTTTTAACCAATCTTGTGCATCCAATAATTTCATTTGTGTCATTGGATGAACATTTAGGTCTTTTTCGTCCTCCCTAGGCTTATTCTTGTCCAATTAGGGTTTCTAACCAATCTTGTGCATCCAATAGGTGTATTTGTGTCATTGGATGAACATTTAGGTCATTTTCGTCCTCCCTAGGCTTATTCTTGTCCAATTAGGGTTTTTAACCAATCTTGTGCATCCAATAAGTTCATTTGTGTCATTGGATAAACATTTAGGTCATTTTCGTCCACCCTAGGCTTATTCTTGTCCAATTAGGGTTTTTAACCAATCTTGTGCATCCAATAGGCGTGTTTGTGTTATTGGATGAACATTTAGGTCATTTTCGTCCTCCCTAGGCTTATTCTTGTCCAATTAGGGTTGCTAACCAGTCTTGTGCATCCAATAGGTGTGTTTGCGTCATTGGATGAACATTTAGGTCATTTTCGTCCTCCCTAGGCTTATTCTTGTCCAATTAGGGTTTTTAACCAATCTTGTGCATCCAATAAGTTCATTTGTGTCATTGGATGAACATTTAGGTCATTTTCGTCCTCCCTAGGCTTATTCTTGTCCAATTAGGGTTTTTAACCAATCTTGTGCATCCAATAAGTTCATTTGTGTCATTGGATGTACATTTAGGTCATTTTCGTCCTCCCTAGGCTTATTCTTGTCCAATTAGGGTTTTTATGCAATCTTGTGCATCCAATTGGTGTGTTTGTGTCATTGGACGAACATTTAGGTCATTTTCGTCCTCCCTAGGCTTATTCTTGTTCAATTATGGTTTTCAACCAATCTTGTGCATCCAATAAGTTCATTTGTGTCATTGGATGAACATTTAGGTCATTTTCGTCCTCCCTAGGCTTATTCTTGTCCAATTAGGGTTTTTAACCAATCTTGTGCATCCAATAAGTTCATTTGTGTCATTGGATGAACATTTAGGTCATTTTCGTCCTCCCTAGGCTTATTCTTGTCCAATTAGGGTTTCTAACCAATCTTGTGCATCCAATAGGTGTATTTGTGTCATTGGATGAACATTTAGCTCATTTTCGTCCTCCCTAGGCTTATTCTTGTCCAATTAGGGTTTTTAAGCAATCTTGTGCATCCAATAAGTTCATTTGTGTCATTGGATGAACATTTAGGTCATTTTCGTCCTCCCTAGGCTTATTCTTGTCCAATTAGGGTTTTTAACCAACCTTGTGCATCCAATAGGAGTGTTTGTGTCATTGGATGAACATTTAGGTCATTTTCGTCCTCCCTAGGCTTATTCTTGTCCAATTAGGGTTTTTAACCAATCTTGTGCATCCAATAAGTTCATTTGTGTCATTGGATGAACATTTAGGTCATTTTCGTCCTCCCAAGGCTTTTTCTTCTCCAATTAGGGTTTCTAACCAATCTTGTGCATCCAATAGGTGTGTTTGTGTCATTGGATGAACATTTAGGTCATTTTCGTCCTCCCTAGTCTTATTCTTGTCCAATTAGGGTTTTAAGCAATCTTGTGCATCCAATAAGTTCATTTGTGCCATTGGATGAACATTTAGGTTATTTTCGTCCTCACTAGGCTTAGTTTTGTGCAATTAGGGTTTTTAACCAATTTTGTGCATCCAATAGGTGTGTTTGTGTCATTAGATGAACATTTAGGTCATTTTCATCCTCCCTAGGCTTATTGTTGTCCAATTAGGGTTTTTAACCAATCTTGTGCATCCAATAGGTGTGTTTGTGTCATTTGATGAACATTTATGTCATTCTCATCCTCCCTAGTCTTATTCTTGTCCAATTAGGGTTTAAAGCAATCTTGTGCATCCAATAAGTTCATTTGTGTCATTGGATTAAGATTTAAGTCATTTTCGTCCTCCCTAGTCTTATTCTTGTTCAATTAGGGTTTCTAACCAATCTTGTGCATCCAATAGGTGTGTTTGTGTCATTGGATGAACATTTAGGTCATTTTCGTCCTCCCTAGGCTTATTCTTGTCCAATTAGGGTTTTTAACCAATCTTGTGCATCCAATAAGTTCATTTGTGTCATTGGATGAACATTTAGGTCATTTTCGTCCTCCCTAGGCTTATTCTTGTCCAATTAGTGTTTTTAAGCAATCTTGTGCATCCAATAAGTTCATTTGTGTCATTGGATGAACATTTAGGTCATTTTCGTCCTCCCTAGGCTTATTCTTGTTCAATTAGGGTTTCTAACCAATCTTGTGCATCCAATAGGTGTGTTTGTGTCATTGGATGAACATTTAGGTCATTTTCGTCCTCCCTAGTCTTATTCTTGTCCAATTAGGGTTTTAAGCAATCTTGTGCATCCAATAAGTTCATTTGTGCCATTGGATGAACCTTTAGGTTATTTTCGTCCTCACTAGGCTTAGTTTTGTGCAATTAGGGTTTTTAACCAATTTTGTGCATCCAATAGGTGTGTTTGTGTCATTAGATGAACATTTAGGTCATTTTCATCCTCCCTAGGCTTATTGTTGTCCAATTAGGGTTTTTAACCAATCTTTTGCATCCAATAGGTGTGTTTGTGTCATTTGATGAACATTTATGTCATTCTCATCCTCCCTAGTCTTATTCTTGTCCAATTAGGGTTTAAAGCAATCTTGTGCATCCAATAAGTTCATTTGTGTCATTGGATTAAGATTTAAGTCATTTTCGTCCTCCCTAGGCTTATTCTTGTTCAATTAGGGTTTCTAACCAATCTTGTGCATCCAATAGGTGTGTTTGTGTCATTGGATGAACATTTAGGTCATTTTCGTCCTCCCTAGGCTTATTCTTGTCCAATTAGGGTTTTTAACCAATCTTGTGCATCCAATAAGTTCATTTGTGTCATTGGATGAACATTTAGGTCATTTTCGTCCTCCTAAGGCTTATTCTTGTTCAATTAGGATATCTAACCAATCTTGTGCTTCCAATAGGTGTGTTTGTGTCATTGGATGAACATTTAGGTCATTTTCGTCCTCCCTAGGCTTATTCTTGTCCAATTAGGGTTTTTAACCAATCTTGTGCATCCAATAAGTTCATTTGTGTCATTGGATTAACATTTAGGTCATTTTCGTCCTCCCTAGGCTTATTCTTGTCCAATTAGGGTTTTTAACCAATTTTGTGCATCCAATAGGTGTGTATGTTTCATTGGATGAACATTTAGGTCATTTTCGTCCTCCCTAGGCTTATTCTTGTCCAATTAGGGTTTTTAACCAATCTTGTGCATCCAATAAGTTCATTTGTGTCATTGGATGAACATTTAGGTCATTTTCGTCCTCCCTAGGCTTATTCTTGTCCAATTAGGGTTTTTAACCAATCTTGTGCATCCAATAGGTGTGTTTGTGTCATTGGATGAACATTTAGGTCATTTTCGTCCTCCCTAGGCTTATTCTTGTCCAATTAGGGTTTCTAACCAATCTTGTGCATCCAATAGGTGTGTTTGTGTCACTGGATGAACATTTAGGTCATTTTCGTCCTCCCTAGGCTTATTCTTGTCCAATTAGGGTTTTTAACCAATCTTGTGCATCCAATAAGTTCATTTGTGTCATTGGATGAACATTTAGGTCATTTTCGTCCTCCCTAGGCTTATTCTTGTCCAATTAGGGTTTCTAACCAATCTTTTGCATCCAATAGGTGTATTTGTGTCATTGGATGAACATTTAGGTCATTTTCGTCCTCCCTAGTCTTATTCTTGTCCAATTAGGGTTTTAAGCAATCTTGTGCATCCAATAAGTTCATTTGTGTCATTGGATGAACATTTATGTCATTTTCGTCCTCCCTAGGCTTATTCTTGTCCAATTAGGGTTTTTAAGCAATCTTGTGCATCCAATAAGTTCATTTGTGTCATTGGATGAACATTTAGGTCATTTTCGTCCTCCATAGGCTTATTCTTGTCCAATTAGGGTTTTTAAGCAATCTTGTGCATCCAATAAGTTCATTTGTGTCATTGGATGAACATTAAGGTCATTTTCGTCCCCCCAAGGCTTATTCTTGTCCAATTAGGGTTTTTAAGCAATCTTGTGCATCCAATAAGTTCATTTGTGTCATTGGATGAACATTTAGGTCATTTTCGTCCTCCCTAGGCTTATTCTTGTCCAATTAGGGTTTTTAACCAATCTTGTGCATCCAATAGGTGTGTTTGTGTCATTGGATGAACATTTAGGTCATTTTCGTCCTCCCTACGCTTATTCTTGTCCAATTAGGGTTTCTAACCAATCTTTTGCATCCAATAGGTGTATTTGTGTCATTGGATGAACATTTAGGTCATTTTCGTCCTCCCTAGGCTTATTCTTGTCCAATTAGGGTTTTTAACCAATCTTGTGCATCCAATAAGTTCATTTGTGTCATTGGATGAACATTTAGGTCATTTTCGTCCTCCCTAGGCTAATTCTTGTCCAACTAGGGTTTTTAACCAATCTTGTGCATCCAATAGGTGTGTTTGTGTCATTGGATGAACATTTAGGTCATTTTCGTCCTCCCTAGGCTTATTCTTGTCCAATTAGGGTTTTTAACCAATCTTGTGCATCCAATAAGTTCATTTGTGACCTTGGATGAAAATTTAGGTCATTTTCGTCCTCCCTAGGCTTATTCTTGTCCAATTAGGGTTTCTAACCAATCTTGTGCATCCAATAAGTTTATTTGTGTCATTGGATGAACATTTAGGTCATTTTCGTCCTCCCTGGGCTTATTCTTGTCCAATTAGGGTTTTTAACCAATCTTGTGCATCCAATATGTTCATTGGTGTCATTGGATGAACATTTAAGTCATTTTCGTCCTCCGTAGGCTTATTCTTGTCCAATTAGGGTTTCTAACCAATCTTTTGCATCCAATAGGTGTGTTTTGGTCATTGGATGAACATTTAGGTCATTATCGTCCTCCCTAGGCTTATTCTTGTCCAATTAGGGTTTTTAACCAATCTTGTGCATCCAATAAGTTCATTTGTGTCATTGGATGTACATTTAGGTCATTTTCGTCCTCCCTAGGCTTATTCTTGTCCAATTAGGGTTTTCAACCAATCTTGTGCATCCATTAAGTTCATTTGTGTCTTTGGATTAACATTTAGGTCATTTTCGTCCTCCCTAGGCTTATTCTTGTCCAATTAGGGTTTCTAACCAATCTTTTGCTTCCCATAGGTGTGTTTGTGTCATTGGATGAACATTTAGGTCATTTTCGTCCTCCCTAGGCTTATTCTTGTCCAATTAGGGTTTCTAACCAATCTTGTGCATCCAATAAGTTCATTTGTGTCATTGGATGTACATTTAAGTCATTTTCGTCCTCCCTAGGCTTGTTCTTGTCCAATTAGGGTTTTCAACCAATCTTGTGCATCCATTAAGTTCATTTGTGTCATTGGATGAACATTTTGGTCATTTTCGTCCTCCCTAGGCTTATTCTTGTCCAATTAGGGTTTTTAAGCAATCTTGTGCATTCAATAGGTGTGTTTGTGTCATTGGATGAACATTTAGGTCATTTTCGTCCTCCCTAGTCTTATTCTTGTCCAATTAGGGTTTTAAGCAATCTTGAGCATCCAATAAGTTCATTTGTGTCATTGGATGAACATTTAGGTCATTTTCGTCCTCCCTAGGCTTATTCTTGTCCAATTAGGGTTTTTAACCAATCTTGTGCATCCAATAAGTTCATTTGTGTCATTGGATGAACATTTAGGTCATTTTCGTCCTCCCAATGCTCATTCTTGTCCAATTAGGGTTTTAAGCAATCTTGTGCATCCAATAGGTGTGTTTGTGTCATTGGATTAACATTTAAGTCATTTTCGTCCTCCGTAGGCCTATTCTTGTCCAATTATGGTTTTTAACCAATCTTGTGCATCCAATAAGTTCATTTGTGACCTTAGATGAAAATTTAGGTCATTTTCGTCCTCCCTAGGCTTATTCTTGTCCAATTAGGGTTTCTAACCATTCTTGTGCATCCAATAAGTTTATTTGTGTCATTGGAAGAACATTTAGGTCATTTTCGTCCTCCCTGGGCTTATTCTTGTCCAATTAGGGTTTTTAACCAATCTTGTGCATCCAATATGTTCATTTGTGTCATTGGATGAACATTTAAGTCATTTTCGTCCTCCGTAGGCTTATTCTTGTCCAATTAGGGTTTCTAACCAATCTTTTGCATCCAATAGGTGTGTTTGTGTCATTGGATGAACATTTAGGTCATTTTCGTCCTCCCTAGGCTTATTCTTGTCCAATTAGGGTTTTTAACCAATCTTGTGCATCCAATAAGTTCATTTGTGTCATTGGATGTACATTTAGCTCATTTTCGTCCTCCCTAGGCTTATTTTTTGTCTAATTAGGGTTTTTAAGCAATCTTGTGCATGCAATAAGTGTGTTTGTGTCATTGGATGAACATTTAGGTCATTTTCGTCCTCCCTAGTCTTATTCTTGTCTAATTAGGGTTTTTAAGCAATCTTGTGCATCCAATAGGTGTGTTTGTGTCATTGGATGAACATTTAGGTCATTTTCGTCCTCCATAAGCTTATTCTTGTTCAATTAGGGTTTTTAACCAATCTTGTGCATCCAATAAGTTCATTTGTGTCATTGGATGTACATTTAGGTCATTTTCGTCCTCCCTAGGCTTATTCTTGTCCAATTAGGGTTTTTAACCAATCTTGTGCATCCATTAAGTTCATTTGTGTCATTGGATGAACATTTAGGTCATTTTCGTCCTCCCTAGGCTTATTCTTGTCCAATTAGGGTTTCTAACCAATCTTGTGCATCCAATAGGTGTGTTTGTGTCATTAGATGAACATTTTGGTCATTTTCGTCAACCCTGGGCTTATTGTTGTTTAATTAGGGTTTTTAACCAATCTTGTGCATCCAATAAGTTCATTTGTGTCATTGGATGAACATTTAGGTCATTTTCGTCCACCCTAGGCTTATTCTTGTCCAATTAGGGTTTTTAACCAATCTTGTGCATCCAATAAGTTCATTTGTGTCATTGGATGAACATTTAGGTCATTTTCGTCCTCCCTAGGCTTATTCTTGTTCAATTAGGGTTTCTAACCAATCTTGTGCATCCAATAGGTGTGTTTGTGTCATTGGATGAACATTTAGGTCATTTTCGTTCTCCCTAGGCTTATTTTTGTCCAATTAGGGTTTTTAACCAATCTTGTGCATCCAATAAGTTCATTTGTGTCATTGGATGAACATTTAGGTCATTTTCGTCCTCCCTAGGCTTATTCTTGTCCAATTAGGGTTTTCAACCAATCTTGTGCATCCAATATGTTCATTTGTGTCATTGGATGAACATTTAGGTCATTTTCGTCCTCCCTAGGCTTATTCTTGTCCAATTAGGGTTTTTAACCAATCTTGTGCATCCAATAAGTTCATTTGTGTCATTGGATGTACATTTAGGTCATTTTCGTCCTCCCTAGGCTTATTCTTGTCCAATTAGGGTTTTCAACCAATCTTGTGCATCCATTAAGTTCATTTGTGTCATTGGATGAACATTTTGGTCATTTTCGTCCTCCCTAGGCTTATTCTTGACCAATTAGGGTTTCTAACCAATCTTGTGCATCCAATAGGTGTGTTTGTGTCATTGGATGAACATTTAGGTCATTTTCGTCAACCCTGGGCTTATTGTTGTTCAATTAGGGTTTTTAACCAATCTTGTGCATCCAATAAGTTTATTTGTGTCATTGGATGAACATTTAGGTCATTTTCGTCCTCCCTAGGCTTATTCTTGTCCAATTAGGGTTTTTAACCAATCTTGTGCATCCAATAGGTGTGTTTGTGTCATTGGATGAACATTTAAGTTATTTTCGTCCTCCCTAAGCTTATTCTTGTCCAATTAGGGTTTTTAAGCAATCTTGTGCATTCAATAGGTGTGTTTTTGTCATTGGATGAACATTTAGGTCATTTTCGTCCTCCCTAGTCTTATTCTTGTCCAATTAGGGTTTTAAGCAATCTTGAGCATCCAATAAGTTCATTTGTGTCATTGGATGAACATTTAGGTCATTTTCGTCCTCCCTAGGCTTATTCTTGTCCAATTAGGGTTTTTAACCAATCTTGTGCATCCAATAAGTTCATTTGTGTCATTGGATGAACATTTAGGTCATTTTCGTCCTCCCAATGCTCATTCTTGTCCAATTAGGGTTTTAAGCAATCTTGTGCATCCAATAGGTGTGTTTGTGTCATTGGATTAACATTTAAGTCATTTTCGTCCTCCGTAGGCCTATTCTTGTCCAATTATGGTTTTTAACCAATCTTGTGCATCCAATAAGTTCATTTGTGACCTTAGATGAAAATTTAGGTCATTTTCGTCCTCCCTAGGCTTATTCTTGTCCAATTAGGGTTTCTAACCATTCTTGTGCATCCAATAAGTTTATTTGTGTCATTGGAAGAACATTTAGGTCATTTTCGTCCTCCCTGGGCTTATTCTTGTCCAATTAGGGTTTTTAACCAATCTTGTGCATCCAATATGTTCATTTGTGTCATTGGATGAACATTTAAGTCATTTTCGTCCTCCGTAGGCTTATTCTTGTCCAATTAGGGTTTCTAACCAATCTTTTGCATCCAATAGGTGTGTTTGTGTCATTGGATGAACATTTAGGTCATTTTCGTCCTCCCTAGGCTTATTCTTGTCCAATTAGGGTTTTTAACCAATCTTGTGCATCCAATAAGTTCATTTGTGTCATTGGATGTACATTTAGCTCATTTTCGTCCTCCCTAGGCTTATTTTTTGTCTAATTAGGGTTTTTAAGCAATCTTGTGCATGCAATAAGTGTGTTTGTGTCATTGGATGAACATTTAGGTCATTTTCGTCCTCCCTAGTCTTATTCTTGTCTAATTAGGGTTTTTAAGCAATCTTGTGCATCCAATAGGTGTGTTTGTGTCATTGGATGAACATTTAGGTCATTTTCGTCCTCCATAGGCTTATTCTTGTTCAATTAGGGTTTTTAACCAATCTTGTGCATCCAATAAGTTCATTTGTGTCATTGGATGAACATTTAGGTCATTTTCGTCCTCCCTAGGCTTATTCTTGTCCAATTAGGGTTTTTAACCAATCTTGTGCATCCAATAAGTTCATTTGTGTCATTGGATGAACATTTAGGTCATTTTCGTCCTCCCTAGGCTTATTCTTGTCCAATTAGCGTTTTTAACCAATCTTGTGCATCCAATAAGTTCATTTGTGTAATTGGATGAACATTTAGGTCATTTTCGTCCTCCCTAGTCTTATTCTTGTCCAATTAGGGTTTTAAGCAATCTTGTGCATCCAATATGTGTGTTTGTGTCATTGGATGAACATTTAGGTCATTTTCGTCCTCCCTATGCTTATTCTCTTCCAATTAGGGTTTTTAACCAATCTTGTGCATCCAATAAGTTCATTTGTGTCATTGGATGAACATTTAGGTCATTTTCGTCCTCCCTAGGCTTATTCTTGTCCAATTAGGGTTTTTAACCAATCTTGTGCATCCAATAAGTTCATTTGTGTCATTGGATGTACATTTAGGTCCTTTTCTTTCCCCCTGGCTTATTCTTGTCCAATTAGGGTTTTTAACCAATCTTGTGCATCCATTAAGTTCATTTGTGTCATTGGATGAACATTTAGGTCATTTTCGTCCTCCCTAGGCTTATTCTTGTCCAATTAGGGTTTCTAACCAATCTTGTGCATCCAATAGGTGTGTTTGTGTCATTAGATGAACATTTTGGTCATTTTCGTCAACCCTGGGCTTATTGTTGTTTAATTAGGGTTTTTAACCAATCTTGTGCATCCAATAAGTTCATTTGTGTCATTGGATGAACATTTAGGTCATTTTCGTCCTCCCTAGGCTTATTCTTGTCCAATTAGGGTTTTTAACCAATCTTGTGCATCCAATAAGTTCATTTGTGTCATTGGATGAAAATTTAAGTTATTTTCGTCCTCCCTAGGCTTAGTTTTGTGCAATTAGGGTTTTTAACCAATCTTGTGCATCCAATAGGTGTGTTTGTGTCATTAGATGAACATTTAGGTCATTTTCATCCTCCCTAGGCTTATTGTTGTCCAATTAGGGTTTTTAACCAATCTTGTGCATCCAATAGGTGTGTTTGTGTCATTGGATGAACATTTAGGTCATTTTCGTCCTCCCAAGTCTTATTCTTGTCCTATTAGGGTTTTAAGCCAATCTTGTGCACCCAATAGGTGCGTTTGTGTCATTGGATGAACATTTAGGTCATTTTCGTCCTCCCTAGGCTTATTGTTGTTCAATTAGGGTTTTTAACCAATCTTGTGCATCCAATAAGTTCATTTGTGTCATTGGATGAACATTTAGGTCATTTTCGTCCTCCCTAGGCTTATTCTTGTCCAATTAGGGTTTTTAACCAATCTTGTGCATCCAATAAGTTAATTTGTGTCATTGGATGAACATTTCAGTCATTTTCGTCCTCCCTAGGCTTATTCTTGTCCAATTAGGGTTTTTAACCAATCTTGTGCATCCAATAAGTTCATTTGTGTCATTGGATGAACATTTAGGTCATTTTCGTCCTCCCTAGGCTTATTCTTGTCCAATTAGGGTTTTTAACCAATCTTGTGCATCCAATAAGTTCATTTGTGTCATTGGATGAACATTTAGGTCATTTTCGTCCTCCCTAGTCTTATTCTAGTCGAATTAGGGTTTTTATGCAATCTTGTGCATCCAATAGGTGTGTTTGTGTCATTGGAGGAACATTTAGGTCATTTTCGTCCTCCCTAGTCTTATTCTTGTCCAATTAGGGTTTTTATGCAATCTTGTGCATCCAATAGGTGTCTTTGTGTCATTCGACGAACATTTAGGTCATTTTCGTCCTCCCTAGGCTTATTCTTGTCCAATTAGGGTTTTTAACCAATCTTGTGCATCCAATAAGTTCATTTGTGTCATTGGATGAACATTTAGGTCATTTTCGTCCTCCCTAGTCTTATTCTAGTCCAATTAGGGTTTTAAGCAATCTTGAGCATCCAATAAGTTCATTTGTGTCATTGGATGAACATTTAGGTCATTTTCGTCCTCCCTAGGCTTATTCTTGTCCAATTAGGGTTTTTAACCAATCTTGTGCATCCAATAAGTTCATTTGTGTCATTGGATGTACATTTAGGTCATTTTCGTCCTCCCTAGGCTTATTCTTGTCCAATTAGGGTTTTCAACCAATCTTGTGCATCCATTAAGTTCATTTGTGTCAATGGATGAACATTTAGGTCATTTTCGTCCTCCCTAGGCTTATTCTTGTCCAATTAGGGTTTCTAACCAATCTTGTGCATCCAATAGGTGTGTTTGTGTCATTGGATGAACATTTAGGTCATTTTCGTCAACCCTGGGCTTATTGTTGTTCAATTAGGGTTTTTAACCAATCTTGTGCATCCAATAGGTGTGTTTGTGTCATTGGATGAACATTTAAGTTATTTTCGTCCTCCCTATGCTTATTCTTGTCCAATTAGGGTTTTTAAGCAATCTTGTGCATTCAATAGGTGTGTTTTTGTCATTGGATGAACATTTAGGTCATTTTCGTCCTCCCTAGTCTTATTCTTGTCCAATTAGGGTTTTAAGCAATCTTTAGCATCCAATAAGTTCATTTGTGTCATTGGATGAACATTTAGGTCATTTTCGTCCTCCCTAGGCTTATTCTTGTCCAATTAGGGTTTTTAACCAATCTTGTGCATCCAATAAGTTCATTTGTGTCATTGGATGTACATTTATGTCATTTTCGTCCTCCCTAGGCTTATTCTTGTCCAATTAGGGTTTTTAACCAATCTTGTGCATCCAATAGGTGTGTTTGTGTCATTGGATGAACATTTAGGTCATTTTCGTCCTCCCTAGGCTTATTCTTGTCCAACTAGGGTTTTAAGCAATCTTGTGCATCCAATTAGTTCATTTGTGTCATTGGATGAACATTTAGGTCATTTTCGTCCTCCCTAGGCTTATTCTTGTCCAATTAGGGTTTTTAACCAATCTTGTGCATCCAATAAGTTCATTTGTGTCATTGGGTGAACATTTAGGTCATTTTCGTCCTCCCTAGGCTTATTCTTGTCCAATTAGGGTTTCTAACCAATCTTGTGGATCCAATAGGTGTGTTTAGTCATTTGATGAACATTTAGGTCATTTTCGTCCTCCCTAGGCTTATTCTTGTCCAATTAGGGTTTTTAACCAATCTTGTGCATCCAATAAGTTCATTTGTGTCATTGGATGAACATTTAGGTCATTTTCGTCCTCCCTAGGCTTATTCTTGTCCAATTAGGGTTTTTAACCAATCTTGTGCATCCAATAGGTGTGTTTGTGTCATTAGATGAATATTTAGGTCATTTTCATCCTCCCTAGGCTTATTGTTGTCCAATTAGGGTTTTTAACCAATCTTGTGCATCCAATAGGTGTGTTTGTGTCATTGGATGAACATTTAGGTCATTTTCGTCTACCCTAGGCTTATTCTTGTCCAATTAGGGTTTTTAACCAATCTTGTGCATCCAATAAGTTCATTTGTGTCATTGGATGAACATTTAGGTCATTTTCGTCCTCCCAAGGCTTATTCTTGTCCAATTAGGGTTTTTAACCAATCTTATGCATCCAATGGTGTGTTTGTGTCATTGGATGAACATTTACGTCATTTTCGTCATCCATAGTCTTATTCTTGTCCAATTAGGATTTTAAGCAATCTTGTGCATCCAATAAGTTCATTTGTGTCATTGGATGAATATTTAGGTCATTTTCGTCCTCCCTAGGCTTATTCTTATCCAATTAGGGTTTCTAACCAATCTTGTGTATCCAATAGGTGTGTTTGTGTCATTGGATGAACATTTAGGTCATTTTCGTCTTCCCAATGCTTATTCTTGTCCAATTAGGGTTTTTAACCAATCTTGTGCATCCAATAGGTGTGTTTGTGTCATTGGATTAACATTTAGGTCATTTTCGTCTTCCCTAGGCTTATTCTTGTCCAATTAGGGTTTCTAACCAATCTTGTGCATCCAATAGGTGTGTTTGTGACAATGGATGAACATTTAGGTCATTTTCGTCCTCCCTAGGCTTATTCTTGTCCCATTAGGGTTTTTAACCAATCTTGTGCATCCAATAAGTTCAATTGTGTCATTGGATGAACATTTAGGTCATTTTCTTCCTCCCTAGGCTTATTCTTGTCCAATTAGGGTTTTTAACCAATCTTGTGCATCCAATATGTTCATTTGTGTCATTGGATGAACATTTAGGTCATTTTCGTCCTCCCTAGGCTTATTCTTGTCCAATTAGGGTTTCTAAACAATCTTGTGCATCCAATAGGTGTGCTTGTGTCATTGGATTAACATTTAGGTCATTTTCGTCCTCCCTAGGCTTATTCTTGTCCAATTAGGGTTTTTAACCAATCTTGTGCATCCAATAGGTGTGTTTGTGTCATTGGATGAACATTTAGGTCATTTTCGTCCTCCCTAGGGTTATTCTTGTCCAATTAGGGTTTCTAACGAATCTTGTGCATCCAATAGGTGTGTTTGTGTCATTGGATGAACATTTAGGTCATTTTCGTCCTCCCTATGCTTATTCTTGTCCAATTAGGGTTTTTAACCAATCTTGTGCATCCAATAGGTGTGTTTGTGTCATTGGATGAACAATTAGATCATTTTCGTCCTCCCTAGGCTTATTCGGGTCCAATTATGGTTTTTAACCAATCTTGTGCATCCAATAAGTTCATTTGTGACCTTGGATGAAAATTTAGGTCATTTTCGTCCTCCCTAGGCTTATTCTTGTCCAATTAGGGTTTCTAACCAATCTTGTGCATCCAATAAGTTTATTTGTGTCATTGGATGAACATTTAGGTCATTTTCGTCCTCCCTGGGCTTATTCTTGTCCAATTAGGGTTTTTAACCAATCTTGTGCATCCAATATGTTCATTTGTGTCATTGGATGAACAATTAAGTCATTTTCTTCCTCCGTAGGCTTATTCTTGTCCAATTAGGGTTTCTAACCAATCTTTTGCTTCCCATAGGTGTGTTTGTGTCATTGGATGAACATTTAGGTCATTTTCGTCCTCCCTAGGCTTATTCTTGTCCAATTAGGGTTTCTAACCAATCTTGTGCATCCAATAAGTTCATTTGTGTCATTGGATGTACATTTAAGTCATTTTCGTCCTCCCTAGGCTTATTCTTGTCCAATTAGGGTTTTCAACCAATCTTGTGCATCCATTAAGTTCATTTGTGTCATTGGATGAACATTTTGGTCATTTTCGTCCTCCCTAGGCTTATTCTTGACCAATTAGGGTTTCTAACCAATCTTGTGCATCCAATAGGTGTGTTTGTGTCATTGGATGAACATTTAGGTCATTTTCGTCAACCCTGGGCTTATTGTTGTTCAATTAGGGTTTTTAACCAATCTTGTGCATCCAATAAGTTTATTTGTGTCATTGGATGAACATTTAGGTCATTTTCGTCCTCCCTAGGCTTATTCTTGTCCAATTAGGGTTTTTAACCAATCTTGTGCATCCAATAGGTGTGTTTGTGTCATTGGATGAACATTTAAGTTATTTTCGTCCTCCCTATGCTTATTCTTGTCAAATTAGGGTTTTTAAGCAATCTTGTGCATTCAATAGGTGTGTTTTTGTCATTGGATGAACATTTAGGTCATTTTCGTCCTCCCTAGTCTTATTCTTGTCCAATTAGGGTTTTAAGCAATCTTGAGCATCCAATAAGTTCATTTGTGTCATTCGATGAAGATTTAGGTCATTTTCGTCCTCCCTAGGCTTATTCTTGTCCAATTAGGGTTTTTAACCAATCTTGTGCATCCAATAAGTTCATTTGTGTCATTGGATGAACATTTAGGTCATTTTCGTCCTCCCAATGCTCATTCTTGTCCAATTAGGGTTTTAAGCAATCTTGTGCATCCAATAGGTGTGTTTGTGTCATTGGATTAACATTTAAGTCATTTTCGTCCTCCCTAGGCTTATTCTTGTCCAATTATGGTTTTTAACCAATCTTGTGCATCCAATAAGTTCATTTGTGACCTTAGATGAAAATTTAGGTCATTTTCGTCCTCCCTAGGCTTATTCTTGTCCAATTAGGGTTTCTAACCAATCTTGTGCATCCAATAAGTTTATTTGTGTCATTGGAAGAACATTTAGGTCATTTTCGTCCTCCCTGGGCTTATTCTTGTCCAATTAGGGTTTTTAACCAATCTTGTGCATCCAATATGTTCATTTGTGTCATTGGATGAACATTTAAGTCATTTTCGTCCTCCGTAGGCTTATTCTTGTCCAATTAGGGTTTCTAACCAATCTTTTGCATCCAATAGGTGTGTTTGTGTCATTGGATGAACATTTAGGTCATTTTCGTCCTCCCTAGGCTTATTCTTGTCCAATTAGGGTTTTTAACCAATCTTGTGCATCCAATAAGTTCATTTGTGTCATTGGATGAACATTTAGGTCATTTTCGTCCTCCCTAGGCTTATTCTTGTCCAATTAGGGTTATTAACCAATCTTGTGCATCCAATAGGTGTGTTTGTGTCATTGGATGAACATTTAGGTCATTTTCGATCCCCCTAGCCTTATTCTTGTCGAATTAGGGTTTTTAACCAATCTTGTGCATCCCATAACTTCATTTGTGTCATTGGATGAACATTTAGGTCATTTTCGTCCTCCCAAGGCATATTCTTGTCCAATTAGGGTTTCTAACCAATCTTGTGCATCCAATAGGTGTGTTTGTGTCATTGGATGAACATTTAGGTCATTTTCGTCCTCCCTAGGCTTATTCTTGTCCAATTAGGGTTTTTAACCAATCTTGTGCATCCAATAAGTTCATTTGTGTCATTGGATGAACATTTAGGTCATTTTCGTCCTCCCAAGGCATATTCTTTTCCAATTAGGGATTCTAACCAATCTGGTGCATCCAATAGGTGTGTTTGTGTCATTTGATGAACATTTAGGTCATTTTCGTCCTCCCTATGCTTATTCTTGTCCAATTAGGGTGTTTAACCAATCTTGTGCATCCAATAGGTGTGTTTGTGTCATTGGATGAACATTTAGGTCATTTTCGTCCTCCCTAGGCTTATTCTTGTCCAATTAGGGTTTTTAACCAATCTTGTGCATCCAATAAGTTCATTTGTGTCATTGGGTGAACATTTAGGTCATTTTCGTCCTCCCTAGGCTTATTCTTGTCCAATTAGGGTTTCTAACCAATCTTGTCCTTCCAATAGGTGTGTTTGTGTCATTGGATGAACGTTTAGGTCATTTTCGTCCTCCCTAGGCTTATTCTTGTCCAATTAGGGTTTTAAGCAATCTTGTGCATCCAATAAGTTCATTTGTGTCATTGGATGAATATTTAGGTCATTTTCATCCTCCCTAGGCTTATTCTTGTCCAATTAGGGTTTCTAACCAATCTTGTGCATCCAATAGGTGTGCTTGTGTCATTGGATGAACATTTAGGTCATTTTCGTCCTACCTAGTCTTATTCTTGTCCAATTAGGGTTTTTAACCAATCTTGTGCATCCAATAAGTTCATTTGTGTCATTGGATGAACATTTAGGTCATTTTCGTCCTCCCCAGTCTTATTCTTGTCCAATTAGGGTTTTTAACCAATCTTGTGCATCCAATAAGTTCATTTGTGTCATTGGATGAACATTTAGGTCATTTTCGTCCTCCCTAGGCTTATTCTTGTCCAATTAGGGTTTTTAACCAATCTTGTGCATCCAATAGGTGTGTTTGTGTCATTGGATGAACATTTAGGTCATTTTCGTCCTCCCTCGGCTTATTCTTGTCCAATTAGGGTTTTTTACCAATCTTGTGCATCCAATAAGTTCATTTGTGTCATTGGATTAACATTTAGGTCATTTTCGTCCTTCCTAGGCTTATTCTTGTCCAATTACGGTTTCTAACCAATCTTGTGCATCAAATAGGTGTGTTTGTGTCATTGGATGAACATTTAGGTCATTTTCGTCCTCCCTAGGCTTATTCTTGTCCAATTAGGGTTTTTAACCAATCTTGTGCATCCAATAAGTTCATTTGTGTCATTGGATGAACATTTAGGTCATTTTCGTCCTCCCTAGGCTTATTCTTGTCCAGTTAGGGTTTTTAACCAACCTTGTGCATCCAATAAGTTCATTTGTGTCATTGGAGGAACATTTAGGTCATTTTTCGTCCTCCCTAGTCTTATTCTTGTCCAATTCGGGTTTTTATGCAATCTTGTACATCCATTAGGTGTGTTTGTGTCATTGGACGAACATTTAGGTCATTTTCGTCCTCCCTAGGCTTATTCTTGTCCAATTAGGGTTTTTAACCAATCTTGTGCATCCAATAAGTTCATTTGTGTCATTGGATGAACATTTAGGTCATTTTCGTCCTCCCTAGGCTTATTCTTGTCCAATTAGGGTTTGTAACCAATCTTGTGCATCCAATAAGTTCATTTGTGTCATTGGATTAACATTTAGGTCATTTTCGTCCTCCCTAGGCTTATTCTTGTCCAATTAGGGTATCTAACCAATCTTGTGCATCCAATAGGTGTGTTTGTGTCATTGGATGAACATTTAGGTCATTTTCGTCCTCCCTAGGCTTATTCTTGTCCAATTAGGGTTTTTAACCAATCTTGTGCATCCAATAAGTTCATTTGTGTCATTGGATGAATATTTAGGTCATTTTCGACCTTCCTAGGCTTATTCTTGTCCAATTAGGGTTTCTAACCAATCTTGTGCATCCAATAGGTGTGTTTGTGTCATTGGATGAACATTTAGGTCATTTTCGTCCTCCCTAGGCTTATTCTTGTCCAATTAGGGTTTTAAGCAATCTTGTGCCTCCAATAAATTCATTTGTGTCATTGGATTAACATTTAGGTCATTTTCGTCCTTCCTAGGCTTATTCTTGTCCAATTAGGGTTTTTAACCAATCTTGTGCATCCAATAAGTTCATTTGTGTCATTGGATTAACATTTAGGTCATTTTCGTCCTCCCAAGGCTTATTCTTGTCCAATTAGGGTTTCTAACCAATCTTGTTCATCCAATAGGTGTGTTTGTGTCATTGGATGGACATTTAGGTCATTTTCGTCCTCCCTAGGCTTATTCTTGTCCAATTAGGGTTTTTAACCAATCTTGTGCATCCAATAAGTTCATTTGTGTCATTGGATGAACATTTAGGTCATTTTCGTCCTCCCTAGGCTTATTCTTGTCCAATTAGGGTTTTTAACCAATCTTGTGCATCCAATAGGTGTGTTTGTGTCATTGGATGAACATTTAGGTGATTTTCGTCCTCCCTAGGCTTATTCTTGTCCAATTAGGGTTTTTAACCAATCTTGTGCATCCAATAAGTTCATTTGTGTCATTGGATGTACATTTAAGTCATTTTCGTCCTCCCTAGGCTTATTCTTGTCCAATTAGGGTTTTCAACCAATCTTGTGCATCCATTAAGTTCATTTGTGTCATTGGATGAACATTTTGGTCATTTTCGTCCTCCCTAGGCTTATTCTTGTCCAATTAGGGTTTTAAGCAATCTTTAGCATCCAATAAGTTCATTTGTGTCATTGGATGAACATTTAGGTCATTTTCATCCTCCCTAGGCTTATTCTTGTCCAATTGGGGTTTTTAACCAATCTTGTGCATCCAATATGTTCATTTGTGTCATTGGATGAACATTTAGGTCATTTTCGTCCTCCCTAGGCTTATTCTTGTCCAATTAGGGTTTCTAAACAATCTTGTGCATCCAATAGGTGTGTTTGTGTCATTGGATGAACATTTAGGTCATTTTCGTCCTCCCTAGGCTTATTCTTGTCCAATTAGGGTTTTAAGCAATCTTGTGCATCCAATAAGTTCATTTGTGTCATTGGATTAACCTTTAAGTTATTTTCGTCCTCCATAGGCTTATTCTTGTCCAATTAGGGTTATTAAACAGTCTTGTGCATCCAATACGTGTGTTTATGTCGTTGGATGAACATTTAGGTCATTTTCGTCCTTCGTATGCTTATTCTTGTCCAATTATGGTTTTTAACCAATCTTGTGCATCCAATAAGTTCATTTGTGTCATTGGTTGAACATTTAGGTCATTTTGGTCCTCCCTAGGCTTATTATTGTCCAATTAGGGTTTCTAACCAATCTTGTGCATCCAATTAGTTCATTTGTGTCATTGGATGTACATTTAGGTCATTTTCGTCCTCCCTTGGCTTATTCTTGTCCAATTAGGGTTTTTAACCAATCATGTGCATCCAATAAGTTCATTTGTGTCATTGGATGAACAATTAGGTCATTTTCGTCCACCCTAGGCTATTCTTGTCCAATTAGGGTTTTTAACCAATCTTGTGCATCCAATAAGTTCATTTGTGTCATTGGATGAACATTTAGGTCATTTTCGTCCTCGCTAGGCTTATTCTTGTCCAATTAGGGTTTTTAACCAATCTTGTGCATCCAATATGTTCATTTGTGTCATTGGATGAACATTTAGGTCATTTTCGTCCTCCCAATGCTCATTCTTGTCCAATTAGGGTTTTAACCAATCTTGTGCATCCAATAAGTTCATTTGTGACCTTGGATGAACATTTAGGTCATTTTCGTCCTCCCTGGGCTTATTCTTGTCCAATTAGTGTTTTTAACCAATCTTGTGCATCCAATATGTTCATTTGTGTCATTGGATGAACATTTAAGTCATTTTCGTCCTCCGTAGGCTTATTCTTGTCCAATTAGGGTTTCTAACCAATCTTTTGCATCCAATAGGTGTGTTTGTGTCATTGGATGAACATTTAGGTGATTTTCGTCCTCCCTAGGCTTATTCTTGTCCAATTAGGGTTTTTAACCAATCTTGTGCATCCAATAAGTTCATTTGTGTCATTGGATGTACATTTAAGTCATTTTCGTCCTCCCTAGGCTTATTCTTGTCCAATTAGGGTTTTCAACCAATCTTGTGCATCCATTAAGTTCATTTGTGTCATTGGATGAACATTTTGGTCATTTTCGTCCTCCCTAGGCTTATTCTTGACCAATTAGGGTTTCTAACCAATCTTGTGCATCCAATAGGTGTGTTTGTGTCATTGGATGAACATTTAGGTCATTTTCGTCAACCCTGGGCTTATTGTTGTTCAATTAGGGTTTTTAACCAATCTTGTGCATCCAATAAGTTTATTTGTGTCATTGGATGAACATTTAGGTCATTTTCGTCCTCCCTAGGCTTATTCTTGTCCAATTAGGGTTTTTAACCAATCTTGTGCATCCAATAGGTGTGTTTGTGTCATTGGATGAACATTTAAGTTATTTTCGTCCTCCCTAGGCTTATTCTTGTCCAATTAGGGTTTCTAACCAATCTTGTGCATCCAATAGCTGTGTTTTGTCATTGGATGAAGATTTAGGTCATTTTCGTCCTCCCTAGGCTTATTCTTGTCCAATTAGGGTTTTTAACCAATCTTGTGCATCCAATAAGTTCATTTGTGTCATTGGTTGAACATTTAGGTCATTTTCGTCCTCCCTAGGCTTATTTTTGTCCAATTAGGGTTTTTAACCAATCTTGTGCATCCAATAGGTGTGTTTGTGTCATTGGATGAACATTTAGGTCATTTTCGTTCTCCCTGGGCTTATTTTTGTCCAATTAGGGTTTTTAACCAATCTTGTGCATCCAATAAGTTCATTTGTGTCATTGGATGAACATTTAGGTCATTTTCGTCCACCCTAGGCTTATTCTTGTCCAATTAGGGTTTTTAACCAATCTTGTGCATCCAATAAGTTCATTTGTGTCATTGGATAAACATTTAGGTCATTTTTGACCTCCCTAGGCTTATTCTTGTCCAGTTAGGGTTTTTAACCATTCTTGTGCATCCAATAGGCGTATTTGTGTCATTGGATGAACATTTTGGTCATTTTCGTCTTCCCAAGGCTTATTCTTGTCCAATTAGGGTTTTTAACCAATCTTGTGCATCCAATAAGTTCATTTGTGTCATTGGATGAACATTTAGGTCATTTTCGTCCTCCCTAGGCTTATTCTTGTCCAATTAGGGTTTTTAAGCAATCTTGTGCATCCAATAAGTTCATTTCTGTATTTGGATGAACATTTAGGTCATTTTCATCCTCCCAAGGCTTATTCTTGTCCAATAAGGGTTTTTAACCTATCTTGTCCATCCAATAAGTTCATTTGTGTCATTGGATGGACATTTAGGTCATTTTCGTCCTCCCTAGGCTTATTCTTGTCCAATTAGGGTTTTTAAGCAATCTTGTGCATCCAATAAGTTCATTTCTGTCTTTGGATGAACATTTAGGTCATTTTCATCCTCCCAATGCTTATTCTTGTCCAATTAGGGTTTTTAACCAATCTTGTGCATCCAATAAGTTCATTTGTGTCATTGGATGAACATTTAGGTCATTTTCGTCCTCCCTAGGCTTATTCTTGTCCAATTAGGGTTTTTAACCAATCTTGTGCATCCAATAGGTGTGTTTGTGTCATTGGATTAAGATTTAAGTCATTTTCGTCCTCCCTAGGTTTATTCTTGTCCAATTAGGGTTTTTAACCAATCTTGTGCATCCAATAAGTTCATTTGTGTCATTGGATGAACGTTTAGGTCATTTTCGTCCTCCCTAGGCTTATTCTTGTCCAATTAGGGTTTTTAAGCAATCTTGTGCATCCAATAAGTTCATTTCTGTCTTTGGATGAACATTTAGGTCATTTTCATCCTCCCAATGCTTATTCTTGTCCAATTAGGGTTTTTAACCAATCTTGTGCATCCAATAAGTTCATTTGTGTCATTGGATGAACATTTAGGTCATTTTCGTCCTCCCTAGGCTTATTCTTGTCCAATTAGGGTTTTTAACCAATCTTGTGCATCCAATAAGTTCATTTGTGTCATTGGATGAACATTTAGGTCATTTTCGTCCTCCCTAGGCTTATTCTTGTCCAATTGGGGGTTTTTATGCAATCTTGTGCATCCAATAGGTGTGTTTGTGTCATTGGACGAACATTTAGGTCATTTTCGTCCTCCATAGGCTTATTCTTGTCCAATTAGGGTTTTTATGCAATCCTGTGCATCCAATAGGTGTGTTTGTGTCATTGGACGAACATTTAGGTCATTTTCGTCCTCCCTAGGCTTATTCTTGTCCAATTAGGGTTTTTAACAAATCTTGTGCATCCAATAAGTTCATTTGTGTCATTGGATGAACATTTAGGTCATTTTCGTCCTCCCTAGGCTTATTCTTGTCCAATTAGGGTTTTTAACCAATCTTGTGCATCCAATAAGTTCATTTGTGTCATTGGATGAACATTTAGGTCATTTTCGTCCTCCCTAGGCTTATTCTTGTCCAATTAGGGTTTTTAACCAATCTTGTGCATCCAATAAGTTCATTTGTGTCATTGGATGAACATTTAGGTCATTTTCGTCCTCCCTATGCTTATTCTTGTCCAATTAGGGTTTTTAACCAACCTTGTGCATCCAATTAGTTCATTTGTGTCATTAGAGGAACATTTAGGTTATTTTCGTCCTCCCTAGTCTTATTCTTGTCCAATTAGGGTTTTTATGCAATCTTGTGCATCCAATAGGTGTGTTTGTGTCATTGGAGGAACATTTAGGTCATTTTCGTCCTCCCTAGGCTTATTCTTGTCTAATTAGGGTTTTTGACCAATCTTGTGCATCCAATAAGTTCATTTGTGTCATTGGATGAACATTTAGGTCATTTTCGTCCTCCCTAGGCTTATTCTTGTCCAATTAGGGTTTTTAACCAATCTTGTGCATCCAATAAGTTCATTTGTGTCATTGGATGAACATTTAGGTCATTTTCGTCCTCCATATGCTTATTCTTGTCCAATTAGGGGTTTTATGCAATCTTGTGCATCCAATAGGTGTGTTTGTGTCATTGGAGGAACATTTAGGTCATTTTCGTCCTCCCTAGTCTTATTCTTGTCCAATTAGGGTTTTTATGCAATCTTGTGCATCCAATAGGTGTGTTTGTGTCATTGGAGGAACATTTAGGTCATTTTCGTCCTCCCTAGGCTTATTCTTGTCTAATTAGGGTTTTCAACCAATCTTGTGCATCCAATAAGTTCATTTGTGTCATTGGATGAACATTTAGGTCATTTTCGTCCTCCCTAGGCTTATTCTTGTCCAATTAGGGTTTTTAACCAATCTTGTGCATCCAATAAGTTCATTTGTGTCATTGGATGAACATTTAGGTCATTTTCGTCCTCCCTAGGCTTATTCTTGTCCAATTAGGGTTTTCAACAAATTTTGTGCATCCAATACGTTCATTTGTGTCATTGGATGAACATTTAGGTCATTTTCGTTCTCCCTAGGCTTATTCTTGTCCAATTAGGGTTTTTAACCAATCTTGTGCATCCAATAAGTTCATTTGTGTCATTGGATGAACATTTAGGTCATTTTCGTCCTCCCTAGGCTTATTCTTCTCCAATTAGGGTTTTTAACCAATCTTGTGCATTGAATAAGTTCATTTGTGTCATTGGATGAACATTTAGGTCATTTTCGTCCTCCCTAGGCTTATTCTTGTCCAATTAGGGTTTTTAACCAATCTTGTGCATCCAATAAGTTCATTTGTGTCATTGGATGAACATTTAGGTCATTTTCGTCCTCCCTAGGCTTATTCTTGTCCAATTAGGGTTTTTAACCAATCTTGTGCATCCAATAAGTTCATTTGTGTCATTGGATGAACATTTAGGTCATTTTCTTCCTCACTAGGCTTATTCTTGTCCAATTAGGGTTTTTAACCAATCTTGTGCATCCAATAAGTTCATTTGTGTCATTGGATGAACATTTAGGTCATTTTCGTCCTCCCTAGGCTTATTCTTGTCCAATTAGGGTTTTTAAGAAATCTTGTGCATCCCATAGGTGTGTTTGTGTCATTGGATGAACATTTAGGTCATTTTCGTCCTCCCTAGTCTTATTCTTGTCCAATTAGGGTTTTAAGCAATCTTGTGCATCCAATAAGTTCATTTGTGTCATTGGATGAACATTTAGGTCATTTTCGTCCTCCCTAGGCTTATTCTTGTCCAATTAGGGTTTTTAACCAATCATGTGCATCCAATAAGTTCATTTGTGTCATTGGATGAACAATTAGGTCATTTTCGTCCACCCTAGGCTATTCTTGTCCAATTAGGGTTTTTAACCAATCTTGTGCATCCAATAAGTTCATTTGTGTCATTGGATGAACATTTAGGTCATTTTCGTCCTCGCTAGGCTTATTCTTGTCCAATTAGGGTTTTTAACCAATCTTGTGCATCCAATATGTTCATTTGTGTCATTGGATGAACATTTAGGTCATTTTCGTCCTCCCTAGGCTTATTCTTGTCCAATTAGGGTTTCTAAACAATCTTGTGCATCCAATAGGTGTGTTTGTGTCATTGGATGAACATTTAGGTCATTTTCGTCCTCCCTAGGCTTATTCTTGTCCAATTAGGGTTTCTAACCAATCTTGTGCATCCAATAGGTGTATTTGTGACATTGGATGAACATTGAGGTCATTTTCATCCCCCCTAGGCTTATTCTTGTCCCATTAGGGTTTTTAACCAATCTTGTGCATCAAATAAGTTCAATTGTGTCATTGGATGAACATTTAGGTCATTTTCGTCCTCCCTAGGTTTATTCTTGTCCAATTAGGGTTTTTAACCAATCTTGTGCATCCAATATGTTCATTTGTGTCATTGGATGAACATTTAGGTCATTTTCGTCCTCCCTAGGCTTATTCTTGTCCAATTAGGGTTTTTAACCTATCTTGTGCATCCAATAAGTTCATTTGTGTCATTGGATTAACATTTAGGTCACTTTCGTCCTCCCTAGGCTTATTCTTGTCCAATTAGGGTTTCTAACCAATCTTGTGCATCCAATAGGTGTGTTTGTGTCATTGGATGGACATTTAGGTCATTTTAGTCCTCCCTAGGCTTATTCTTGTCCAATTAGGGTTTTTAACCAATCTTGTGCATCCAATAAGTTCATTTGTGTCATTGGATGAACATTTAGGTCATTTTCGTCCTCCCTAGTCTTATTCTAGTCCAATTAGGGTTTTAAGCAATCTTGAGCATCCAATAAGTTCATTTGTGTCATTGGATGAACATTTAGGTCATTTTCGTCCTCCCTAGGCTTATTCTTGTCCAATTAGGGTTTTTAACCAATCTTGTGCATCCAATAAGTTCATTTGTGTCATTGGATGTACATTTAGGTCATTTTCGTCCTCCCTAGGCTTATTCTTGTCCAATTAGGGTTTTCAACCAATCTTGTGCATCCATTAAGTTCATTTGTGTCAATGGATGAACATTTAGGTCATTTTCGTCCTCCCTAGGCTTATTCTTGTCCAATTAGGGTTTCTAACCAATCTTGTGCATCCAATAGGTGTGTTTGTGTCATTGGATGAACATTTAGGTCATTTTCGTCAACCCTGGGCTTATTGTTGTTCAATTAGGGTTTTTAACCAATCTTGTGCATCCAATAGGTGTGTTTGTGTCATTGGATGAACATTTAAGTTATTTTCGTCCTCCCTATGCTTATTCTTGTCCAATTAGGGTTTTTAAGCAATCTTGTGCATTCAATAGGTGTGTTTGTGTCATTGGATGAACATTTAGGTCATTTTCGTCCTCCCTAGTCTTATTCTTGTCCAATTAGGGTTTTAAGCAATCTTGAGCATCCAATAAGTTCCTTTGTGTCATTGGATGAACATTTAGGTCATTTTCGTCCTCCCTAGGCTTATTCTTGTCCAATTAGGGTTTTTAACCAATCTTGTGCATCCAATAAGTTCATTTGTGTCATTGGATGAACATTTAGGTCATTTTCGTCCTCCCAATGCTCATTCTTGTCCAATTAGGGTTTTAAGCAATCTTGTGCATCCAATAGGTGTGTTTGTGTCATTGGATTAACATTTAAGTCATTTTCGTCCTCCCTAGGCTTATTCTTGTCCAATTATGGTTTTTAACCAATCTTGTGCATCCAATAAATTCATTTGTGACCTTGGATGAAAATTTAGGTCATTTTCGTCCTCCCTAGGCTTATTCTTGTCCAATTAGGGTTTTCAACCAATCTTGTGCATCCATTAAGTTCATTTGTGTCAATGGATGAACATTTAGGTCATTTTCGTCCTCCGTAGGCTTATTCTTGTCCAATTAGGGTTTCTAACCAATCTTTTGCATCCAATAGGTGTGTTTGTGTCATTGGATGAACATTTAGGTCATTTTCGTCCTCCCTAGGCTTATTCTTGTCCAATTAGGGTTTTTAACCAATCTTGTGCATTCAATAAGTTCATTTGTGTCATTGGATGAACATTTAGGTCATTTTCGTCCTCCCTAGTCTTATTCTTGTCCAATTAGGGTTTTTAACCAATCTTGTGAATCCAATAAGTTCATTTGTGTCATTGGATGAACATTTAGGTCATTTTCGTCCTCCCTAGGCTTATTCTTGTCCAATTAGGGTTTGTAACCAATCTTGTGCATCCAATAAGTTCATTTGTGTCATTGGAGGAAAATTTAGGTCATTTTCGTCCTCCATAGGCTTATTCTTGTCCAATAAGGGTTTCTTAACAATCTTGTGCATCCAATAGGTGTGTTTGTGTCATTGGATGAACATTTAGTTCATTTTCGTCCTCCCTAGATTCTTGTTCAATTAGGGTTTTTAACCAATCTTGTGCATCCAATAGGTGTGTTTGTGTCATTGGATGAACATTCAGGTCATGTCCTCCCTAGGCTTATTCTTGTCCAATTAGGATTTTTAACCAATCTTGTGCATCCATTAAGTTCATTTGTGTCATTGGATGAACAATTAGGTCATTTTCCTCCACCCTAGGCTTATTCTTGTCCAATTAGGGTTTTTAACCAATCTTGTGCATCCAATAAGTTTATTTGTGTCATTGGATGAACATTTAGGTCATTTTCATCCTCCCTAGGCTGATTCTTGTCCAATTAGGGTTTTTAACCAATCTTCTGCATCCAATAAGTTCATTTGTGTCATTGGATGAACATTTAGGTCATTTTCGTCCACCCTGGGCTTATTGTTGTTCAATTAGGGTTTTTAACCAATCTTGTGCATCCAATAAGTTGAGTTGTGTCATTGGATGAACATTTAGGTCATTTTCGTCCTCCCTAGGCTTACTCTTGTCCAATTAGGGTTTTTAACCAATCTTGTGCATCCAATAAGTTCATTTGTGACATTGGATGAACATTTAGGTCATTTTCGTCCTCCCTAGGCTTATTCTTGTCCAATTAGGGTATTTAACCAATCTTGTGCATCCAATAAGTTTATTTGTGTCATTGGATGAACATTTAGGTCATTTTGGTCCTCCCTAGGCTTATTCTTGTCCAATTAGGGTTTCTAACCAATCTTGTGCATCCAATTAGTTCATTTGTGTCATTGGATGTACATTTAGGTCATTTTCGTCCTCCCTAGGCTTATTCTTGTCCAATTAGGGTTTTTAACCAATCTTGTGCATCCAATAAGTTCATTTGTGTCATTGGATGAACAATTAGGTCATTTTCGTCCACCCTATTCTTATTCTTGTCCAATTAGGGTTTTTAACCAATCTTGTGCATCCAATATGTTCATTTGTGTCATTGGATGAACATTTAGGTCATTTTCGTCTTCCCTAGGCTTATTCTTGTCCAATTAGGGTTTTTAACCAATCTTGTGCATCCAATAAGTTCATTTGTGTCATTGGATGTACATTTAGGTCATTTTCGTCCCCCCCTAGGCTTATTCTTGTCCAATTAGGGTTTCTAACCAATCTTGTGCATCCAATAAGTTTATTTGTGTCATTGGATGAACATTTAGGTCATTTTCGTCCTCCCTAGGCTTATTCTTGTCCAATTAGGGTTTCTAACCAATCTTGTGCATCCAATAGGTGTGTTTGTGTCATTAGATGAACATTTAGGTCATTTTCGTCAACCCTGGGCTTATTGTTGTTCAATTAAGGTTTTTAACCAATCTTGTGCATCCAATAAGTTCATTTGTGTCATTGGATGAACATTTAGGTCATTTTCGTCCACCCTAGGCTTATTCTTGTCCAATTAGGGATTTTAACCAATCTTGTGCATCCAATAAGTTCATTTGTGACATTGGATGAACATTTAGGCCATTTTGGTCCTCCCTAGGCTTATTCTTGTCCAATTAGGGTTTTTAACCAATCTTGTGCATCCAATATGTTCATTTGTGTCATTGGATGAACATTTAGGTCATTTTCGTCCTCCCTAGGCTCATTCTTTTCCAATTAGGGTTTTAAGCAATCTTGTGCATCCAGTAGGTGTGTTTGTGTCATTGGATTAACATTTAAGTCATTTTCGTCCACCCTAGGCTTATTCTTGTCAAATTATGGTTTTTAACCAATCTTGTCAATCCAATAAGTTCATTTGTGACCTTGGATGAAAATTTAGGTCATTTTCGTCCTCCCTAGGCTTATTCTTGTCCAATTAGGGTTTCTAACCAATCTTGTGCATCCCATAAGTTTATTTGTGTCATTGGATGAACATTTAGGTCATTTTCGTCCTCCCTGGGCTTATTCTTGTCCAATTAGGGTTTTTAACCAATCTTGTGCATCCAATATGTTCATTTGTGTCATTGGATGAACATTTAAGTCATTTTCGTCCTCCGTAGGCTTATTCTTGTCCAATTAGGGTTTCTAACCAATCTTGTGAATCCAATAGGTGTGTTTGTGTCATTGGATGAACATTTAGGTCATTTTTGTCCACCCTAGGCTTATTCTTGTCCAATTAGGGTTTTTAACCAATCTTGTGCATCCAATAAGTTCATTTGTGTCATTGGATGAACATTTAGGTCATTTTCGTCCTCCCTAGGCTTATTCTTGTCCAATTAGGGTTTTTAACCAATCTTGTGCATCCAATAGGTGTGTTTGTGTCATTGGATGAACATTTAGGTAATTTTCGTCCTCCCTAGGCTTATTCTTGTCCAATTAGGGTTTTTAACCAATCTTGTGCATCCAATAAGTTCATTTGTGTGATTGGATGAACATTTAGGTCATTTTCGTCCTCCCTAGGCTTATTCTTGTCCAATTAGGGTTTTTAACCAATCTTGTGCATCCAATAGGTGTGTTTGTGTCATTGGATGAACATTTAGGTCATTTTCGTCCTCCCTAGGCTTATTCTTGTCCAATTAGGGTTTTTAACCAATCTTGTGCATCCAATAAGTTCATTTGTGTCATTAGATGAACATTTAGGTCTTTTTCGTCCTCCCTAGGCTTATTCTTGTCCAATTAGGGTTTCTAACCAATCTTGTGCATCCAATAGGTGTGTTTGTGACATTGGATGAACATTTAGGACTTTTTCGTCCTCCCTAGGCTTATTCTTGTCCCATTAGGATTTTTAACAAATCTTGTGCATCCAATAAGTTCAATTGTGTCATTGGATGAACATTTAGGTCATTTTCGTCCTCCCTAGGCTTATTCTTGTCCAATTAGGGTTTTTAACCAATCTTGTGCATCCAATATGTTCATTTGTGTCATTGGATGAACATTTAGGTCATTTTCGTCCTCCCTAGGGTTATTCTTGTCCAATTAGGGTTTCTAAACAATCTTGTGCATCCAATAGGTGTGTTTGTGTCATTGGATGAACATTTAGGTCATTTTCGTCCTCCCTAGGCTTATTCTTGTCCAATTAGGGTTTTAAGCAATCTTGTGCATCCAATAAGTTCATTTGTGTCATTGGATTAACATTTAGGTCCTTTTCGTCCTCCCTAGGCTTATTCTTGTCCAATTAGGGATTTTAACCAATCTTGTGCATCCAATAGGTGTGTTTGTGTCATTGGATGAACATTTAGGTCATTTTCGTCCTCCCTAGGCTTATTCTTGTCCAATTAGGGTTTTTAACCAATCTTGTGCATCCAATAAGTTCATTTGTGTTATTGGATGAACATTTAGGGCATTTTCGTCCTCTCTAGGCTTATTCTTGTCCAATTATGGTTTTTAACAAATCATGTGTATCCAATAAGTTCATTTGTGTCATTGGATGAACATTTAGGTCATTTTCGTCCTCCCTAGGCTTATTCTTGTCCAATTAGGGTTTTTAACCAATCTTGTGCATCCAATAGGTGTGTTTGTGTCATTGGATGAACATTTAGGTCATTTTCGTCCTCCCTAGGCTTATTCTTGTCCAATTAGGGTTTTTAACCAATCTTGTGCATCCAATAAGTTCATTTGTGTCATTGGATTAACATTTAGGTCATTTTTGTCCTTCCTAGGCTTATTCTTGTCCAATTAGGGTTTCTAACAAATCTTGTGCATCCAATAGGTGTCTTTGTGTCATTGGATGAACATTTAGGTCATTTTCGTCCTCCTTAGTCTTATTCTTGTCCAATTAGGGTTTTAACCAATCTTGTGCATCCAATAAGTTCATTTGTGTCATTGGATGAACATTTAGGTCATTTTCGTTCTCCCTAGGCTTATTCTTGTCCAATTAGGGTTTTTAACCAATCTTGTGCATCCAATAGGTGTGTTTGTGTCATTGGATGAACATTTAGGTCATTTTCGTCCTCCCTAGGCTTATTCTTGTCCAATTAGGGTTTTTAACCAATCTTGTGCATCCAATAAGTTCATTTGTGTCATTGAGTGAACATTTAGGTCATTTTCGTCCTTCCTAGGCTTATTCTTGTCCAATTAGGGTTTCTAACCAATCTTGTGCATCCAATAGGTGTGTTTGTGTCATTGGTTGAACATTTAGGTTATTTTCGTCCTCCCTAGTCTTATTATTGTCCAATTAGGGTTTTAAGCAATCTTGTGCATCCAATAAGTTCATTTGTGTCATTGGATGAACATTTAGGTCATTTTCGTCCTCCCTAGGCTTATTCTTATCCAATTAGGGTTTTTAACCAATCTTGTGCATCCAATAGGTGTGTTTGTGTCATTGGATGAACATTTAGGTCATTTTCGTCCTCCCTAGGCTTATTCTTGTCCAATTAGGGTTTTTAACCAATCTTGTGCATCCAATAAGTTCATTTGTGTCATTGGGTGAACATTTAGGTCGTTTTCGTCCTCCCTAGGCTTATTCATGTCCAATTAGGGTTTCTAACCAATCTTGTGCATCCAATATGTTCATTTGTGTCATTGGATGAACATTTAGGTCATTTTCGTCCTCCCTATGCTTATTCTTGTCCAATTAGGGTTTTTAACCAATCTTGTGCATCCAATAGGTGTGTTTGTGTCATTGGATGAACATTTAGGTCATTTTCGTCCTCCCTAGGCTTATTCTTGTCCAATTAGGGTTTTTAACCAATCTTGTGCATCCAATAAGTTCATTTGTGTCACTGGGTGAACATTTAGGTCATTTTCGTCCTCCCTAGGCTTATTCTTGTCCAATTAGGGTTTCTAACCAATCTTGTGCATCCAATAGGTGTGTTTAGTCATTTGATGAACATTTAGGTTATTTTCGTCCTCCCTAGTCTTATTCTTGTCCAATTAGGGTTTTAACTAATCTTGTGCATCCAATAAGTTCATTTGTGTCATTGGATTAACATTTAGGTCATTTTCGTCCTCCCTAGGCTTATTCTTGTCCAATTAGGGTTTCTAACCAATCTTGTGCATCCAATAGGTGTGTTTGTGTCATTGGATGAACATTTAGGTCATTTTTGTCCTCCCTAGGCTTATGCTTGTCCAATTAGGTTTTTAAGCAATCTTGTGCGTCGAATAAGTTCATTTGTGTCATTGGATTAACATTTAGGTCATTTACGTCCTCCCTAGGCTTATTCTTGTCCAATTAGGGTTTTTAACCAATCATGTGCATCCAATAAGTTCATTTGTGTCATTGGATGAACAATTAGGTCATTTTCGTCCACCCTAGGCTTATTCTTTTCCAATTAGGGTTTTTAACCAATCTTGTGCATCCAATAAGTTCATTTGTGTCATTGGATGAACATTTAGGTCATTTTCGTCCTCCCTAGGCTTATTCTTGGCCATTTAGGGATTTTAACCAATCTTGTGCATCCAATAGGTGTGTTTGTGTCATTGGATGAACATTTAGGTCATTTTCGTCCTCCCTAGGCTTATTCTTGTCCAATTAGGGTTTTTAACCAATCTTGTGCATCCAATAAGTTCATTTGTGTCATTGGATTAACATTTAGGTCATTTTCATCCTTCCTAGGCTTATTCTTGTCCAATTAGGGTTTCTAACCAATCATGTGCATCCATTAGGTGTGTTTGTGTCATTGGATGAACATTTAGGTCATTTTCGTCCTCCCTAGGCTTATTCTTGTCCATTTAGGGTTTTTAACCAATCTTGTGCATCCAATAGGTGTGTTTGTGTCATTGGATGAACATTTAGGTCATTTTCGTCCTCCCTAGGCTTATTCTTGTCCAATTAGGGTTTTTAACCAATCTTGTGCATCCAATAAGTTCATTTGTGTCATTGGATGAACATTTAGGTCATTTTCGTCCTCCCTAGGCTTATTCTTGTACAATTAGGGTTTTTAACCAATCTTGTGCATCCAATAAGTTCATTTGTGTCATCGGATGAACATTTAGGTCATTTTCGTCCTCCCTAGGCTTATTCTTGTCCAATTAGGGGTTTTAGCCAATCTTGTGCAACCAATTAGTTCATATGTCTCATTGGATGAACATTTAGGTCATTTTCGTCCTCCCTAGGCTTATTCTTGTCCAATTAGGGGTTTTAGACAATCTTGTGCAACCAATAAGTTCATTTGTGTCATTGGAGGAACATTTATGACACTTTCGTCCTCCCTAGGCTTATTCTTGTCCAATTAGGATTTTTAACCAATCTTGTGCATCCAATAGGTGTTTGTGTCATTGGAGGAACATTTAAGTCATTTTCGTCCTCCCTAGTCTTATTCTTGTCCAATTAGCGTTTTTATGCAATCTTTTGCATCCAATAGGTGTGTTTGTGTCATTGGACGAACATTTAGGACATTTTCGTCGTCCCTAGGCTTATTCTTGTCCAATTAGGGTTTTTAACCAATCTTGTGCATCCAATAAGTTCATTTGTGTCATTGGATGAACATTTAGGTCATTTTCGTCCTCCCTAGGCTTATTCTTGTCCAATTAGGGTTTTTAACCAATCTTGTGCATCCAATAAGTTCATTTGTGTCATTGGATGAACATTTAGGTCATTTTCGTCCTCCCTAGGCTTATTCTTGTCCAATTAGGGTTTTTAACCAATCTTGTGCATCCAATAAGTTCATTTGTGTCATTGGATGAACATTTAGGTCATTTTCGTCCTCCCTATCTTATACTTGTCCAATTAGAGTTTTTATGCAATCTAGTGCATCCAATAGGTGTGTTTGTGTCATTGGAGGAACATTTAGGTCATTTTCGTCTACCCTAGTCTTATTCTTGTCCAATTAGGGTTTTTATGCAATCTTGTGCATCCAATAGGTGTGTTTGTGTCATTGGACGAACATTTAGGTCATTTTCGCCCTCCCTAGGCTTATTCTTGTCCAATTAGGGTTTTTAACCAACCTTGTGCATCCAATAAGTTCATTTGTGTCATTGGACGAACATTTAGGTCATTTTCGTCCTCCCTAGGCTTATTCTTGTCCAATTAGGGTTTTTAACCAATCTTGTGCATCCAATAGGTGTGTTTGTGTCATTGGAGGAACATTTAGGTAATTTTCGTCCTCCCGAGTCTTATTCTTGTCCAATTAGGGTTTTTATGCAATCTTGTACATCCAATAGGTGTGATTTGGTCATTGGAGGAACATTTAGGTCATTTTCGTCCTCCCTAGGCTTATTCTTGTCCAATTAGGGTTTTTAACCAACCTTGTGCATCCAATAAGTTCATTTGTGTCATTAGAGGAACATTTAGGTCATTTTTGTCCTCCCTAGTATTATTCTTGTCCAATTAGGGTTTTTAACCAATCTTGTGCATCCAATAAGTTCATTTGTGTCATTGGATGAACATTTAGGTCACTTTCGTCCTCCCTAGGCTTATTCTTGTCCAATTAGGGTTTTTAACCAATCTTGTGCATCCAATAAGTTCATTTGTGTCATTGGATGAACATTTAGGTCATTTTCGTCCTCCCTAGGCTTATTCTTGTCCAATTAGGGTTTTTAACCAATCTTGTGCATCCAATAAGTTTATTTGTGTCATTGGATGAACATTTAGGTCATTTTCGTCCTCCCTAGGCTTATTCTTGTCCAATTAGGGTTTCTAACCAATCTTGTGCATCCAATAGGTGTGTTTGTGTCATTAGATGAACATTTAGGTCATTTTCGTCAACCCTGGGCTTATTGTTGTTCAATTAGGGTTTTAAACCAATCTTGTGCATCCAATAAGTTCATTTGTGTCATTGGATGAACATTTAGGTCATTTTCGTCCACCCTAGGCTTATTCTTGTACAATTAGGGTTTTTAACCAATCTTGTGCATCCAATAAGTTCATTTGTGACATTGGATGAACATTTAGGCCATTTTGGTCCTCCCTAGGCTTATTCTTGTCCAATTAGGGTTTTTAACCAATCTTGTGCATGCAATATGTTCATTTGTGTCATTGGATGAACATTTAGGTCATTTTCGTCCTCCCTAGGCTCATTCTTGTCCAATTAGGGTTTTAAGCAATCTTGTGCATCTAGTAGGTGTGTTTGTGTCATTGGATTAACATTTAAGTCATTTTCGTCCACCCTAGGCTTATTCTTGTCAAATTATGGTTTTTAACCAATCTTGTGCATCCAATAAGTTCATTTGTGACCTTGGATGAAAATTTAGGTCATTTTCGTCCTCCCTAGGTTTATTCTTGTCCAATTAGGGTTTCTAACCAATCTTGTGCATCCCATAAGTTTATTTGTGTCATTGGATGAACATTTAGGTCATTTTCGTCCTCCCTGGGCTTATTCTTGTCCAATTAGGGTTTTTAACCAATCTTGTGCATCCAATATGTTCATTTGTGTCATTGGATGAACATTTAAGTCATTTTCGTCCTCCGTAGGCTTATTCTTGTCCAATTAGGGTTTCTAACCAATCTTGTGAATCCAATAGGTGTGTTTGTGTCATTGGATGAACATTTAGGTCATTTTTGTCCACCCTAGGCTTATTCTTGTCCAATTAGGGTTTTTAACCAATCTTGTGCATCCAATAAGTTTATTTGTGTCATTGGATGAACATTTAGGTCATTTTCGTCCTCCCTAGGCTTATTCTTGTCCAATTAGGGTTTTTAACCAATCTTGTGCTTCCAATATGTTCATTTGTGTCATTGGATGAACATTTAGGTCATTTTCGTCCTCCCTAGGCTTATTCTTGTCCAATTAGGGTTTCTAAACAATCTTGTGCATCCAATAGGTGTGTTTGTGTCATTGGATGAACATTTAGGTCATTTTCATCCTCCCTAGGCTTATTCTTGTCCAATTAGGGTTTTAAGCAATCTTGTGCATCCAATAAGTTCATTTGTGTCATTGGATTAACATTTAAGTTATTTTTGTCCTCCATAGGCTTATTCTTGTCCAATTAGGGTTTTTAACCAATCTTGTGCATCCAATACGTGTGTTTGTGTCGTTGGATGAACATTTAGGTCATTTTCGTCCTTCCTAGGCTTATTCTTGTCCAATTAGGGTTTTTAACCAATCTTGTGCATCCAATAAGTTCATTTGTGTCATTGGATGAACATTTAGGTCATTTTGGTCCTCCCTAGGCTTATTATCGTCCAATTAGGGTTTCTAACCAATCTTGTGCATCCAATTAGTTCATTTGTGTCATTGGATGTACATTTAGGTCATTTTCGTCCTCCCTAGGCTTATTCTTGTCCAATTAGGGTTTTTAACCAATCTTGTGCATCCAATAAGTTCATTTGTGTCATTGGATGAACATTTAGGTCATTTTCGTCCTCCCTAGGCTTATTCTTGTCCAATTAGGGTTTTTAACCAATCTTGTGCATCCAATAGGTGTGTTTGTGTCAAAGGATGAACATTTAGGTCATTTTCGTCCTCCCTAGGCTTATTCTTGTCCAATTAGGGTTTTTAACCAAACTTGTGCATCCAATAAGTTCATTTGTGTCATTGGATTAACATTTAGGTCATTTTCGTCCTCCCTAGGCTTATTCTTGTCCAATTAGGGTTTCTAACCAATCTTGTGCATCCACTAGGTGTGTTTGTGTCATTGGATGGATATTTAGGTCGTTTTCGTCCTCCCTAGGCTTATTCTTGTCCAATTAGGGTTTTTAACCAATCTTGTGCATCCAATAAGTTCATTTGTGTCATTGGATGAACATTTAGGTCATTTTCGTCTTCCCTAGGCTTATTCTTGTCCAATTAGGGTTTTTAACCAATCTTGTGCATCCAATAAGTTCATTTGTGTCATTGGAGGAACATTTAGGTCATTTTTTTCCTCCCTATGCTTATTCTTGTCCAATTAGGGTTTTTAACCAATCTTGTGCATCCAATAGGTGTGTTTGTGTCATTGGATAAACATTTAGGTCATTTTCGTCCTCCTTAGTCTTATTCTTGTCCAATTAGGGTTTTTATGTAATCTTGTGCATCCAATAAGTTCATTTGTGTCATTGGTTGAACATTTAGGTCATTTTCGTACTCCCTAGGCTTATTCTTGTCCAATTAGGGTTATTAACCAACCTTGTGCATCCAATAAGTTCCTTTGTGTCATTGGAGGAACATTTAGGTCATTTTCATCCTCCCTAGTCTTATTCTTGTCCAATTAGGGTTTTTATGCAATCTTGTACATCCAATAGGTGTGTTTGTGTCATTGGAGGAACATTTAGGTCATTTTCGTCCTCCCTAGTCTTATTCTTGTCCAATTAGGGTTTTTATGCAATCTTGTGCATCCAATAGGTGTGTTTGTGTCATTGGATAAACATTTAGGTCATTTTCGTCCTCCTTAGTCTTATTCTTGTCCAATTAGGGTTTTTATGTAATCTTGTGCATCCAATAAGTTCATTTGTGTCATTGGTTGAACATTTAGGTCATTTTCGTACTCCCTAGGCTTATTCTTGTCCAATAGGGTTATTAACCAACCTTGTGCATCCAATAAGTTCATTTGTGTCATTGGAGGAACATTTAGGTCATTTTCGTCCTCCCTAGTCTTATTCTTGTCCAATTAGGGTTTTTATGCAATCTTGTGCATCCAATAGGTGTGTTTGTGTCATTGGACGGACATTTAGGTCATTTTCGTCCTCCCTAGGCTTATTCTTGTCCAATTAGGGTTTTTAACCAATCTTGTGCATCCAATAAGTTCATTTTGTCATTGGAGGAAGATTTAGGTCATTTTCGTCCTCCCTAGTCTTATTCTTGTCCAATTAGGGTTTTTATGCAATCTTGTGCATCCAATAGGTGTGTTTGTGTCATTGGACGAACATTTAGGTCATTTTCGTCCTCCCTAGGCTTATTCTTGTCCAATTAGGGTTTTTAACCAATCTTGTGCATCCAATAGGTGTGTTTGTGTCATTGGAGGAACATTTAGGTCATTTTCGTCCTCCCTAGTCTTATTATTGTCCAATTAGGGTTCTTATGTAATCTTGTGCATCCAATAGCTGTGTTTGTGTCATTGGACGAACATTTAGGTCATTTTTGTCCTCCCTAGGCTTATTCTTGTCCAATTAGGGTTTTGAACCAATCTTGTGCATCCAATATGTGTGTTTGTGTCATTGGATGAACATTTAGGTCATTTTCGTCCTCCCTATGCTTATTCTTGTCAAATTAGGGTTTTTAACCAATCTTGTGCATCCAATAAGTTCATTTGTGTCATTGGATGAACATTTAGGTCATTTACGTCCTCCCTAGGCTTATTCTTGTCCAATTAGGGTTTTTAACCAATCTTGTGCATCCAATAAGTTCATTTGTGTCATTGGATTAACATTTAGGTCATTTTCGTCCTCCCTAGGCATATTCTTGTCCAATTAGGGTTTTTAACCAATCTTGTGCATCCATTAGGTGTGTTTGTGTCATTGGATGATCAATTAGGTCATTTTCGTCCTCCCTATGCTTATTCTTGTCCAATTAGGATTTTTAACCAATCTTGTGCATCCAATAGGTGTGTTTGTGTCATTGGATGATCAATTAGGTCATTTTCGTCCTCCCTAGGCTTATTCTTGTCCAATTAGGGTTTTTAACCAATCTTGTGCATCCGATAAGTTTGTTTGTGTCATTGAATTAATATTTAGGTCATTTTCGTCCTCCCTAGGCATATTCTTGTCCAATTTGGGTTTTTAAGCAATCTTGGGCATCCAATAGGTGTGTTTGTGTCATTGGATGATCAATTAGGTCATTTTCGTCCTCCCTAGGCATATTCTTGTCCAATTAGGGTTTTTAACCAATCTTGTGCATCCAATAGGTGTGTTTGTGTCATTGGATGATCAATTAGGTCATTTTCGTCCTCCCTAGGCTTATTCTTGTCCAATTAGGGTTTTTAACCAATCTTGTGCATCCGATAAGTTTGTTTGTGTCAATAAATTAATATTTAGGTCATTTTCGTCCTCCCTAGGCATATTCTTGTCCAATTAGGGTTTTTAACCAATCTTGTGCATCCAATAGGTGTGTTTGTGTCATTGGATGATCAATTAGGTCATTTTCGTCCTCCCTAGGCTTATTCTCGTCCAATTAGGGTTTTTAACCAATCTTGTGCATCCAATAAGTTCATTGGTGTCATTGGATTAACATTTAGGTCATTTTCGTACTTCCCAGGCATATTCTTGTCCAATTAGGTTTTTTAACCAATCTTGTGCTTCCAATAGGTGTGTTTGTGTCATTGGATGATCAATTAGGTCATTTTCGTCCTCCCTAGCCTTATTCTTCTCCAATTAGGGCTTTTAACCAATCTTGTGCATCTAATAGGTGTGTTTGTGTCACTGGATGATCAATTAGGTCATTTTCGTCCTCCCTAGGCATATTCTTGTCCAATTAGGGTTTTTAACCAATCTTGTGCATCCAATAGGTGTGTTTGTGTCATTGGATGATCAATTAGGTCATTTTCGTCCTCCCTAGGCTTATTCTTGTCCAATTAGGGTTTTTAACCAATCTTGTGCATCCAATAAGTTCATTTGTGTCATTGGATTAACATTTAGATCATTTTCGTCCTGCCTAGGCATATTCTTGTCCAATTAGGGTTTTTAACCAATCTTGTGCATCCAATAGGTGTGTTTGTGTCATTGGATGATCAATTAGGTTATTTTCGTCCTCCCTAGGCTTATTCTTGTCCAATTAGGGTTTTTAACCAATCTTGTGCATCCAATAGGTGTGTTTGTGTCATTGGATGACCAATTAGGTCATTTTCGTCCTCCCTAGGCATATTCTTGTCCAATTAGGGTTTTTAACCAATCTTGTGCATCCAATAGGTGTGTTTGTGTCATTGGATGATCAATTAGGTCATTTTCGTCCTCCCTAGGCTTATTCTTGTCCAATTAGGGTTTTTAACCAATCTCGTGCATCCAATAAGTTCATTTGTGTCATTGGATTTACATTTAGGTCATTTTCGTCCTCCCTAGGCATATTCTTGTCCAATTAGGGTTTTTAACCAATCTTGTGCATCCAATAGGTGTGTTTGTGTCATTGGATGATCAATTAGGTCATTTTCGTCCTCCCTAGGCTTATTCTTGTCCAATAAGGGTTTTTAACCAATCTTGTGCATCCAATAAGTTGAGTTGTGTCATTGGATTAACATTTACGTCATTTTCGTCCTCCCTAGGCTTATTCTTGTCCAATTAGGGTTTTTAACCAATCTTGTGCATCCAATAAGTTCATTTGTGTCATTGGATTAACATTTAGGTCATTTTCGTCCTCCCTAGGCTTATTCTTTTCCAATTAAGGTTTTTAACCAATCTTGTGCATCCAATAAGTTCATTTGTGTCATTGGATGAATAGTTAGGTCATTTTCGTCCTCCCTAGGCTTATTCTTGTCAAATTAGGGTTTCTAACCAATCGTGTGCATCCAATAGGTGTGTTTGTGTCATTGGATGAACATTTAGGTCATTTTCGTCCTCCCTAGTCTTATTCTTGTCTAATTAGGGTTTTAAGCAATCTTGTGCATCCAATAAGTTCATTTGTGTCATTGGATGAATAGTTAGGTCATTTTCGTCCTCCCTAGGCTTATTCTTGTCAAATTAGGGTTTCTAACCAATCTTGTGCATCCAATAGGTGTGTTTGTGTCATTGGATGAACATTAAGGTTATTTTCGTCCTCCCTAGTCTTATTCTTGTCCAATTAGGGTTTTAAGCAATCTTGTGCATCCAATAAGTTCATTTGTGTCATTGGATGAATAGTTAGGTCATTTTCGTCCTCCCTAGGCTTATTCTTGTCAAATTAGGGTTTCTAACCAATCTTGTGCATCCAATAGGTGTGTTTGTGTCATTGGATGAACATTTAGGTCATTTTCGTCCTCTTTAGTCTTATTCTTGTCCAATTAGGGTTTTAAGCAATCTTGTGCATCCAATAAGTTCATTTGTGTCATTGGATGAATAGTTAGGTCATTTTTGTCCTCCCTAGGCTTATTCTTGTCAAATTAGGGTTTCTAACCAATCGTGTGCATCCAATAGGTGTGTTTGTGTCATTGGATGAACAATTAGGTCATTTTCGTCCTCCCTAGGCTTATTCTTTTCCAATTAGGGTTTTTAACTAATCTTGTGCATCCAATAAGTTCATTTGTGTCATTGGATGAATAGTTAGGTCATTTTCGTCCTCCCTAGGCTTATTCTTGTCAAATTAGGGTTTCTAACCAATCTTGTGCATCCAATAGGTGTGTTTGTGTCATTGGATGAACATTTAGGTCATTTTCGTCAACCCTGGGCTTATTGTTGTTCAATTAGGGTTTTAACCAATCTTGTGCATCCAATAAGTTCATTTGTGTCATTGGATGAACATTTATGTCATTTTCGTCCTCCCTAGGCTTACTCTTGTCCAATTAGGGTTTTTAACCAATCTTGTGCATCCAATAAGTTCATTTGTGACATTGGATGAACATTTAGGTCATTTTCGTCCTCCCTAGGCTTATTCTTGTCCAATTAGGGTTTTAAACCAATCTTGTGCATCCAATAAGTTTATTTGTGTCATTGGATGAACATTTAGGTCATTTTCGTCCTCCCTAGGCTTATTCTTGTCCAATTAGGGTTTTTAACCAATCTTGTGCATCCATTAAGTTCATTTGTGTCATTGGATGAACATTTAGGTCATTTTCGTCCACCCTAGGCTTATTCTTGTCCAATTAGGGTTTTTAACCAATCTTGTACATCCAATAAGTTCATTTGTGACATTGGATGAACATTTAGGTCATTTTGGTCCTGCCTAGGCTTATTCTTGTCCAATTAGGGTTTTTAACCAATCTTGTGCATCCAATAAGTTCATTTGTGACATTGGATGAACATTTAGGCCATTTTGGTCCTCCCTAGGCTTATTCTTGTCCAATTAGGGTTTTTAACCAATCTTGTGCATCCAATATGTTCATTTGTGTCATTGGATGAACATTTAGGTCATTTTCGTCCTCCCTAGGCTCATTCTTGTCCAATTAGGGTTTTAAGCAATCTTGTGCATCCAGTAGGTGTGTTTGTGTCATTGGATTAACATTTAAGTCATTTTCGTCCACCCTAGGCTTATTCTTGTCAAATTATGGTTTTTAACCAATCTTGTGCATCCAATAAGTTCATTTGTGACCTTGGATGAAAATTTAGGTCATTTTCGTCCTCCCTAGGCTTATTCTTGTCCAATTAGGGTTTCTAACCAATCTTGTGCAGCCCATAAGTTTATTTGTGTCATTGGATGAACATTTAGGTCATTTTCGTCCTCCCTGGGCTTATTCTTGTCCAATTAGGGTTTTTAACCAATCTTGTGCATCCAATATGTTCATTTGTGTCATTGGATGAACATTTAAGTCATTTTCGTCCTCCGTAGGCTTATTCTTGTTCAATTAGGGTTTCTAACCAATCTTGTGAATCCAATAGGTGTGTTTGTGTCATTGGATGAACATTTAGGTCATTTTTGTCCACCCTAGGCTTATTCTTGTCCAATTAGGGTTTTTAACCAATCTTGTGCATCCAATAAGTTCATTTGTGTCATTGGATGAAGATTTAGGTCATTTTCGTCCTCCCTAGGCTTATTCTTGTCCAATTAGGGTTTTTAACCAATCTTGTGCATCCAATAGGTGTGTTTGTGTCATTGGATGAACATTTAGGTCATTTTCGTCCTCCCTAGGCTTATTCTTGTCCAATTAGGGTTTTTAACCAATCTTGTGCATCCAATAAGTTCATTTGTGTCATTGGATTAACATTTAGGTCTTTTTCGTCCTCCCTAGGCTTATTCTTGTCCAATTACGGTTTCTAACCAATCTTGTGCATCCAATAGGTGTGTTTGTGTCATTGGATGGACATTTAGGTCATTTTCGTCCTCCCTAGGCTTATTCTTGTCCAATTAGGGTTTTTAACCAATCTTGTGCATCCAATAAGTTCATTTGTGTCATTGGATGAACATTTAGGTCATTTTCGTCCTCCCTAGGCTTATTCTTGTCCAATTAGGGTTTCTTACCAATCTTGTGCATCCAATAAGTTTATTTGTGTCATTGGATGAACATTTAGGTCATTTTCGTCCTCCCTGGGCTTATTCTTGTCCAATTAGGGTTTTTAACCAATCTTGTGCATCCAATATGTTCATTTGTGTCATTGGATGAACATTTAAGTCATTTTCGTCCTCCGTAGGCTTATTCTTGTCGAATTAGGGTTTCTAACCAATCTTGTGCATCCAATAGGTGTGTTTGTGTCATTGGATGAACATTTAGGTCATTTTCGTCCTCCCTAGGCTTATTCTTGTCCAATTAGGGTTTTTAACCAATCTTGTGCATCCAATAAGTTCATTTGTGTCATTGGATGAACATTTAGGTCATTTTCGTCCTCCCTAGGCTTATTCTTGTCCAATTAGGGTTTTTAACCAATCTTGTGCATCCAATAAGTTCATTTGTGTCATTGGATGAACATTTAGGTCATTTTCGTCCTCCCTAGGCTTATTCTTGTCCAGTTAGGGTTTTTAACCAACCTTGTGCATCCAATAAGTTCATTTGTGTCATTGGAGGAACATTTAGGTCATTTTTCGTCCTCCCTAGTCTTATTCTTGTCCAATTCGGGTTTTTATGCAATCTTGTACATCCATTAGGTGTGTTTGTGTCATTGGACGAACATTTAGGTCATTTTCGTCCTCCCTAGGCTTATTCTTGTCCAATTAGGGTTTTTAACCAATCTTGTGCATCCAATAAGTTCATTTGTGTCATTGGATGAACATTTAGGTCATTTTCGTCCTCCCTAGGCTTATTCTTGTCCAATTAGGGTTTTTAACCAATCTTGTGCATCCAATAAGTTCATTTGTGTCATTGGATGAACATTTAGGTCATTTTCGTCCTCCCTAGGCTTATTCTTGTCCAATTAGGGTTTTTATGCAATCTTGTGCATCCAATAGGTGTGTTTGTGTCATTGGACGAACATTTAGGTCATTTTCGTCATCCCAAAGCTTATTCTTGTCCAATTAGGGTTTTTATGCAATCTTGTGCATCCAATTGGTGTGTTTGTGTCATTGGACGAACATTTAGGTCATTTTCGTCCTCCCTAGGCTTATTCTTGTTCAATTAGGGTTTTTAACTAACCTTGTGCATCCAATAAGTTCATTTGTGTCATTGGTTGACCATTTAGGTCATTTTCGTCCTCCCTAGGCTTATTCTTGTCCAATTAGAGTTTTTAACCAACCTTGTGCATCCAATAAGTTCATTTGTGTCATTGGTGGATAATTTAGGTCATTTACGTCCTCCCTAGGCTTATTCTTGTCCAATTAGGGTTTTTAATCAATGTTGTGCGTCCAATAAGTTCATTTGTGTCATTGGATGAACATTTAGGTCATTTTCGTCCTCCCTAGGCTTATTCTTGTCCAATTAGGGTTTTTAACCAATCTTGTGCATCCAATAAGTTCATTTGTGTCATTGGATGAACATTTAGGTCATTTTCGTCCTCCCTAGGCTTATTCTTGTCCAATTTGGGTTTTTAACCAATCTTGTCCATCCAATAAGTTCATTTGTGTCATTGGATGAACATTTAGGTCATTTTCGTCCTCCCTAGGCTTATTCTTGTACAATTAAGGTTTTTAACCAATCTTTTGCATCCAATAAGGTCATTTGTGTCAATGGATGAACATTTAGGTCATTTTCGTCCTCCCTAGGCTTATTCTTGTCCAATTAGGGTTTTTAACCAATCTTGTGCATCCAATAAGTTCATTTGTGTCATTGGATGAACATTTAGGTCATTTTCGTCCTCCCTAGGCTTATTCTGGTCCAATTAGGGTTTTTAACCAATCTTGTGCATCCAATAAGTTCATTTGTGTCATTGGATCAACATTTAGGTCATTTTCTTCCTCCCTAGGCTTATTCTTGTCCAATTAGGGTTTTTAACCAATCTTGAGCATCCAATAAGTTCATTTGTGACATTGGATGAACATTTAGGTCATTTTCGTCCTCCCTAGGCTTATTCTTGTCCAATTAGGGTTTTTAACCAATCTTGTGCATCCAATAAGTTCATTTGTGTCATTGGATGAACATTTAGGTCATTTTCGTCCTCCCTAGGCTTATTCTTGTCCTACTAAGGTTTTTAACCAATCTTGTGCATCCAATAAGTTCATTTGTGTCATGGGATAAACATTTAGGTCATTTTCGTCCACCCTAGGCTTATTCTTGTCCAATTAGGGTTTTTAACCAATCTTGTGCATCCAATAAGTTCATTTGTGTCATTGGATGAACATTTAGGTCATTTTCGTCCTCCCAAGTCTTATTCTTGTCCAATTAGGGTTTTAAGCAATCTTGTGCATCCAATAACTTCATTTGTGTCATTGGATGAATATTTAGGTCATTTTCGTCCTCCCTAGGCTTATTCTTGTCCAATTAGGGTTTCTAACCAATCTTGTGCTTCCAATAGGTGTGTTTGTGTCATTAGATGAACATTTAGGTCATTTTCGTCCTCCCTATGCTTATTCTTGTCCAATTAGGGTTTTTAACCAATCTTGTGCATCCAATAGGTGTGTTTGTGTCATTGGATGAACATTTAGGTCATTTTCGTCCTCCCTAGGCTTATTCTTGTCCAATTAGGGTTTTTAACCAATCTTGTGCATCCAATAAGTTCATTTGTGTCATTGGATTAACATTTAGGTCATTTTCGTCCTCCCTAGGCTTATTCTTGTCCAATTAGGGTTTTTAACCAATTTTGTGCATCCAATAGGTGTGTATGTTTCATTGGATGAACATTTAGGTCATTTTCGTCCTCCCTAGGCTTATTCTTGTCCAATTAGGGTTTTTAACCAATCTTGTGCATCCAATAAGTTCATTTGTGTCATTGGATGAACATTTAGGTCATTTTCGTCCTCCCTAGGCTTATTCTTGTCCAATTAGGGTTTTTAACCAATCTTGTGCATCCAATAGGTGTGTTTGTGTCATTGGATGAACATTTAGGTCATTTTCGTCCTCCCTAGAATTATTCTTGTCCAATTAGGGTTTCTAACCAATCTTGTGCATCCAATAAGTTCATTTGTGTCATTGGATGAACATTTAGGTCATTTTCGTCCTCCCTAGGCTTATTCTTGTCCAATTCGGGTTTTTAACCAATCTTGTGCATCCAATAGGTGTGTTTGTGTCATTGGATGAACGTTTAGGTCATTTTCGTCCTCCCTAGGCTTATTCTTGTCTAATTAGGGTTTTTAAGCAATCTTGTGCATCCAATAGGTGTGTTTGTGTCATTAGATGAACATTTAGGTCATTTTCATCCTCCCTAGGCTTATTGTTGTCCAATTAGGGTTTTTAACCAATCTTGTGCATCCAATAGGTGTGTTTGTGTCATTGGATGAACATTTAGGTCATTTTCGTCCTCCCTAGTCTTATTCTTGTCCAATTAGGGTTTTAAGCAATCTTGTGCATCCAATAAGTTCATTTGTGTCATTGGATTAAGATTTAAGTCATTTTCGTCCTCCCTAGGCTTATTCTTGTTCAATTAGGGTTTCTAACCAATCTTGTGCATCCAATAGGTGTGTTTGTGTCATTGGATGAACAATTAGCTCATTTTCTTCCTCCTTAGTCTTATTCTTGTCCAATTAGGGTTTTAAGCAATCTTGTGCATCCAATAAGTTCATTTGTGTCATTGGATTAAGATTTAAGTCATTTTCGTCCTCCCTAGGCTTATTCTTGTTGAATTAGGGTTTCTAACCAATCTTGTGCATCCAATAGGTGTATTTGTGTCATTGGATGAACATTTAGGTCATTTTCGTCCTCCCTAGGCTTATTCTTGTCTAATTAGGGTTTTTAAGCAATCTTGTGCATCCAATAAGTTCATTTGTGTTATTGGATGAACATTTAGGTCATTTTCGTCCTCCCTAGGCTTATTCTTGTCCAATTAGGATTTTTAACCAATCTTGTGCATCCAATAAGTTCATTTGTGTCATTGGATGAACATTTAGGTCATTTTCGTCCTCCCTAGAATTATTCTTGTCCAATTAGGGTTTCTAACCAATCTTGTGCATCCAATAAGTTCATTTGTGTCATTGGATGAACATTTAGGTCATTTTCGTCCTCCCTAGGCTTATTCTTGTCCAGTTAGGGTTTTTAACCAATCTTGTTCATCCAATAGGTGTGTTTGTGTCATTGGATGAACATTTAGGTCATTTTCATCCTCCCTAGGCTTATTCTTGTCAAGTTAGGGTTTTTAACCAATCTTGTGCAGTCAATAAGTTCATTTGTGTCATTGGATGAACATTTAGGTCATTTTTGTCCTCCCTAGGCTTATTCTTGTCCAATTAGGGTTTTTAAGCAATCTTGTGCATCCAATATGTTCATTTATGTCATTGGATGAACATTTAGGTCATTTTCGTCCTCCCTAGGCTTATTCTTGTCCAATTAGGGTTTTTAACCAATCTTGTGCATCCAATAAGTTCATTTGTGTCATTGGATGAACATTTAGGTCATTTTCGTCCTCCCTAGGCTTATTCTTGTCCAATTAGGGTTTTTAACCAATCTTGTGCATCCAATAAGTTCATTTGTGTCATTGGATGTTCATTTAGGTCATTTTCGTTCTCCCTAGGCTTATTCTTGTCCAATTAGGGTTTTTAACCAATCTTGTGCATCCATTAAGTTCATTTGTGTCATTGGATGAACATTTAGGTCATTTTCGTCCTCGCTAGGCTTATTCTTGTCCAATTAGGGTTTCTAACCAATCTTGTGCATCCAATAGGTGTGTTTGTGTCATTAGATGAACATTTAGGTCATTTTCGTCAACCCTGGGCTTATTGTTGTTCAATTAGGGTTTTTAACCAATCTTGTGCATCCAATAAGTTCATTTGTGACATTGGATGAACATTTAGGTCATTTTCGTCCTCCCTAGGCTTATTCTTGTCCAATTAGGGTTTTAAACCAATCTTGTGCATCCAATAAGTTTATTTGTGTCATTGGATGAACATTTAGGTCATTTTCGTCCTCCTTAGGCTTATTCTTGTCCAATTAGGGTTTTTAACCAATCTTGTGCATCCATTAAGTTCATTTGTGTCATTGGATGAACATTTAGGTCATTTTCGTCCACCCTAGGCTTATTCTTGTCCAATTAGGGTTTTTAACCAATCTTGTGCATCCAATAAGTTCATTTGTGTCATTGGATGAACATTTAGGTCCTTTTCGTCCTCCCAAGACTTATTCTTGTCCAATTAGGGTTTTTAACCAATCTTGTGCATCCAATAAGTTCATTTGTGTCATTGGATGAACATTTAGGTCATTTTCGTCCTCCCTAGGCTTATTCTTGTCCAATTAGGGTTTTTAACCAATCTTGTGCATCCAATAAGTTCATTTGTGTCATTGGATGTACATTTAGGTCCTTTTCTTTCCCCCTGGCTTATTCTTGTCCAATTAGGGTTTTTAACCAATCTTGTGCATCCATTAAGTTCATTTGTGTCATTGGATGAACATTTAGGTCATTTTCGTCCTCCCTAGGCTTATTCTTGTCCAATTAGGGTTTCTAACCAATCTTGTGCATCCAATAGGTGTGTTTGTGTCATTAGATGAACATTTAGGTCATTTTCGTCAACCCTGGGCTTATTGTTGTTCAATTAGGGTTTTTAACCAATCTTGTGCATCCAATAAGTTCATTTGTGTCATTGGATGAATATTTAGGTCATTTTCGTCCTCCCTAGGCTTACTCTTGTACAATTAGGGTTTTTAACCAATCTTGTGCATCCAATAAGTTCATTTGTGACATTGGATGAACATTTAGGTCATTTTCGTCCTCCCTAGGCTTATTCTTGTCCAATTAGGGTTTTAAACCAATCTTGTGCATCCAATAAGTTTATTTGTGTCATTGGATGAACATTTAGGTCATTTTCGTCCTCCCTAGGCTTATTCTTGTCCAATTAGGGTTTTTAACCAATCTTGTGCATCCATTAAGTTCATTTGTGTCATTGGATGAACATTTAGGTCATTTTCGTCCACCCTAGGCTTATTCTTGTCCAATTAGGGTTTTTAACCAATCTTGTACATCCAATAAGTTCATTTGTGATATTGGATGAACATTTAGGTCATTTTGGTCCTGCCTAGGCTTATTCTTGTCCAATTAGGGTTTTTAACCAATCTTGTGCATCCAATATGTTCATTTGTGTCGTTGGATGAACATTTAGGTCATTTTCGTCCTACCTAGGCTTATTCTTGTCCAATTAGGGTTCTAACCAATCTTGTGCATCCAATAGGTGTGTTTGTGTCATTGGATGAACATTTAGGTCATTTTCGTCCTCCCTATGCTTATTCTTGTCCAATTAGGGTTTTTAACCAATCTTGTGCATCCAATAGGTGTGTTTGTGTCATTGGATGAACAATTAGATCATTTTCGTCCTCCCTAGGCTTATTCGGGTCCAATTATGGTTTTTAACCAATCTTGTGCATCCAATAAGTTCATTTGTGACCTTGGATGAAAATTTAGGTCATTTTCGTCCTCCCTAGGCTTATTCTTGTCCAATTAGGGTTTCTAACCAATCTTGTGCATCCAATAAGTTTATTTGTGTCATTGGATGAACATTTAGGTCATTTTCGTCCTCCCTAGGCTTATTCTTGTCCAATTAGGGTTTTTAACCAATCATGTGCATCCAATAAGTTCATTTGTGTCATTGGATGAACAATTAGGTCATTTTCGTCCACCCTATTCTTATTCTTGTCCAATTAGGGTTTTTAACCAATCTTGTGCATCCAATATGTTCATTTGTGTCATTGGATGAACATTTAGGTCATTTTCGTCTTCCCTAGGCTTATTCTTGTCCAATTAGGGTTTTTAACCAATCTTGTGCATCCAATAAGTTCATTTGTGTCATTGGATGAACATTTAGGTCATTTTCGTCCTCCCTAGGCTTATTCTTGTCCAATTAGGGTTTTTAACCAATCTTGTGCATCCAATATGTTCATCTGTGTCATTGGATGAACATTTAGGTCATTTTCGTCCTCCCTAGGCTTATTTTTGTCCAATTAGGGTTTCTAAACAATCTTGTGCATCCAATAGGTGTGTTTGTGTCATTGAATGAACATTTAGGTCATTTTCGTCCTCCCTAGGCTTATTCTTGTCCAATTAGGGTTTTTAACCAATCTTGTGCATCCAATAGGTGTGTTTGTGTCATTGGATTAACATTTAGGTCATTTTCGTCCTCCCTAGGCATATTCTTGTTCAATTAGGGTTTTTAACCAATCTTGTGCATCCAATAGGTGTGTTTGTGTCATTGGATGATCAATTAGGTCATTTTCGTCCTCCCTAGGCTTATTCTTGTTCAATTAGGGTTTTTAACCAATCTTGTGCGTCCAATAAGTTCATTTGTGTCATTGGATTAACAATTAGGTCATTTTTGTCCTCCCTAAGCATATTCTTGTCCAATTAGGGTTGTTAACCAATCTTGTGCATCCAATAGGTGTGTTTGTGTCATTGGATGATCAATTAGGTCATTTTCGTCCTCCCTAGGCTTATTCTTGTCCAATTAGGGTTTTTAACCAATCTTGTGCATCCAATAAGTTCATTTGTGTCATTGGATGATCAATTAGGTCATTTTCGTCCTCCCTAGGCTTATTCTTGTCCAACTAGGGTTTTTAAACAATCTTGTGCATCCAATAGGTGTGTTTGTGTCATTGGATGATCAATTAGGTCATTTTCGTCCTCCCTAGGCTTATTCTTGTCCAATTAGGGTTTTTAACCAATCTTGTGCATCCAATAAGTTCATTTGTGTCATTGGATTAACATTTAGGTCATTTTCGTCCTCCCTAGGCATATTCTTGTCCAATTAGGGTTTTTAACCAATCTTGTGCATCCAATAGGTGTATTTGTGTCATTGGACGAACATTTAGGTCATTTTCGTCCTCCCTAGGCTTATTCTTGTCCAATTAGGGTTTTTAACCAATCTTGTGCATCCAATAAGTTCATTTGTGTCATTGGATGAACATTTAGGTCATTTTCGTCCTCCCTAGGCTTATTCTTGTCCAATTAGGGTTTTTAACCAATCTTGTGCATCCAATAAGTTCATTTGTGTCATTGGATGATCATTTAGGTCATTTTCGTCCTCCCTAGTCTTATTCTTGTCCAATTAGGGTTTTAAGCAATCTTGTGCATCCAATATGTGTGTTTGTGTCATTGGATGAACATTTATGTCATGTTCTGCCTCCCTATGCTTATTCTTGTCCAATTAGGGTTTTTAACCAATCTTGTGCATCCAATAAGTTCATTTGTGTCATTGGATGAACATTTAGGTCATTTTCGTCCTCCCTAGGCTTATTCTTGTCCAATTAGGGTTTTTAACCAATCTTGTGCATCCAATAAGTTCATTTGTGTCATTGGATGAACATTTAGGTCATTTTCTTCCTCCCTAGGCTTATTCTTGTCCAATTAGGGTTTTTAACCAATCTTGTGCATCCAATAGGTGTGTTTGTGTCATTGGACGAACATTTAGGTCATTTTCGTCCTCCCTAGGCTAATTCTTGTCCAATTAGGGTTTTTAACCAATCTTGTGCATCCAATAAGTTCATTTGTGTCATTGGATGAACATTTAGGTCATTTTCGTCCTCCCTAGGCTTATTCTTGTCCAATTAGGGTTTTTAACCAATCTTGTGCATCCAATAAGTTCATTTGTGTCATTGGATGAACATTTAGGTCATTTTCGTCCTCCCTAGGCTTATTCTTGTCCAATTAGGGTTTCTTACCAATCTTGTGCATCCAATAAGTTTATTTGTGTCATTGGATGAACATTTAGGTCATTTTCGTCCTCCCTGGGCTTATTCTTGTCCAATTAGGGTTTTTAACCAATCTTGTGCATCCAATATGTTCATTTGTGTCATTGGATGAACATTTAAGTCATTTTCGTCCTCCGTAGGCTTATTCTTGTCGAATTAGGGTTTCTAACCAATCTTGTGCATCCAATAGGTGTGTTTGTGTCATTGGATGAACATTTAGGTCATTTTCGTCCTCCCTAGGCTTATTCTTGTCCAATTAGGGTTTTTAACCAATCTTGTGCATCCAATAAGTTCATTTGTGTCATTGGATGAACATTTAGGTCATTTTCGTCCTCCCTAGGCTTATTCTTGTCCAATTAGGGTTTTTAACCAATCTTGTGCATCCAATAAGTTCATTTGTGTCATTGGATGAACATTTAGGTCATTTTCGTCCTCCCTAGGCTTATTCTTGTCCAATTAAGGTTTTCAACCAATCTTGTGCATCCAATAAGTTCATTTGTGTCATTGGATGAACATTAAGGTCATTTTCGTCCTCGCTAGGCTTATTCTTGTCCAATTAGGGTTTTTAAACAATCTTGTGCATCCAATAAGTTCATTTGTGTCATTGGATGAACATTTAGGTCATTTTCGTCCTCCCTAGGCTTATTCTTGTCCAATTAGGGTTTTTAACCAATCTTGTGCATCCAATAAGTTCATTTGTGTCATTGGATGAACATTTAGGTCATTTTCGTCCTCCCTAGGCTTATTCTTGTCCAATTAGGGTTTTAAACCAATCTTGTGCATCCAATAAGTTTATTTGTGTCATTGGATGAACATTTAGGTCATTTTCGTCCTCCTTAGGCTTATTCTTGTCCAATTAGGGTTTTTAACCAATCTTGTGCATCCATTAAGTTCATTTGTGTCATTGGATGAACATTTAGGTCATTTTCGTCCACCCTAGGCTTATTCTTGTCCAATTAGGGTTTTTAACCAATCTTGTACATCCAATAAGTTCATTTGTGACATTGGATGAACATTTAGGTCATTTTGGTCCTGCCTAGGCTTATTCTTGTCCAATTAGGGTTTTTAACCAATCTTGTGCATCCAATATGTTCATTTGTGTCATTGGATGAACATTTAGGTCATTTTCGTCCTACCTAGGCTTATTCTTATCCAATTAGGGTTTTAAGCAATCTTGTGCATCCAGTAGGTGGGTTTGTGTCATTGGATTAACATTTAGGTCATTTTCGTCCTCCCGTGGCTTATTCTTGTCCAATTAGGGTTTCTAACCAATGTTGTGCATCCAATAGGTGTGTTTGTGTCATTGGATGAACATTTAGGTCATTTTCGTCCTCCCTAGTCTTATTCTTGTCCAATTAGGGTTTTAAGAATCTTGTGCATCCAATAAGTTCATTTGTGTCATTGGATGAATAGTTAGGTCATTTTCGTCCTCCCTAGGCTTATTCTTGTCAAATTAGGGTTTCTAACCAATCTTGTGCATCCAATAGGTGTGTTTGTGTCATTGGATGAACATTTAGGTCATTTTCGTCCTCCCTAGTCTTATTCTTGTCCAATTAGGGTTTTAAGCAATCTTATGCATCCAATAAGTTCATTTGTGTCATTGGATGAATATTTAGGTCGTTTTCATCCTCCCTAGGCTTATTCTTGTCCAATTAGGGTTTCTAACCAATCTTTTGCATCCAATAGGTGTGTTTGTGTCATTGGATGAACATTTAGGTCATTTTCGTCCTCCCTAGGCTTATTCTTGTCCAATTAGGGTTTCTAACCAATCTTGTGCATCCAATAAGTTCATTTGTGTCATTGGATGAATATTTGGGTCATTTTCATCCTCCATAGGCTTATTCTTGTCGAATTAGGGTTTTTAACCAATCATGTGCATCCAATAAGTTCATTTCTGTCATTGGATGAACAATTAGGTCATTTTCGTCCACCCTAGGCTTATTCTTGTCCAATTAGGGTTTTTAACCAATCTTGTGCATCCAATAAGTTCATTTGTGTCATTGGATGAACATTTAGGTCATTTTCGTCCTCCCTAGGCTTATTCTTGTCCAATTAGGGTTTTTAACCAATCTTGTGCATCCAATAAGTTCATTTGTGTCATTGGATGAACATTTAGGTCATTTTCGTCCACCCAAGGCTTATTCTTGTCCAATTAGGGTTTTTAACCAATCTTGTGCATCCAATAAGTTCATTTGTGTCATTGGATAAAAATTTAGGTCATTTTCGTCCTCCCTAGGCTTAATCTTGTCCAATTAGGGTTTTTAACCAATCTTGTGCATCCAATAAGTTCATTTGTGTCATTGGATGAACATTTAGGTCATTTTCGTCCTCCCTAGGCTTATTCTTGTCCAATTAGGGTTTTTAACCAATCTTGTGTGTCCAATAAGTTCATTTGTGTCATTGGATGAACATTTAGGTCATTTTCGTCCTCCCTAGGCTTATTCTTGTCCAATTAGGGTTTTTATGCAATCTTGTGCATCCAATAGGTGTGTTTGTGTCATTGGACGAACATTTAGGTCATTTTCGTCCTCCCTAGGCTTATACTTGTCCAATTAGGGTTTTTATGCAATCTTGTGCATCCAATAGGTGTGTTTGTGTCATTGGACGAACATTTAGGTCATTTTCGTCCTCCCTAGGCTTATTCTGGTCCAATTAGGGTTTTTAACCAACCTTGTGCATCCAATAAGTTCATTTGTGTCATTGGATGAACATTTAGGTCATTTTCGTCCTCCCTAGGCTTATTCTTGTCCAATTAGGGTTTTTATGCAATCTTGTGCATCCAATAGGTGTGTTTGTGTCATTGGACGAACATTTAGGTCATTTTCGTCCTGCCTAGGCTTATTCTTGTCTGATTAGGGTTTTTAACCAATCTTGTGCATCCAATAAGTTCATTTGTGTCATTGGATGAACATTTAGGTCATTTTCGTCCTCCCTAGGCTTATTCTTGTCCAATTAGGGTTTTTAAGCAATCTTGTGCATCCAATAAGTTCATTTCTGTATTTGGATGAACATTTAGGTCATTTTCATCCTCCCAAGGCTTATTCTTGTCCAATAAGGGTTTTTAACCTATCTTGTCCATCCAATAAGTTCATTTGTGTCATTGGATGGACATTTAGGTCATTTTCGTCCTCCCTAGGCTTATTCTTGTCCAATTAGGGTTTTTAAGCAATCTTGTGCATCCAATAAGTTCATTTCTGTCTTTGGATGAACATTTAGGTCATTTTCATCCTCCCAATGCTTATTCTTGTCCAATTAGGGTTTTTAACCAATCTTGTGCATCCAATAAGTTCATTTGTGTCATTGGATGAACATTTAGGTCATTTTCGTCCTCCCTAGGCTTATTCTTGTCCAATTAGGGTTTTTAACCAATCTTGTGCATCCAATAGGTGTGTTTGTGTCATTGGATTAAGATTTAAGTCATTTTCGTCCTCCTTAGGCTTATTCTTGTCCAGTTAGGGTTTTTAACCAATCTTGTGCATCCAATAGGTGTATTTGAGTCATTGGATGAACATTTAGGTCATTTTCGTCCTCCTTAGGCTTATTCTTGTCTAATTAGGGTTTTTAAGCAATGTTGTGCATCCAATAAGTTCATTTGTGTCATTGGATGAACATTTAGGTCATTTTCGTCCTCCCTAGGCTTATTCTTGTCCAATTAGGGTTTTTAACCAATCTTGTGCATCCAATAAGTTCATTTGTGTCATTGTATGAACATTTAGGTCATTTTTGTCCACCCAAGGCTTATTCTTGTCCAATTAGGGTTTTTAACCAATCTTGTGCATCCAATAAGTTCATTTGTGTCATTGGATGAACATTTAGGTCATTTTCGTCCTCCCTAGGCTTATTCTTGTCCAATTAGGGTTTTTAACCAATCTTGTGCATCCAATAAGTTCATTTGTGTCATTGGATGAACATTTAGGTCATTTTCGTCCTCCCTAGGCTTATTCTTGTCCAATTAGGGTTTTTAACCAATCTTGTGCTTCAAATAAGTTCATTTGTGTCATTGGATGAACATTTAGGTCATTTTCGTCCTCCCTAGGCTTATTCTTGTCGAATTAGGGTTTTTAACCAATCTTGTGCATCCAATAAGTTCATTTGTGTCATTGGATGAACATTTAGGTCATTTTCGTCCTCCCTATGCTTATTCTTGTCCAATTAGGGTTTTTAACCAATCTTGTGCATCTAATAGGTGTGTTTGTGTCATTGGATGAACATTTAGGTCATTTTCGTCCTCCCTAGGCTTATTCATGTCCAATTAGGGTTTTTAACCAATCTTGTGCATCCAATAAGTTCATTTGTGTCATTGGATTAACATTTAGGTCATTTTCGTCCTTCCTAGGCTTATTCTTGTCCAATTAGGGTTTCTAACCATTCTTGTGCATCCAATAGGTGTGTTTGTGTCATTGGATGAATATTTAGGTTATTTTCGTCCTCCCTAGTCTTATTCTTGTCCAATTAGGGTTTTAAGCAATCTTGTGCATCCAATAAGTTCATTTGTGTCATTGGATGAACACTTAGGTCATTTTCGTCCTCCCTAGGCTTATTCTTGTCCAATTAGGGTTTCTAACCAATCTTGTGCATCCAATAGGTGTGTTTAGTCATTCGATGAACATTTAAGTTATTTTCGTCCTCCCTAGGCTTAATCTTGTCCAATTAGGGTTTTTAACCAATCTTGTGCATCCAATAAGTTCATTTGTGTCATTGGATGAACATTTAGGTCATTTTCGTCCTCCCTAGGCTTATTCTTGTCCAATTAGGGTTTTTAACCAATCTTGTGCATCCAATAAGTTCATTTGTGTCATTGGGTGAACATTTAGGTCATTTTCGTCCTCCCTAGGCTTATTCTTGTCCAATTAGGGTTTCTAACCAATCTTGTCCTTCCAATAGGTGTGTTTGTGTCATTGGATGAACGTTTAGGTCATTTTCGTCCTCCCTAGGCTTATTCTTGTCCAATTAGGGTTTTAAGCAATCTTGTGCATCCAATAAGTTCATTTGTGTCATTGGATGAATATTTAGGTCATTTTCATCCTCCCTAGGCTTATTCTTGTCCAATTAGGGTTTCAAACCAATCTTGTGCATCCAATAGGTGTGTTTGTGTCATTGGATGAACATTTAGGTCATTTTCGTCCTCCCTAGTCTTATTCTTGTCCAATTAGGGTTTTAAGCAATCTTGTGCATCCAATAAGTTCATTTGTGTCATTGGATTTATATTTAGGTCATTTTCATCCTCCCTAGGCTTATTCTTGTCCAATTAGGGTTTCTAACCAATCTTGTGCATCCAATAGGTGTGTTTGTGTCATTGGATGAACATTTAGGTCATTTTCGTCCTCCCTAGGCTTATTCTTGTCCAATTAGGGTTTTTAACCAATCTTGTGCATCCAATAAGTTCATTTGTGTCATTGGATTAACATTTAGGTCAATTTCGTCCTTCCTAGGCTTATTCTTGTCCAATTAGGGTTTCTAACAAATCTTGTGCATCCAATAGGTGTTTTTGTGTCATTGGATGAACATTTAGGTCATTTTCGTCCTCCCTAGGCTTATTCTTGTCCAATTACGGTTTTTAACCAATCTTGTGCATCCAATAAGTTCATTTGTGTCATTGGATTAACATTTAGGTCATTTTCGTCCTTCCTAGGCTTATTCTTGTCCAATTAGGGTTTCTAACCAATCTTGTGCATCCAATAGGTGTGTTTGTGTCATTGGATGAACATTTAGGTCATTTTCGTCCTCCCTAGTCTTATTCTTGTCCAATTAGGGTTTTAAGCAATCTTGTGCATCCAATAAGTTCATTTGTGTCATTGGATGAATAGTTAGGTCATTTTCGTCCTCCCTAGGCTTATTCTTGTCAAAATAGGGTTTCTAACCAATCGTGTGCATCCAATAGGTGTGTTTGTGTCATTGGATGAACATTTAGGTCATTTTCGTCCTCCCTATGCTTATTCTTGTCCAATTAGGGTTTTTAACCAATCTTGTGCATCCAATAAATTCATTTGTGTCATTGGATGAACATTTAGGTCATTTTCGTCTTCCAAAGGCTTATTCTTGTCCAATTAGGGTTTCTAACCAATCTTGTGCATCCAATAGGTGTGTTTGTGTCATTGGATGAACATTTAGGTCATTTTCGTCCTCCCTAGTCTTATTCTTGTCCAATTAGGGTTTTAAGCAATCTTATGCATCCAATAAGTTCATTTGTGTCATTGGATGAATAGTTAGGTCATTTTCGTCCTCCCTAGGCTTATTCTTGTCAAATTAGGGTTTCTAACCAATCTTGTGCATCCAATAGGTGTGTTTGTGTCATTGGATGAACATTTAGGTCATTTTCGTCCTCCCTATGCTTATCCTTGTCCAATTAGGGTTTTTAACCAATCTTGTGCATCCAATAGGTGTGTTTGTGTCATTGGATGAACAATTAGATCATTTTCGTCCTCCCTAGGTTTATTCGGGTCCAATTATGGTTTTTAACCAATCTTGTGCATCCAATAAGTTCATTTGTGACCTTGGATGAAAATTTAGGTCATTTTCGTCCTCCCTAGGCTTATTCTTGTCCAATTAGGGTTTCTAACCAATCTTGTGCATCCAATAAGTTTATTTGTGTCATTGGATGAACATTTAGGTCATTTTCGTCCTCCCTGGGCTTATTCTTGTCCAATTAGGGTTTTTAACCAATCTTGTGCATCCAATATGTTCATTTGTGTCATTGGATGAACATTTAAGTCATTTTCGTCCTCCGTAGGCTTATTCTTGTCGAATTAGGGTTTCTAACCAATCTTGTGCATCCAATAGGTGTGTTTGTGTCATTGGATGGACATTTAGGTAATTTTCGTCCTCCCTAGGCTTATTCTTGTCCAATTAGGTTTTTTAACCAATCTTGTGCATCCAATAAGTTCATTTGTGTCATTGGATGAACATTTAGGTCATTTTCGTCCTCCCTAGGCTTATTCTTGTCCAATTAGGGTTTTTAACCAATCTTGTGCATCCAATAAGTTCATTTGTGTCATTGGATGTACATTTAGGTCATTTTCGTTCTCCCTAGGCTTATTCTTGTCCAATTAGGGTTTTTAACCAATCTTGTGCATCCATTAAGTTCATTTGTGTCATTGGATGAACATTTAGGTCATTTTCGTCCTCCCTAGGCTTATTCTTGTCCAATTAGGGTTTCTAACCAATCTTGTGCATCCAATAGGTGTGTTTGTGTCATTAGATGAACATTTAGGTCATTTTCGTCCTCCCTAGTCTTATTCTTGTCCAATTAGGGTTTTAAGCAATCTTGTGCATCCAATAAGTTCATTTGTGTCATTGGATGAATAGTTAGGTCATTTTCGTCCTCCCTAGGCTTATTCTTGTCAAATTAGGGTTTCTAACCAATCTTGTGCATCCAATAGGTGTGTTTGTGTCATTGGATGAACATTTAGGTCATTTTCGTCAACCCTGGGCTTATTGTTGTTCAATTAGGGTTTTAACCAATCTTGTGCATCCAATAAGTTCATTTGTGTCATTGGATGAACATTTATGTCATTTTCGTCCTCCCTAGGCTTACTCTTGTCCAATTAGGGTTTTTAACCAATCTTGTGCATCCAATAAGTTCATTTGTGACATTGGATGAACATTTAGGTCATTTTCGTCCTCCCTAGGCTTATTCTTGTCCAATTAGGGTTTTAAACCAATCTTGTGCATCCAATAAGTTTATTTGTGTCATTGGATGAACATTTAGGTCATTTTCGTCCTCCCTAGGCTTATTCTTGTCCAATTAGGGTTTTTAACCAATCTTGTGCATCCATTAAGTTCATTTGTGTCATTGGATGAACATTTAGGTCATTTTCGTCCACCCTAGGCTTATTCTTGTCCAATTAGGGTTTTTAACCAATCTTGTACATCCAATAAGTTCATTTGTGATATTGGATGAACATTTAGGTCATTTTGGTCCTGCCTAGGCTTATTCTTGTCCAATTAGGGTTTTTAACCAATCTTGTGCATCCAATATGTTCATTTGTGTCGTTGGATGAACATTTAGGTCATTTTCGTCCTACCTAGGCTTATTCTTGTCCAATTAGGGTTCTAACCAATCTTGTGCATCCAATAGGTGTGTTTGTGTCATTGGATGAACATTTAGGTCATTTTCGTCCTCCCTATGCTTATTCTTGTCCAATTAGGGTTTTTAACCAATCTTGTGCATCCAATAGGTGTGTTTGTGTCATTGGATGAACAATTAGATCATTTTCGTCCTCCCTAGGCTTATTCGGGTCCAATTATGGTTTTTAACCAATCTTGTGCATCCAATAAGTTCATTTGTGACCTTGGATGAAAATTTAGGTCATTTTCGTCCTCCCTAGGCTTATTCTTGTCCAATTAGGGTTTCTTACCAATCTTGTGCATCCAATAAGTTTATTTGTGTCATTGGATGAACATTTAGGTCATTTTCGTCCTCCCTGGGCTTATTCTTGTCCAATTAGGGTTTTTAACCAATCTTGTGCATCCAATATGTTCATTTGTGTCATTGGATGAACATTTAGGTCATTTTCGTCCTCCCTAGGCTCATTCTTGTCCAATTAGGGTTTTAAGCAATCTTGTGCATCCAGTAGGTGTGTTTGTGTCATTGGATTAACATTTAAATCATTTTCGTCCTCCCTAGGCTTATTCTTGTCCAATTATGGTTTTTAACCAATCTTGTGCATCCAATAAGTTAATTTGTGTCATTGGATGAACATTTAGGTCATTTTCGTCCTCCCTAGGCTTATTCTTGTCCAATTAGGGTTTTTAACCAATCTTGTGCATCCAATAGGTGTGTTTGTGTCATTGGATGAACATTTAGGTAATTTTCGTCCTCCCTAGTCTTATTCTTGTCCAATTAGGGTTTTAAGCAATCTTGTGCATCCAATAAGTTCATTTGTGTCATTGGATGAACATTTAGGTCATTTTCGTCCTCCCTAGGCTTTTTATTGTCCAATTAGGGTTTTTAAGCAATCTTGTGCATCCAATAAGTTCATTTGTGTCATTGGATGAACATTTAGGTCATTTTCGTCCTCCCTAGGCTTATTCTTGTCCAATTAGGGTTTTTAACCAATCTTGTTCATCCAATAGGTGTGTTTGTGTCATTGGATGAACATTTAGGTCATTTTTGTCCTCCCTAGGCTTATTCTTGTCCAATTACGGTTTTTAACCAATCTTGTGCATCCAATAAGTTCATTTGTGTCATTGGATAAACATTTAGGTCATTTTTGTCCACCCTAGGCTTATTCTTGTCCAATTAGGGTTTTTAACCAATCTTGTGCATCCAATAAGTTCATTTGTGTCATTGGATGAACATTTAGGTCATTTTCGTCCTCCCTAGGCTTATTCTTGTCCAATTAGGGTTTTTAACCAATCTTGTGCATCCAATAGGTGTGTTTGTGTCATTGGATGAACATTTAGGTCATTTTCGTCCTCCCTCGGCTTATTCTTGTCCAATTAGGGTTTTTTACCAATCTTGTGCATCCAATAAGTTCATTTGTGTCATTGGATTAACATTTAGGTCATTTTCGTCCTTCCTAGGCTTATTCTTGTCCAATTACGGTTTCTAACCAATCTTGTGCATCAAATAGGTGTGTTTGTGTCATTGGATGAACATTTAGGTCATTTTCGTCCTCCCTAGGCTTATTCTTGTCCAATTAGGGTTTTTAACCAATCTTGTGCATCCAATAAGTTCATTTGTGTCATTGGATGAACATTTAGGTCATTTTCGTCCTCCCTAGGCTTATTCTTGTTCAATTATGGTTTCTAACCAATCTTGTGCATCCAATAGGTGTGTTTGTGTCATTGGATGAACATTTAGGTCATTTTCGTCCTCCCTAGTCTTATTCTTGTCCAATTAGGGTTTTAAGCAATCTTGTGCATCCAATAAGTTCATTTGTGTCATTGGATGAACATTTAGGTTATTTTCGTCCTCCCTAGGCTTAGTTTTGTGCAATTAGGATTTTTAACCAATCTTGTGCATCCAATAGGTGTGTTTGTGTCATTAGATGAACATTTAGGTCATTTTCATCCTCCTTAGGCTTATTGTTGTCCAATTAGGGTTTTTAACCAATCTTGTGCATCCAATAGGTGTGTTTGTGTCATTGGATGAACATTTAGGTCATTTTCGTCCTCCCTAGTCTTATTCTTGTCCAATTAGGGTTTTAAGCAATCTTGTGCATCCAATAAGTTCATTTGTGTCATTGGATGAATAGTTAGGCCATTTTCGTCCTCCCTAAGCTTATTCTTGTCCAATTAGGGTTTCTAAACAATTTTGTGCATCCAATAGGTGTGTTTGTGTCATTGGATGAACATTTAGGTCATTTTCGTCCTCCCTAGGCGTATTCTTGTCCAAGTAGGGTTTCTAACCAATCTTGTGCATCCAATAGGTGTGTTTGTGTCATTGGATGAACATTTAGGTCATTTTCATCCTCCCTAGGCTTATTCTTGTCTAATTAGGGTTTTTAACCAATCTTGTGCATCCAATAAGTTCATTTGTGTCATTGGATTAACATTTAGGTCATTTTCGTCCTCCCTAGGCTTATTCTTGTCCAATTAGGGTTTTTAACCAATCTTGTGCATCCAATAGGTGTGTTTATGTCATTGGATGAACATTTAGGTCATTTTCGTCCTCTCTAGGCTTATTCTTGTCCAATTAGGGTTTCTAACCAATCATGTGCATCCAATAGGTGTGTTTGTGTCATTGGATGAACATTTAGGTGATTTTCGTCCTCCCTATGCTTATTCTTGTACAATTAGGGTTTTTAACCAATCTTGTGCATCCAATAGGTGTGTTTGTGTCATTGGATGAACATTTAAGTCATTTTCGTCCTCACTAGGCTTATTCTTGTCCAATTAGGGTTTTTAACCAATCTTGTGCATCCAATAAGTTCATTTGTGTCATTGGATTACTATTTAGGTTATTTTCATCCTCCCTAGGCTTATTCTTGTCCAATTAGGGTTTCTAACCAATCTTGTGCATCCAATAGGTGTGTTTGTGTCATTGGATGAACATTTAGGTCATTTTCGTCCTCCCTAGGCTTATTCTTGTCCAATTAGGGTTTTTAACCAATCTTGTGCATCCAATAAGTTCATTTGTGTCATTGGATGAACATTTAGGTCATTTTCGTCCTCCCTAAGCTTATTCTTGTCCAATTAGGGTTTTTAACCAATCTTGTGCATCCAATATGTTCATTTGTGTCATTGGATGAACATTTAAGTCATTTTCGTCCTCCGTAGGCTTATTCTTGTCGAATTAGGGTTTCTAACCAATCTTGTGCATCCAATAGGTGTGTTTGTGTCATTGGATGAACATTTAGGTCATTTTGGTCCTCCCTAGGCTTATTCTTGTCCAATTAGGGTTTTTAACCAATCTTGTGCATCCAATAAGTTCATTTGTGTCATTGGATGAACATTTAGGTCATTTTCGTCCTCCCTAGGCTTATTCTTGTCCAATTAGGGTTTTTAACCAATCTTGTGCATCCAATAAGTTCATTTGTGTCATTGGATGAACATTTAGGTCATTTTCGTCCTCCCTAAGCTTATTCTTGTCCAATTAGGGTTTTTAACCAATCTTGTGCATCCAAAAAGTTCATTTGTGTCATTGGATGAACATTTAGGTCATTTTCGTCCTCCATAGGCTTATTCATGTCCAATTAGGGTTTCTTAACAATCTTGTGCATCCAATAGGTGTGTTTGTGTCATTGGATGAACATTTAGGTCATTTTCGTCCTCCCTAGATTCTTGTCCAATTTGGGTTTTTAACCAATCTTGTGCATCCAATAGGTGTGTTTGTGTCATTGGATGAACATTTAGGTCATGTCCTCCTTAGGCTTATTCTTGTCCAATTACGATTTTTAACCAATCTTGTGCATCCATTAAGTTCATTTGTGTCATTGGATGAACAATTAGGTCATTTTCCTCCACCCTAGGCTTATTCTTGTCCAATTAGGGTTTTTAACCAATCTTGTGCATCCAATAAGTTTATTTGTGTCATTGGATGAACATTTAGGTCATTTTCATCCTCCCTAGGCTTATTCTTGTCCAATTAGGGTTTTTAACCAATCTTCTGCATCCAATAAGTTCATTTGTGTCATAGGATGAACATTTAGGTCATTTTCGTCCACCCTGGGCTTATTGTTGTTCAATTAGGGTTTTTAACCAATCTTGTGCATCCAATAACTTCATTTGTGTCATTGGATGAACATTTAGGTCATTTTCGTCCTCCCTAGGCTGACTCTTGTCCAATTAGGGTTTTTAACCAATCTTGTGCATCCAATAAGTTCATTTGTGACATTGGATGAACATTTAGGTCATTTTCGTCCTCCCTAGGCTTATTCTAGTCCAATTAGGGTTTTTAACCAATCTTGTGCATCCAATAAGTTTATTTGTGTCATTGGATGAACATTTAGGTCATTTTCGTCCTCCCTAGGCTTATTCTTGTCCAATTAGGGTTTTTAACCAATCTTGTGCATCCATTAAGTTCATTTGTGTCATTGGATGAACATTTAGGTCATTTTCGTCCTCCATAGGCTTATTCATGTCCAATTAGGGTTTCTTAACAATCTTGTGCATCCAATAGGTGTGTTTGTGTCATTGGATGAACATTTAGGTCATTTTCGTCCTCCCTAGATTCTTGTCCAACTAGGGTTTTTAACCAATCTTGTGCACCCAATAGGTGTGTTTGTGTCATTGGATGAACATTTAGGTCATGTCCTCCTTAGGCTTATTCTTGTCCAATTACGATTTTTAACCAATCTTGTGCATCCATTAAGTTCATTTGTGTCATTGGATGAACAATTAGGTCATTTTCCTCCACCCTAGGCTTATTCTTGTCCAATTAGGGTTTTTAACCAATCTTGTGCATCCAATAAGTTTATTTGTGTCATTGGATGAACATTTAGGTCATTTTCATCCTCCCTAGGCTTATTCTTGTCCAATTAGGGTTTTTAACCAATCTTCTGCATCCAATAAGTTCATTTGTGTCATTGGATGAACATTTAGGTCATTTTCGTCCACCCTGGGCTTATTGTTGTTCAATTAGGGTTTTTAACCAATCTTGTGCATCCAATAACTTCATTTGTGTCATTGGATGAACATTTAGGTCATTTTCGTCCTCCCTAGGCTTACTCTTGTCCAATTAGGGTTTTTAACCAATCTTGTGCATCCAATAAGTTCATTTGTGACATTGGATGAACATTTAGGTCATTTTCGTCCTCCCTAGGCTTACTCTTGTCCAATTAGGGTTTTTAACCAATCGTGTGCATCCAATAAGTTCATTTGTGACATTGGATGAACATTTAGGTCATTTTCGTCCTCCCTAGGCTCATTCTTGTCCAATTAGGGTTTTAAGCAATCTTGTGCATCCAGTAGGTGTGTTTGTGTCATTTGATTAACATTTAAGTCATTTTCGTCCACCCTAGGCTTATTCTTGTCAAATTATGGTTTTTAACCAATCTTGTGCATCCAATAAGTTCATTGGTGACCTTGGATGAAAATTTAGGTCATTTTCGTCCTCCCTAGGCTTATTCTTGTCCAATTAGGGTTTCTAACCAATCTTGTGCATCCAATAAGTTTATTTGTGTCATTGGATGAACATTTAGGTCATTTTCGTCCTCCCTGGGCTTATTCTTGTCCAATTAGGGTTTTTAACCAATCTTGTGCATCCAATATGTTCATTTGTGTCATTGGATGAACATTTAAGTCATTTTCGTCCTCCGTAGGCTTATTCTTGTCCAATTAGGGTTTCTAACCAATCTTGTGAATCCAATAGGTGTGTTTGTGTCATTGGATGAACATTTAGGTCATTTTTGTCCACCCTAGGCTTATTCTTGTCCAATTAGGGTTTTTAACCAATCTTGTGCATCCAATAAGTTCATTTGTGTCATTGGATGAACATTTAGGTCATTTTCGTCCTCCCTAGGCTTATTCTTGTCCAATTAGGGTTTTTAACCAATCTTGTGCATCCAATAGGTGTGTTTGTGTCATTGGATGAACATTTAGGTAATTTTCGTCCTCCCTAGGCTTATTCTTGTCCAATTAGGGTTTTTAACCAATCTTGTGCATCCAATAAGTTCATTTGTGTGATTGGATGAACATTTAGGTCATTTTCGTCCTCCCTAGGCTTATTCTTGTCCAATTAGGGTTTTTAACCAATCTTGTGCATCCAATAGGTGTGTTTGTGTCATTGGATGAACAATTAGATCATTTTCGTCCTCCCTAGGCTTATTCGGGTCCAATTATGGTTTTTAACCAATCTTGTGCATCCAATAAGTTCATTTGTGACCTTGGATGAAAATTTAGGTCATTTTCGTCCTCCCTAGGCTTATTCTTGTCCAATTAGGGTTTCTAACCAATCTTGTGCATCCAATAAGTTTATTTGTGTCATTGGATGAACATTTAGGTCATTTTCGTCCTCCCTAGGCTTATTCTTGTCCAATTAGGGTTTTTAACCAATCATGTGCATCCAATAAGTTCATTTGTGTCATTGGATGAACAATTAGGTCATTTTCGTCCACCCTATTCTTATTCTTGTCCAATTAGGGTTTTTAACCAATCTTGTGCATCCAATATGTTCATTTGTGTCATTGGATGAACATTTAGGTCATTTTCGTCTTCCCTAGGCTTATTCTTGTCCAATTAGGGTTTTTAACCAATCTTGTGCATCCAATAAGTTCATTTGTGTCATTGGATGAACATTTAGGTCATTTTCATCCTCCCTAGGCATATTCTTGTCCAATTAGGGTTTCTAACCAATCTTGTGCATCCAATAGGTGTGTTTGTGTCATTGGATGAACATTTAGGTCATTTTCGTCCTCCCTAGGCTTATTCTTGTCCAATTAGGGTTTTTAACCAATCTTGTGCATCCAATAGGTGTGTTTGTGTCATTGGATGAACATTTAGGTCATTTTAGTCCTCCCTAGGCTTATTCTTGTCCAATTAGAATTTTTAACCAATCTTGTGCATCCAATAAGTTCATTTGTGTCATTGGATTAACATTTAGGTCATTTTCGTCCTCCCTAGGCTTATTCTTGTCCAATTAGGGTTTCTAACCAATCTTGTGCATCCAATAGGTGTGTTTGTGACATTGGATGAACATTTAGGTGATTTTCGTCCTCCCTAGGCTTATTCTTGTCCCATTACGGTTTTTAACCAATCTTGTGCATCCAATAAGTTCAATTGTGTCATTGGATGAACATTTAGGTCATTTTCGTCCTCCCAAGGCTTATTCTTGTCCAATTAGGGTTTTTAACCAATCTTGTGCATCCAACAAGTTCTTTTGTGTCATTGGATTAACATTTAGGTCATTTTCATCCTCCTTAGGCTTATTCTTGTCCAATTAGGGTTTCTAACCAATCTTGTGCATCCAATAGGTGTGTTTGTGTCATTGGATGAACATTTAGGTCATTTTCGTCCTCCGTAGGCTTATTCTTGTCCAATTAGGGTTTTTAACCAATCTTGTGCATCCAATAGGTGTGTTTGTGTCATTGGATGAACATTTAGGTCATTTTCGTCCTCCCTAGGCTTATTCTTGTCCAATTAGGGTTTTTAACCAATCTTGTGCATCTTATAAGTTCATTTGTGTCATTGGGTAAACATTTAGGTCATTTTCGTCCTCCCTAGGCATGTCCAATTAGGGTTTTAAGCAATCTTGTGCATCCAATAAGTTCATTTGTGTCATTGGATGAATAGTTAGGTCATTTTCATCCTCCCTAGGCTTATTCTTGTCAAATTAGGGTTTCTAACCAATCGTGTGCATCCAATAGGTGTGTTTGTGTCATTGGATGAACATTTAGGTCATTTTCGTCCTCCCTAGGCTTATTCTTGTCCAATTTGGGTTTCTAACCAATCTTGTGCATCCAATAGGTGTGTTTGTGTCATTGGATGAACATTTAGGTCATTTTGGTCCTCCCTAGGCTTATTCTTGTCCAATTAGGGTTTTTAACCAATCTTGTGCATCCAATAAGTTCATTTGTGACCTTGGATGAACATTTAGGTCATTTTCGTCCTCCCTAGGCTTATTCTTGTCCAATTAGGGTTTTTAACCAATCTTGTGCATCCAATAAGTTCATTTGTGTCATTGGATGAACATTTAGGTCATTTTCGTCCTCCCTAAGCTTATTCTTGTCCAATTAGGGTTTTTAACCAATCTTGTGCATCCAATAAGTTCATTTGTGTCATTGGATGAACATTTAGGTCATTTTCGTCCTCCATAGGCTTATTCATGTCCAATTAGGGTTTCTTAACAATCTTGTGCATCCAATAGGTGTGTTTGTGTCATTGGATGAACATTTAGGTCATTTTGGTCCTCCCTAGGCTTATTCTTGTCCAATTAGGGTTTTTAACCAATCTTGTGCATCCAATAAGTTCATTTGTGTCATTGGATGAACATTTAGGTCATTTTCGTCCTCCCTAGGCTTATTCTTGTCCAATTAGGGTTTTTAACCAATCTTGTGCATCCAATAAGTTCATTTGTGTCGTTGGATGAACATTTAGGTCATTTTGGTCCTCCCTAGGCTTATTCTTGTCCAATTAGGGTTTTTAACCAATCTTGTGCATCCAATAAGTTCATTTGTGTCATTGGATGAACATTTAGGTCATTTTCGTCCTCCCTAGGCTTATTCTTGTCCAATTTGGATTTTTAACCAATCTTGTGCATCCAATAACTTCATTTGTGTCATTGGATGAACATTTAGGTCATTTTCGTCCTCCTTAGTCTTATTCTTGTCCAATTAGGGTTTTTATGCAATCTTGTGCATCCAATAGGCGTGTTTGTGTCATTGGAGGAACATTTAGGTCATTTTCGTCCTCCCTAGGCTTGTTCTTGTCCAATTAGGGTTTTTAACCAACCTTGTGCATCCAATAAGTTCATTTGTGTCATTGGTTGAACATTTAGGTCATTTTCGTCCTCCCTAGGCTTATTCTTGTCCAATTAGGGTTTTTAACCAACCTTGGGCATCCAATAAGTTCATTTGTGTCATTGGTGGAACATTTAGGTCATTTACGTCCCCCCCTAGTCTTATTCTTGTTCAATTAGGGATTTTATGCAATCTTGTGCATCCAATAGGTGTGTTTGTGTCATTGGACGAACATTTAGGTCCTTTTCGTCCTCCCTAGGCTTATTTTTGTCCAATTATGGTTTTTAACCAATCTTGTGCATCCAATAAGTTCATTTGTGTCATTGGATGAACATTTAGGTCATTTTCGTCCTCCCTAGGCTTATTCTTGTCCAATTAGGGTTTTTAACCAATCTTGTGCATCCAATAAGTTCATTTGTGTCATTGGATGAACATTTAGGTCATTTTCGTCCTCCCTAGGCTTATTCTTGTCCAATTAGGGTTTTTAACCAATCTTGTGCATCCAATAAGTTCATTTGTGTCATTGGATGAACATTTAGGTCATTTTCGTCCTCCCTAGGCTTATTCTTGTACAATTAGGGTTTTTAACCAATCTTGTGCATCCAATAAGTTCATTTGTGTCATCGGATGAACATTTAGGTCATTTTCGTCCTCCCTAGGCTTATTCTTGTCCAATTAGGGGTTTTAGCCAATCTTGTGCAACCAATTAGTTCATATGTCTCATTGGATGAACATTTAGGTCATTTTCGTCCTCCCTAGGCTTATTCTTGTCCAATTAGGGGTTTTAGACAATCTTGTGCAACCAATAAGTTCATTTGTGTCATTGGAGGAACATTTATGACACTTTCGTCCTCCCTAGGCTTATTCTTGTCCAATTAGGATTTTTAACCAATCTTGTGCATCCAATAGGTGTTTGTGTCATTGGAGGAACATTTAAGTCATTTTCGTCCTCCCTAGTCTTATTCTTGTCCAATTAGCGTTTTTATGCAATCTTTTGCATCCAATAGGTGTGTTTGTGTCATTGGACGAACATTTAGGACATTTTCGTCGTCCCTAGGCTTATTCTTGTCCAATTAGGGTTTTTAACCAATCTTGTGCATCCAATAAGTTCATTTGTGTCATTGGATGAACATTTAGGTCATTTTCGTCCTCCCTAGGCTTATTCTTGTCCAATTAGGGTTTTTAACCAATCTTGTGCATCCAATAAGTTCATTTGTGTCATTGGATGAACATTTAGGTCATTTTCGTCCTCCCTAGGCTTATTCTTGTCCAATTAGGGTTTTTAACCAATCTTGTGCATCCAATAAGTTCATTTGTGTCATTGGATGAACATTTAGGTCATTTTCGTCCTCCCTAGTCTTATTCTTGTCGAATTAGGGTTTTTATGCAATCTTGTGCACCCAATAGGTGTGTTTGTGTCATTGGAAGAACATTTAGGTTATTTTCGTCCTCCCTAGTCTTATTCTTGTCCAATTAGGGTTTTTATGCAATCTTGTGCATCCAATAGGTGTGTTTGTGTCATTGGACGAACATTTAGGTCATTTTCGTCCTCCCTAGGCTTATTCTTGTCCAATTAGGGTTTTTAACCAATCTTGTGCATCCAATAAGTTCATTTGTGTCATTGGATGAACATTTAGGTCATTTTCGTCCTCCCTAGGCTTATTGTTGTCCAATTACGGTTTTTAACCAATCTTGTGCATCCAATAAGTTCATTTGTGTCATTGGTGTTGGTACCAGTAACCTCTGTTAAATGAAAATTATGCGGAAGATTACCTATTTTTAGAGATATGCGCAGCAGTTTAACAAATCGTACATTTATTAAACATAACATCAAATAAGGTCCCAAAACTACAAAACAAATGAATGCACAAAGTATATGGATCAAAGAATATATTGAGAGATGCACCAGTTACGTTTATTATTCAAGATATTGATTCACTTACAATCATGCTGGAAACAGTCTTTCATGTAATATCAAAATATGCAGAAAGATATTCAAGTACTCAATCAATATCAAACAAATACACAATGCAGAAATTAAAAAGAGATAAGGGTAAGAAAGATTGTACGCAGTGATTTATACTGGTTCAGCCGTTGTTGAACGACCTACGTCCAGTCCCAAGATCAAATCCAATCTTGGCCTTTCCAATAGAATATCTCAGAATCCGTTTACAGATGTTCTAGCTCCTCGCCTATCAATCTAAAACGATTCTTTCTATTCTATTCTTATCTCCCTGAATCCCAGAGTTTATCTCCCATAAACTCTTCCAAGATTACAGTCAAGTTTCTTCTTGATGAGACCTCTCAATCACAGAAGATAACCACCAGTTAAGACTGGATTTCTCAATGTTATTTGTTTTAAGAATTTGTTTACAGATGTATCTAAACAGAAATTACACAGAAATTTCTTCAGCAGTCTTCTTCTCTAAAGTTGTTTCTTCAGCAATCTTTCTCAGTTCTTGTTGATCATGAAAGATGAATCTTCATGACTGAAAAAGTAATGTTCCAAGTTATTTCACAGTGAGAAACAAAGATATCAGAAAGTTATGTGTACGTTGTTGTATATCTTTTAAGAAGAGAATGAAAAACAGTTTATATAGTTTCAGGAAAAACAACATATGCATCGATTTACCCAATCGATTCATTAAAGTCATAATGCTGGTTAATCGATTTCCTCAATCGATTTCGCGAGTCTTGTTTTTCTTGAATCTTGAAACTGTACATTCTAATCGATTTACTCAATCGATTATTTTAAGTAGTTCTTCAAACTTTGATGACAGTATATAATTAAATCGATTTGCAGAATCGACTTGATGTGTTTTGTTCAAACAACGAGATCAAAACCATCGATGTGCTTAATCGATTTAACCATTCAGTCATCTCTGTTTATAAAACTTTTATGTCAATCGATTGTGCCAATCGATTGTGGACTTTAAGTCTGAAGTACTTTTCATCAGTTGGGTTATTCAATCGATTTACCAAGTCGATTGATACCAACATTTATAACACAGATGTATATAAACAGATTGTAGTAATCGATTGTGTATGTTCCAGACCTAAGTTATTTTGAAACTTGTTTTAGTGAATCGATTGGCCTAATCGATTTAGTAAACAGGTTTGGCTCTGGGACATTAACAATCGATTGTTTCAATCGATGTAGACAAAACAAAATTAAAGATGTGATTATTTCAATCGATTTGCCAAATCGATTGCCTGCAAAACGTGCTACTGACTTGCACATTTTAATTTCAGTAAGTATGTCAATCGATTTGTCTAATCGATGTAAACAATCAGTTCAGTCTTAGTGATTTACTCAATCGATGTGCCTAATCGATTTGTGGCAAACTGGCTCTCTGACTTGTACAATTTATTTTCCAATATGTGTACCAATCGATTTGGAGAATCGATTGATAGCCCGTTTGATTTCTTCAAGGATGTACAAATCGATTGTGCTAATCGATTGGGTAACACCAAACTTTATAAACTTATTCAACCCTGTTATAGAATCGATTGTACTAATCGATGTGCTCATGGATCATCAAGATTTTGTTGATTCCTTGAGTTCCAAGCAATTGTCTCGAGTATGTAGGATTGAATTTGTTGTTCCTGAAATTTTTCTCTGTTGACAGTGTTAGATGTATTTCAAATTGGATGCTTGTCAATAACATCAAAAACGAACATATGTCTAACAATTGGATGAACATTTTGGTCATTTTCGTCCTCCCAATGCTTATTCTTGTCCAATTAGGGTTTTCAACCAATCTTGTGCATCCAATAAGTTCATTTGTGTCATTGGATGAACATTTAGGTCATTTTCGTCCTCCCTAGGCTTATTCTTGTCCAATTAGGGTTTTTAACCAATCTTGTGCATCCAATAAGTTCATTTGTGTCATTGGATGAACATTTAGGTCATTTTCGTCCTCCCTAGTCTTATTCTTGTCCAATTAGGGTTTTTATGCAATCTTGTGCATCCAATAGGTGTGTTTGTGTCATTGGAGGAACATTTAGGTCATTTTCGTCCTCCCTAGTCTTATTCTTGTCCAATTAGGGTTTTTATGCAATCTTGTGCATCCAATAGGTGTGTTTGTGTCATTGGACGAACATTTGGGTCATTTTCGTCCTCCCTAGGCTTATTCGTGTCCAATTAGGGTTTTTAACCAATCTTGTGCATCCAATAAGTTCATTTGTGTCATTGGATGAACATTTAGGTCATTTTCGTCCTCCCTAGGCTTATTCTTGTCCAATTAGGGTTTTTAACCAATCTTGTGCATCCAATAAGTTCATTTGTGTCATTGGATGAACATTTAGGTCATTTTCGTCCTCCCTAGGCTTATTCTTGTCCAATTAGGGTTTTTAACCAATCTTGTGCATCCAATAAGTTCATTTGTGTCATTGGATGAACATTTAGGTCATTTTCCTCCTCCATAGGCTTATTCTTGTCCAATTAGGGTTTCTTAACAATCTTGTGCATCCAATAGGTGTGTTTGTGTCATTGGATGAACATTTAGGTCATTTTCGTCCTCCCTAGATTCTTGTCCAATTAGGGTTTTTAACCAATCTTGTGCATCCAATAGGTGTGTTTGTGTCATTGGATGAACATTTAGGTCATGTCCTCCCTAGGCTTATTCTTGTCCAATTACGATTTTTAACCAATCTTGTGCGTCCATTAAGTTCATTTGTGTCATTGGATGAACAATTAGGTCAGTTTCCTCCACCCTAGGCTTATTCTTGTCCAATTAGGGTTTTTAACCAATCTTGTGCATCCAATAAGTTTATTTGTGTCATTGGATGAACATTTAGGTCATTTTCATCCTGCCTAGGCTTATTCTTTTCCAATTAGGGTTTTTATCCAATCTTCTGCATCCAATAAGTTCATTTGTGTCATTGGATGGACATTTAGGTCATTTTCGTCCACCCTAGGCTTATTGTTGTTCAATTAGGGTTTTTAACCAATCTTGTGCATCCAATAACTTCATTTGTGTCATTTGATGAACATTTAGGTCATTTTCGTCCTCCCTAGGCTTACTCTTGTCCAATTAGGGTTTTTAACCAATCTTGTGCATCCAATAAGTTCATTTGTGACACTGGATGAACATTTAGGTCATTTTCGTCCTCCCTAGGCTTATTCTTGTCCAATTAGGGTTTTTAACCAATCTTGTGCATCCAATAAGTTTATTTGTGTCATTGGATGAACATTTAGGTCATTTTCGTCCTCCCTAGGCTTATTCTTGTCCAATTAGGGTTTCTAAACAATCTTGTGCATCCAATAGGTGTGTTTGTGTCATTGGATTAACATTTAGGTCATTTTCGTCCTCCCTAGGCTTATTCTTGTCCAATTAGGGTTTTAAGCAATCTTGTGCATCCAATAAGTTCATTTGTGTCATTGGATTAACATTTAAGTTATTTTCGTCCTCCATAGGCTTATTCTCTACCAATTAGGGTTTTTAACCAGTCTTGTGCATCCAATACGTGTGTTTGTGTCGTTGGATGAACATTTAGGTCATTTTCGTCCTTCCTAGGCTTACTCTAGTCCAATTAGGGTTTTTAACCAATCTTGTGCATCCAATAAGTTCATTTGTGTCATTGGTTGAACATTTAGGTCATTTTGGTCCTCCCTAGGCTTATTATTGTCCAATTAGGGTTTCTAACCAATCTTGTGCATCCAATTAGTTCATTTGTGTCATTGGATTTACATTTAGGTCATTTTCGTCCTCCCTAGGCTTATTCTTGTCCAATTAGGGTTTTCAACCAATCTTGTGCATCCAATATGTTCATTTGTGTCATTGGATGAACATTTAGGTCATGTTCGTCCTCCCTAGGCTTATTCTTGTCCAATTAGGGTTTCTAAACAATCTTGTGCATCCAATAGGTGTGTTTGTGTCATTGGATGAACATTTAGGTCATTTTCGTCCTCCCTAGGCTTATTCTTGTCCAATTAGGGTTTTTAACCAATCTTGTGCATCCAATAGGTGTGTTTGTGTCATTGGATCAACAATTAGATCATTTTCGTCCTCCCTAGGCTTATTCGGGTCTAATTATGGTTTTTAACCAATCTTGTGCATCCAATAAGTTCATTTGTGACCTTGGATGAAAATTTAGGTCATTTTCGTCCTCCCTAGGCTTATTCTTGTCCAATTAGGGTTTCTAACCAATCTTGTGCATCCAATAAGTTCATTTGTGTCATTGGATGTACATTTAGGTCATTTTCGTCCTCCCTAGGCTTATTCTTGTCCAATTAGGGTTTTTAACCAATCATGTGCATCCAATAAGTTCATTTGTGTCATTGGATGAACAATTAGGTCATTTTCGTCCACCCTATTCTTATTCTTGTCCAATTAGGGTTTTTAACCAATCTTGTGCATCCAATATGTTCATTTGTGTCATTGGATGAACATTTAGGTCATTTTCGTCTTCCCTAGGCTTATTCTTGTCCAATTAGGGTTTTTAACCAATCTTGTGCATCCAATAAGTTCATTTGTGTCATTGGATGAACATTTAGGTCATTTTCGTCCTCCCAAGGCTTATTCTTGTCCAATTAGGGACTTTAACGAATCTTGTGCATCCAATAAAATCATTTGTGTCATTGGATGAACATTTAGGTCATTTTCGTCCTCCCTAGGCTTATTCTTGTCCAATTAGGGTTTTTAACCAATCTTGTGCATCCAATAAGTTCATTTGTGTCATTGGATGAACATTTAGGTCATTTTCGTCCTCCCTAGGCTTATTCTTGTCCAATTAGGGTTTTTAACCAATCTTGTGCATCCAATAAGTTCATTTGTGTCATTGGATGAACATTTTGGTCATTTTCGTCCTCCCTAGGCTTATTCTTGTTCAATTAGGGTTTTTAACCAACCTTGTGCATCCAATAAGTTCATTTGTGTCATTGGTGGATCATTTAGGTCATTTACGTCCTCCCTAGGCTTATTCTTGTCCAATTAGGGTTTTTAACCAATCTTGTGCATCCAATAAGTATATTTGTGTCATTGGATGAACATTTAGGTCATTTTCGTCCTCCCTAGGCTTATTCTTGTCCAATTAGGGTTTTTAACCAATCTTGTGCATCCAATAAGTTCATTTGTGTCATTGGATGAACATTTAGGTCATTTTCGTCCTCCCTAGGCTTATTCTTGTCCAATTAGGGTTTTTAACCAATCTTGTGCATCCAATAAGTTCATTTGTGTCATTGGATGAACATTTAGGTCATTTTCGTCCTCCCTAGGCTTATTCTTGTCCAATTAGGGTTTTTAACCAATCTTGTGCATCCAATAAGTTCATTTGTGTCATTGGATGAACATTTAGGTCATTTTCGTCCTCCCTAGTCTTATTCTTGTCGAATTAGGGTTTTATGCAATCTTGTGCATCCAATAGGTGTGTTTGTGTCATTGGAGGAACATTTAGGTCATTTTGGTCCTCCCTAGTTTTATTCTTATCCAATTAGGGTTTTTATGCAATCTTGTGCATCCAATAGGTGTGTTTGTGTCATTGGACGAACATTTAGGTCATTTTCGTCCTCCCTAGGCTTATTCTTGTCCAATTAGGGTTTTTAACCAATCATGTGCATCCAATAAGTTGATGTGTGTCATTGGATGAACATTTAGGTCATTTTCGTCCTCCCTATGCTTATTCTTGTCCAATTAGGGTTTTTAACCAATCTTGTGCATCCAATAAGTTCATTTGTGTCATTGGATGAACATTTAGGTCATTTTCGTCCTCCCTAGGCTTATTCTTGTCCAATTAGGGTTTTTAACCAATCTTGTGCATCCAATAAGTTCATTTGTGTCATTGGATGAACATTTAGGTCATTTTCGTCCTCCCTAGTCTTATTCTTGTCCAATTAGGGTTTTTATGCAATCTTGTGCATCCAATAGGTGTTTTTGTGTCATTGGACGAACATTTAGGTCATTTTCGTCCTCCCTAGGCTTATTCTTGTCCAATTGGGGTTTTCAACCAATCTTGTGCATCCAATAAGTTCATTTGTGTCATTGGATGAACATTTAGGTCATTTTCGTCCTCCCTAGTCTTATTCTTGTCCAATTAGGGTTTTTATGTAATCTTGTGCATCCAATAGGTGTGTTTGTGTCATTGGAGGAACATTTAGGTCATTTTCGTCCTCCCTAGTCTTATTCTTGTCGAATTAGGGTTTTTATGCAATCTTGTGCATCCAATAGGTGTGTTTGTGTCATTGGATGATCAATTAGGTCATTTTCGTCCTCCCTAGGCTTATTCTTGTCCAATTAGGGTTTTTAACCAATCTTGTGCATCCAATAGGTGTGTTTGTGTAATTTGATGATCAATTAGGTCATTTTCGTCCTCCCTAGGCTTATTCTTGTCCAATTAGGGTTTTTAACCAATCTTGTGCATCCAATAGGTGTGTTTGTGTCATTGGATGATCAATTAGGTCATTTTCGTCCTCCCTAGGTATATTCTTGTCAAATTAGGGTTTTTAACCAATCTTGTGCATCCAATAAGTTGAGTTGTGTCATTGGATTAACATTTAGGTCATTTTCGTCCTCCATAGGCTTATTCTTGTCCAATTAGGCTTTTTAACCAATCTTGTTTATCCAATAGGTGTGTTTGTGTCATTTGATGACCAATTAGGTCATTTTCGTCCTCCCTAGGCATATTTTTGTCCAATTAGGGTTTTTAACCAATCTTGTGCATCCAATAGGTGTGTTTGTGGCAATGGATGATCAATTAGGTCATTTTCGTCCTCCCTAGGCTTATTCTTGTCCAATTAGGGTTTTTAACCAATCTTGTGCATCCAATAGGTGTGTTTGTGTCATTGGATGAACATTTAGGTCATTTTCGTCCTCCCTAGGCTTATTCTTCTCCAATTAGGGTTTCTAACCAATCTTGTGCATCCAATAGGTGTGTTTGTGTCATTGGATGAACATTTAGGTCATTTTCGTCCTCCCTAGTCTTATTCTTGTCCAATTAGGGTTTTAAGCAATCTTGTGCATCCAATAAGTTCATTTGTGTCATTGGATGAATATTTAGGTCATTTTCATCGTCCCTAGGCATATTCTTCTCCAATTAGGGTTTCTAACCAATCTTGTGCATCCAATAGGTGTGTTTGTGTCATTGGATGAACATTTAGGTCATTTTCGTCCTCCCTAGTCTTATTCTTGTCCAATTAGGGTTATAAGCAATCTTGTGCATCCAATAAGTTCATTTGTGTCATTGGATGAATAGTTAGGTCATTTTCGTCCTCCCTAGGCTTATTCTTGTCAAATTAGGGTTTCTAACCAATCTTGTGCATCCAATAGGTGTGTTTGTGTCATTGGATGAACATTAAGGTTATTTTCGTCCTCCCTAGTCTTATTCTTGTCCAATTAGGGTTTTAAGCAATCTTGTGCATCCAATAAGTTCATTTGTGTCATTGGATGAATAGTTAGGTCATTTTCGTCCTCCCTAGGCTTATTCTTGTCAAATTAGGGTTTCTAACCAATCTTGTGCATCCAATAGGTGTGTTTGTGTCATTGGATGAACATTTAGGTCATTTTCGTCCTCTTTAGTCTTATTCTTGTCCAATTAGGGTTTTAAGCAATCTTGTGCATCCAATAAGTTCATTTGTGTCATTGGATGAATAGTTAGGTCATTTTTGTCCTCCCTAGGCTTATTCTTGTCAAATTAGGGTTTCTAACCAATCGTGTGCATCCAATAGGTGTGTTTGTGTCATTGGATGAACAATTAGGTCATTTTCGTCCTCCCTAGGCTTATTCTTTTCCAATTAGGGTTTTTAACTAATCTTGTGCATCCAATAAGTTCATTTGTGTCATTGGATGAATAGTTAGGTCATTTTCGTCCTCCCTAGGCTTATTCTTGTCAAATTAGGGTTTCTAACCAATCTTGTGCATCCAATAGGTGTGTTTGTGTCATTGGATGAACATTTAGGTCATTTTCGTCAACCCTGGGCTTATTGTTGTTCAATTAGGGTTTTAACCAATCTTGTGCATCCAATAAGTTCATTTGTGTCATTGGATGAACATTTATGTCATTTTCGTCCTCCCTAGGCTTACTCTTGTCCAATTAGGGTTTTTAACCAATCTTGTGCATCCAATAAGTTCATTTGTGACATTGGATGAACATTTAGGTCATTTTCGTCCTCCCTAGGCTTATTCTTGTCCAATTAGGGTTTTAAACCAATCTTGTGCATCCAATAAGTTTATTTGTGTCATTGGATGAACATTTAGGTCATTTTCGTCCTCCCTAGGCTTATTCTTGTCCAATTAGGGTTTTTAACCAATCTTGTGCATCCATTAAGTTCATTTGTGTCATTGGATGAACATTTAGGTCATTTTCGTCCACCCTAGGCTTATTCTTGTCCAATTAGGGTTTTTAACCAATCTTGTACATCCAATAAGTTCATTTGTGATATTGGATGAACATTTAGGTCATTTTGGTCCTGCCTAGGCTTATTCTTGTCCAATTAGGGTTTTTAACCAATCTTGTGCATCCAATATGTTCATTTGTGTCGTTGGATGAACATTTAGGTCATTTTCGTCCTACCTAGGCTTATTCTTGTCCAATTAGGGTTCTAACCAATCTTGTGCATCCAATAGGTGTGTTTGTGTCATTGGATGAACATTTAGGTCATTTTCGTCCTCCCTATGCTTATTCTTGTCCAATTAGGGTTTTTAACCAATCTTGTGCATCCAATAGGTGTGTTTGTGTCATTGGATGAACAATTAGATCATTTTCGTCCTCCCTAGGCTTATTCGGGTCCAATTATGGTTTTTAACCAATCTTGTGCATCCAATAAGTTCATTTGTGACCTTGGATGAAAATTTAGGTCATTTTCGTCCTCCCTAGGCTTATTCTTGTCCAATTAGGGTTTCTAACCAATCTTGTGCATCCAATAAGTTTATTTGTGTCATTGGATGAACATTTAGGTCATTTTCGTCCTCCCTAGGCTTATTCTTGTCCAATTAGGGTTTTTAACCAATCATGTGCATCCAATAAGTTCATTTGTGTCATTGGATGAACAATTAGGTCATTTTCGTCCACCCTATTCTTATTCTTGTCCAATTAGGGTTTTTAACCAATCTTGTGCATCCAATATGTTCATTTGTGTCATTGGATGAACATTTAGGTCATTTTCGTCTTCCCTAAGCTTATTCTTGTCCAATTAGGGTTTTTAACCAATCTTGTGCATCCAATAAGTTCATTTGTGTCATTGGATTAACATTTAGGTCATTTTCGTCCTCCCTAGGCTTATTCTAGTCCAATTAGGGTTTCTAACCAATCTTGTGCATCCAATTGGTGTGTTTGTGTCATTGGACGGACATTTAGGTCATTGTCGTCCTCCCTAGGCTTATTCTTGTCCAATTAGGGTTTTTAACCAATCTTGTGCATCCAATAAGTTCATTTGTGTCATTGGATGAACATTTAGGTCATTTTCGTCCTCCCTAGGCTTATTCTTGTCCAATTACGATTTTTAACCAATCTTGTGCATCCATTAAGTTCATTTGTGTCATTGGATGAACAATTAGGTCATTTTCCTCCACCCTAGGCTTATTCTTGTCCAATTAGGGTTTTTAACCAATCTTGTGCATCCAATAAGTTTATTTGTGTCATTGGATGAACATTTAGGTCATTTTCATCCTCCCTAGGCTTATTCTTGTCCAATTAGGGTTTTTAACCAATCTTCTGCATCCAATAAGTTCATTTGTGTCATTGGATGAACATTTAGGTCATTTTCGTCCACCCTCGGCTTATAGTTGTTCAATTAGGGTTTTTAACCAATCTTGTGCATCCAATAACTTCATTTGTGTCATTGGATGAACATTTAGGTCATTTTCGTCCTCCCTAGGCTTACTCTTGTCCAATTAGGGTTTTTAACCAATCTTGTGCATCCAATAAGTTCATTTGTGACATTGGATGAACATTTAGGTCATTTTCGTCCTCCCTAGGCTCATTCTTGTCCAATTAGGGTTTTAAGCAATCTTGTGCATCCAGTAGGTGTGTTTGTGTCATTTGATTAACATTTAAGTCATTTTCGTCCACCCTAGACTTATTCTTGTCAAATTATGGTTTTTAACCAATCTTGTGCATCCAATAAGTTCATTTGTGACCTTGGATGAAAATTTAGGTCATTTTCGTCCTCCCTAGGCTTATTCTTGTCCAATTAGGGTTTCTAACCAATCTTGTGCATCCAATAAGTTTATTTGTGTCATTGGATGAACATTTAGGTCATTTTCGTCCTCCCTGGGCTTATTCTTGTCCAATTAGGGTTTTTAACCAATCTTGTGCATCCAATATGTTCATTTGTGTCATTGGATGAACATTTAACTCATTTTCGTCCTCCGTAGGCTTATTCTTGTCCAATTAGGGTTTCTAACCAATCTTGTGAATCCAATAGGTGTGTTTGTGTCATTGGATGAACATTTAGGTCATTTTTGTCCACCCTAGGCTTATTCTTGTCCAATTAGGGTTTTTAACCAATCTTGTGCATCTAATAAGTTCATTTGTGTCATTGGATGAACATTTAGGTCATTTTCGTCCTCCCTAGGCTTATTCTTGTCCAATTAGGGTTTTTAACCAATCTTGTGCATCCAATAGGTGTGTTTGTGTCATTGGATGAACAATTAGGTAATTTTCGTCCTCCCTAGGCTTATTCTTGTCCAATTAGGGTTTTTAACCAATCTTGTGCATCCAATAAGTTCATTTGTGCCATTGGATTAACATTTAGGTCTTTTTCGTCCTCCCTAGGCTTATTCTTGTCCAATTAGGGTTTCTAACCAATCTTGTGCATCCAATAGGTGTGTTTGTGTCATTGGATGGACATTTAGGTAATTTTCGTCCTCCCTAGGCTTATTCTTGTCCAATTAGGGTTTTTAACCAATCTTGTGCATCCAATAAGTTCATTTGTGTCATTGGATGAACATTTAGGTCATTTTCGTCCTCCCTAGGCTTATTCTTGTCCAATTAGGGTTTTTAACCAATCTTGTGCATCCAATAAGTTCATTTGTGTCATTGGATGTACATTTAGGTCATTTTCGTTCTCCCTAGGCTTATTCTTGTCCAATTAGGGTTTTTAACCAATCTTGTGCATCCATTAAGTTCATTTGTGTCATTGGATGAACATTTAGGTCATTTTCGTCCTCCCTAGGCTTATTCTTGTCCAATTAGGGTTTCTAACCAATCTTGTGCATCCAATAGGTGTGTTTGTGTCATTAGATGAACATTTAGGTCATTTTCGTCAACCCTGGGCTTATTGTTGTTCAATTAGGGTTTTTAACCAATCTTGTGCATCCAATAAGTTCATTTGTGTCATTGGATGAATATTTAGGTCATTTTCGTCCTCCCTAGGCTTACTCTTGTACAATTAGGGTTTTTAACCAATCTTGTGCATCCAATAAGTTCATTTGTGACATTGGATGAACATTTAGGTCATTTTCGTCCTCCCTAGGCTTATTCTTGTCCAATTAGGGTTTTAAACCAATCTTGTGCATCCAATAAGTTTATTTGTGTCATTGGATGAACATTTAGGTCATTTTCGTCCTCCCTAGGCTTATTCTTGTCCAATTAGGGTTTTTAACCAATCTTGTGCATCCATTAAGTTCATTTGTGTCATTGGATGAACATTTAGGTCATTTTCGTCCACCCTAGGCTTATTCTTGTCCAATTAGGGTTTTTAACCAATCTTGTACATCCAATAAGTTCATTTGTGATATTGGATGAACATTTAGGTCATTTTGGTCCTGCCTAGGCTTATTCTTGTCCAATTAGGGTTTTTAACCAATCTTGTGCATCCAATATGTTCATTTGTGTCGTTGGATGAACATTTAGGTCATTTTCGTCCTACCTAGGCTTATTCTTGTCCAATTAGGGTTCTAACCAATCTTGTGCATCCAATAGGTGTGTTTGTGTCATTGGATGAACATTTAGGTCATTTTCGTCCTCCCTATGCTTATTCTTGTCCAATTAGGGTTTTTAACCAATCTTGTGCATCCAATAGGTGTGTTTGTGTCATTGGATGAACAATTAGATCATTTTCGTCCTCCCTAGGCTTATTCGGGTCCAATTATGGTTTTTAACCAATCTTGTGCATCCAATAAGTTCATTTGTGACCTTGGATGAAAATTTAGGTCATTTTCGTCCTCCCTAGGCTTATTCTTGTCCAATTAGGGTTTCTAACCAATCTTGTGCATCCAATAAGTTTATTTGTGTCATTGGATGAACATTTAGGTCATTTTCGTCCTCCCTAGGCTTATTCTTGTCCAATTAGGGTTTTTAACCAATCATGTGCATCCAATAAGTTCATTTGTGTCATTGGATGAACAATTAGGTCATTTTCGTCCACCCTATTCTTATTCTTGTCCAATTAGGGTTTTTAACCAATCTTGTGCATCCAATATGTTCATTTGTGTCATTGGATGAACATTTAGGTCATTTTCGTCTTCCCTAGGCTTATTCTTGTCCAATTAGGGTTTTTAACCAATCTTGTGCATCCAATAAGTTCATTTGTGTCATTGGATTAACATTTAGGTCATTTTCGTCCTCCCTAGGCTTATTCTTGTCCAATTAGGGTTTTTAACCAATCTTGTGCATCCAATAAGTTGAGTTGGGTCATTGGATTAACATTTAGGTCATTTTCGTCCTCCCTAGGCTTATTCTTGTCCAATTAGGGTTTTTAACCAATCTTGTGCATCCAATAGGTGTGTTTGTGTCATTGGATGATCAATTAGGTTATTTTCGTCCTCCCTAGGCTTATTCTTGTCCAATTAGGGTTTTTAACCAATCTTGTGCATCCAATAGGTGTGTTTGTGTCATTGGATGACCAATTAGGTCATTTTCGTCCTCCCTAGGCATATTCTTGACCAATTAGGGTTTTTAACCAATCTTGTGCATCCAATAGGTGTGTTTGTGTCATTGGATGATCAATTAGGTCATTTTCGTCCTCCCTAGGCTTATTCTTGTCCAATTAGGGGTTTTAACCAATCTTGTGCATCCAATAAGTTTGTTTGTGTCATTGAATTAATATTTAGGTCATTTTCGTCCTCCCTAGGCATATTCTTGTCCAATTACGGTTTTTAACCAATCTTGTGCATCCAATAAGTTCATTTGTGTCATTGGATTAACTTTTATGTCATTTTCGTCCTCCCTAAACTTATTCTTGTCCAATTAGGAGTTTTAACCAATCTTGTGCATCCAATAAGTTTGTTTGTGTCATTGAATTAATATTTAGGTCATTTTCGTCCTCCCTAGGCATATTCTTGTCCAATTAGGGTTTTTAACCAATCTTGTGCATCCAATAGGTGTGTTTGTGTCATTGGATGATCAATTAGGTCATTTTCGTCCTCCCTAGGCTTATTCTTGCCCAATTAGGGTTTTTAACCAATCTTGTGCATCCAATAAGTTGAGTTGTATCATTGGATTAGCATTTAGGTCATTTTCGTCCTCCCTAGGCATATTCTTGTCCAATTAGGGTTTTTAACCAATCTTGTGCATCCAATAGGTGTGTTTGTGTCATTGGATGATCAATTAGGTTATTTTCGTCCTCCCTAGGCTTATTCTTGTCCAATTAGGGTTTTTAACCAATCTTGTGCATCCAATAAGTTGAGTTGTGTCATTGGATTAACATTTAGGTCATTTTCGTCCTCCCTAGGTATATTCTTGTCCAATTAGGGTTTTTAACCAATCTTGTGCATCCAATAGGTGTGTTTGTGTCATTGGATGATCAATTAGGTCATTTTCGTCCTCCCTAGGCTTACTCTTGTCCAATTAGGGTTTTTAACAAATCTTGTGCATTCAATAGGTGTGTTTGTGTCATTGGATGATCAATTAGGTCATTTTCGTCCTCCCTAGGCTTATTCTTGTCCAATTAGGGTTTTTAACCAATCTTGTGCATCCAATAGGTGTGTTTGTGTCATTGGATGATCAATTAGGTCATTTTCGTCCTCCCTAGGCTTATTATTGTCCAATTAGGGTTTTTTACCAATCTTGTGCATCCAATAAGTTCATTTGTGTCATTGGATGATCAATTAGGTCATTTTCGTCCTCCCTAGGCATATTCTTGTCCATCTTGGGTTTTAAACCAATCTTGTGCATCCAATAGGTGTGTTTGTGTCATTAGATGATCAATTAGGTCATTTTTGTCCTCCCTAGGCTTATTCTTGTCCAATTAGGGTTTTTAACCAATCTTGTGCATCCAATAGGTGTGTTTGTGTCATTGGATGATCAATTAGGTCATTTTCGTCCTCCCTAGGCTTATTCTTGTCCAATTAGGGTTTTTAACCAATCTTGTGCATCCAATAGGTGTGTTTGTGTCATTGGATGATCAATTAGGTCATTTTCGTCCTCCCTAGGCTTATTCTTGCCCAATTAGGGTTTTTAACCAATCTTGTGCATCCAATAGGTGTGTTTGTGTCATTGGATGAACATTTAGGTCATTTTCGTCCTCCCTAGGCTTATTCTTGTCCAATTAGGGTTTTTAACCAATCTTGTGCATCCAATAAGTTCATTTGTGTCATTGAATGAACATTTAGGTCATTTTCGTCCTCCCTAGGCATGTTCTTGTCCAATTAGGGTTTTTAACCAATCTTGTGCATCCAATAAGTTCATTTGTGTCATTGGATGAACATTTAGGTCATTTTCGTCCTCCCTAGGCTTATTCTTGTCCAATTAGGGTTTTTAACCAATCTTGTGCATCCAATAAGTTCATTTGTGTCATTGGATGAACATTTAGGTCATTTTCGTCCTCCCTAGGCTTATTCTTGTCCAATTAGGGTTTTTAACCAATGTTGTGCATCCAATAGGTGTGTTTGTGTCATTGGATGAACATTTAGGTCAGTTTCGTCCTCCCTAGGCTTATTCTTGTCCAATTAGGGTTTCTAACGAATCTTGTGCATCCAATAGGTGTATTTGTGTCATTGGATGAACATTTAGGTCATTTTCGTCCTCCCTAGGCTTATTCTTGTCCAATTAGGGTTTCTAACCAATCTTGTGCATCCAATAGGTGTGTTTGTGTCATTGGATGAACATTTAGGTCATTTTCGTCCTCCCTAGGCTTATTCTTGTCCAAATAGGGTTTTTAACCAATCTTGTGCATCCAATAAGTTCATTTGTGTCATTGGGTGAACATTTAGGTCATTTTCGTCCTCCCTAGGCTTATTCTTGTCCAATTAGGGTTTCTAACCAATCTTGTGCATCCAATAGGTGTGTTTGTGTCATTGGATGAACATTTAGGTCATTTTCGTCCTCCCTAGGCTTATTCTTGTCCAATTAGGGTTTTTAACCAATCTTGTGCATCCAATAGGTGTGTTTGTGTCATTGGATGCATATTTAGGTCATTTTCATCCTCCCTAGGCTTATTCTTGTCCAATTAGGGTTTTTAACCAATCTTGTGCATCCAATAAGTTCATTTGTTTCATTGGATTAACATTTAGGTCATTTCGTCCTCCCTAGGCTTATTCTTGTCCAATTAGGGTTTTGTACCAATCTTGTGCATCCAATAGGTGTGTTTGTGTCATTGGATGAACATTTAGGTCATTTTCGTCCTCCCTAGGCTTATTCTTGTCCAGTTAGGGTTTTTAACTAATCTTGTGCATCCAATTAGTTCATTTGTGTATTGGATTAACATTTAGGTCATTTTCGTCCTCCCTTGGCTTATTCTTGTCCAATTAGGGTTTTTAACCAATCTTGTGCATCCAATAGGTGTGTTTGTGTCATTGGATGAACATTTAGGTCAATTTCATCCTCCCTAGGCTTATTATTGTTCAATTAGGGTTTTTAACCAATCTTGTGCATCCAATAAGTTCATTTGTGTCGTTGGATTAACATTTAGGTCATTTTCGTCCTCCCTAGTCTTATTCTTGTCCAATTAGGGTTTTAAGCAATCTTGTGCATCCAATAAGTTCATTTGTGTCATTGGATGAATATTTAGGTCATTTTCATCCTCCCTAGGCTTATTCTTGTCCAATTAGGGTTTCTAACCAATCTTGTGCATCCAATAGGTGTGTTTGTGTCATTGGATGAACATTTAGGTCATTTTCATCCTCCCTAGTCTTATTCTTGTCCAATTAGGGTTTTAACCAATCTTGTGCATCCAATAAGTTCATTTGTGTCATTGGATGAATATTTAGGTCATTTTCGTCCTCCCTAGGCATATTCTTGTCCAATTAGGGTTTCTAACAAATCTTGTGCATCCAATAGGTGTGTTTGTGTCATTGGATGAACTTTTAGGTCATTTTCGTCCTCCCTAGTCTTATTCTTGTCAAATTAGGGTTTTAAGCAATCTTGTGCGTCCAATAAGTTCATTTGTGTCATTGGATTAACATTTAGGTCATTTTCGTCCTCCCTAGGCTTATTCTTGTCCAATTAGGGTTTCTAACCAATCTTGTGCATCCAATAGGTGTGTTTGTGTCATTGGATGAACATTTAGGTCATTTTCGTCCTCCCTAGGCTTATTCTTGTCCAATTAGGGTTTTTAACCAATCTTGTGCATCCAATAAGTTCATTTGTGTCATTGGATGAAAATTTAGGTCATTTTCGTCCTCCATAGGTTTATTCTTGTCCAATTAGGGTTTCTTAACAATCTTGTGCATCCAATAGGTGTGTTTGTGTCATTGGATGAACATTTAGGTCATTTTCGTCCTCCCTAGATTCTTGTCCAATTAGGGTTTTTAACCAATCTTGTGCATCCAATAGGTGTGTTTGTGTCATTGGATGAACATTTAGGTCATGTCCTCCCTAGGCTTATTCTTGTCCAATTAGGATTTTTAACCAATCTTGTGCATCCATTAAGTTCATTTGTGTCATTGGATGCACAATTAGGTCATTTTCCTCCACCCTAGGCTTATTCTTGTCCAATTAGGGTTTTTTTAACCAATCTTGTGCATCCAATAAGTTTATTTGTGTCATTGGATGAACATTTAGGTCATTTTCATCCTCCCTAGGCTTATTCTTGTCCAATTAGGGTTTTTAACCAATCTTCTGCATCCAATAAGTTCATTTGTGTCATTGGATGAACATTTAGGTCATTTTCGTCCACCCTGGGCTTATTGTTGTTCAATTAGGGTTTTTAACCAATCTTGTGCATCCAATAAGTTCATTTGTGTCATTGGATGAACATTTAGGTCATTTTCGTCCTCCCTAGGCTTACTCTTGTCCAATTAGGGTTTTTAACCAATCTTGTGCATCCAATAAGTTCATTTGTGACATTGGATGAACATTTAGGTCATTTTCGTCCTCCCTAGGCTCATTCTTGTCCAATTAGGGTTTTAAGCAATCTTGTGCATCCAGTAGGTGTGTTTGTGTCATTTGATTAACATTTAAGTCATTTTCGTCCACCCTAGGCTTATTCTTGTCAAATTATGGTTTTTAACCAATCTTGTGCATCCAATAAGTTCATTTGTGACCTTGGATGAAAATTTAGGTCATTTTCGTCCTCCCTAGGCTTATTCTTGTCCAATTAGGGTTTCTAACCAATCTTGTGCATCCAATAAGTTTATTTGTGTCATTGGATGAACATTTAGGTCATTTTCGTCCTCCCTGGGCTTATTCTTGTCCAATTAGGGTTTTTAACCAATCTTGTGCATCCAATATGTTCATTTGTGTCATTGGATGAACATTTAAGTCATTTTCGTCCTCCGTAGGCTTATTCTTGTCCAATTAGGGTTTCTAACCAATCTTGTGAATCCAATAGGTGTGTTTGTGTCATTGGATGAACATTTAGGTCATTTTTGTCCACCCTAGGCTTATTCTTGTCCAATTAGGGTTTTTAATCAATCTTGTGCATCCAATAAGTTCATTTGTGTCATTGGATGAACATTTAGGTCATTTTCGTCCTCCCTAGGCTTATTCTTGTCCAATTAGGGTTTTTAGCCAATCTTGTGCATCCAATAGGTGTGTTTGTGTCATTGGATGAACATTTAGGTAATTTTCGTCCTCCCTAGGCTTATTCTTGTCCAATTAGGGTTTTTAACCAATCTTGTGCATCCAATAAGTTCATTTGTGCCATTGGATTAACATTTAGGTCTTTTTCGTCCTCCCTAGGCTTATTCTTGTCCAATTAGGGTTTCTAACCAATCTTGTGCATCCAATAGGTGTGTTTGTGTCATTGGATGGACATTTAGGTCATTTTCGTCCTCCCTAGGCTTATTCTTGTCCAATTAGGGCTTTTAACCAATCTTGTTCATCCAATAAGTTCATTTGTGTCTTTGGATGAACATTTAGGTCATTTTCGTCCTCCCTAGGCTTATTCTTGTCCAATTAGGGTTTTTAACCAATCTTGTGCATCCAATAAGTTCATTTGTGTCATTGGATGTACATCTAGGTCATTTTCGTTCTCCCTAGGCTTATTCTTGTCCAATTAGGGTTTTTAACCAATCTTGTGCATCCATTAAGTTCATTTGTGTCATTGGATGAACATTTAGGTCATTTTCGTCCTCCCTAGGCTTATTCTTGTCCAATTAGGGTTTCTAACCAATCTTGTGCATCCAATAGGTGTGTTTGTGTCATTAGATGAACATTTAGGTCATTTTCGTCAACCCTGGGCTTATTGTTGTTCAATTAGGGTTTTTAACCAATCTTGTGCATCCAATAAGTTCATTTGTGTCATTGGATGAATATTTAGGTCATTTTCGTCCTCCCTAGGCTTACTCTTGTACAATTAGGGTTTTTAACCAATCTTGTGCATCCAATAAGTTCATTTGTGACATTGGATGAACATTTAGGTCATTTTCGTCCTCCCTAGGCTTATTCTTGTCCAATTAGGGTTTTAAACCAATCTTGTGCATCCAATAAGTTTATTTGTGTCATTGGATGAACATTTAGGTCATTTTCGTCCTCCCTAGGCTTATTCTTGTCCAATTAGGGTTTTTAACCAATCTTGTGCATCCATTAAGTTCATTTGTGTCATTGGATGAACATTTAGGTCATTTTCGTCCACCCTAGGCTTATTCTTGTCCAATTAGGGTTTTTAACCAATCTTGTACATCCAATAAGTTCATTTGTGATATTGGATGAACATTTAGGTCATTTTGGTCCTGCCTAGGCTTATTCTTGTCCAATTAGGGTTTTTAACCAATCTTGTGCATCCAATATGTTCATTTGTGTCGTTGGATGAACATTTAGGTCATTTTCGTCCTACCTAGGCTTATTCTTGTCCAATTAGGGTTCTAACCAATCTTGTGCATCCAATAGGTGTGTTTGTGTCATTGGATGAACATTTAGGTCATTTTCGTCCTCCCTATGCTTATTCTTGTCCAATTAGGGTTTTTAACCAATCTTGTGCATCCAATAGGTGTGTTTGTGTCATTGGATGAACAATTAGATCATTTTCGTCCTCCCTAGGCTTATTCGGGTCCAATTATGGTTTTTAACCAATCTTGTGCATCCAATAAGTTCATTTGTGACCTTGGATGAAAATTTAGGTCATTTTCGTCCTCCCTAGGCTTATTCTTGTCCAATTAGGGTTTCTAACCAATCTTGTGCATCCAATAAGTTTATTTGTGTCATTGGATGAACATTTAGGTCATTTTCGTCCTCCCTAGGCTTATTCTTGTCCAATTAGGGTTTTTAACCAATCATGTGCATCCAATAAGTTCATTTGTGTCATTGGATGAACAATTAGGTCATTTTCGTCCACCCTATTCTTATTCTTGTCCAATTAGGGTTTTTAACCAATCTTGTGCATCCAATATGTTCATTTGTGTCATTGGATGAACATTTAGGTCATTTTCGTCTTCCCTAGGCTTATTCTTGTCCAATTAGGGTTTTTAACCAATCTTGTGCATCCAATAAGTTCATTTGTGTCATTGGATTAACATTTAGGTCATTTTCGTCCTCCCTAGGCTTATTCTTGTCCAATTAGGGTTTCTAACCATTCTTGTGCATCCAATAGGTGTGTTTGTGTCATTGGATGAACATTTAGGTCATTTTCATCCTCCCTAGGCTTATTCTTGTCCAATTAGGGTTTTTAACCAATCTTGTGCATCCAATAAGTTAATTTGTGTCATTGGATGAACATTTAGGTCATTTTCGTCCTCCCTATGCTTATTCTTGTCCAATTAGGGTTTTTAACCAATCTTGTGCATCCAATAGGTGTGTTTGTGTCATTGGATGAACATTTAGGTAATTTTCGTCCTCCCTAGGCTTATTCTTGTCCAATTAGGGTTTTTAACCAATCTTGTGCATCCAATAAGTTCATTTGTGCCATTGGATTAACATTTAGGTCTTTTTCGTCCTCCCTAGGCTTATTCTTGTCCAATTAGGGTTTCTAACCAATCTTGTGCATCCAATAGGTGTGTTTGTGTCATTGGATGGACATTTAGGTCATTTTCGTCCTCCCTAGGCTTATTCTTGTCCAATTAGGGCTTTTAACCAATCTTGTTCATCCAATAAGTTCATTTGTGTCTTTGGATGAACATTTAGGTCATTTTCGTCCTCCCTAGGCTTATTCTTGTCCAATTAGGGTTTTTAACCAATCTTGTGCATCCAATAAGTTCATTTGTGTCATTGGATGAACATTTAGGTCATTTTCGTCCTCCCTAGGCTTATTCTTGTCCAATTAGGGTTTTTAACCAATCTTGTGCATCCAATAGGTGTGTTTGTGTCTTTGGATGATCAATTAGGTCATTTTCGTCCTCCCTAGGCTTATTCTTGCCCAATTAGGGTTTTTAACCAATCTTGTGCATCCGATAAGTTTGTTTGTGTAATTGAATTAATATTTAGGTCATTTTCGTCCTCCCTAGGCATATTCTTGTCCAATTAGGGTTTTTAACCAATCTTGTGCATCCAATAGGTGTGTTTGTGTCATTGGATGATCAATTAGGTCATTTTCGTCCTCCCTAGGCAAATTCTTGTCCAATTAGGGTTTTTAACGAATCTTGTGCATCCAATAGGTGTGTTTGTGTCATTGGATGATCAATTAGGTCATTTTCGTCCTCCCTAGGCTTATTCTTGTCCAATTAGGGTTTTTAACCAATCTTGTGCATCCAATAAGTTGATTTGTGTCATTGGATTAGCATTTAGGTCATTTTCGTCCTCCCTAGGCTTATTCTAGTCCATTAGGGTTTTTAACCAATCTTGTGCATCCAATAGGTGTGTTTGTGTCATTGGATGATCAATTAGGTCATTTTCGTCCTCCCTAGGCTTATTCTTGTCCAATTAGGGTTTTTAACCAATCTTGTGCATCCAAATAGTTGAGTTGTGTCATTGGATTAACATTTAGGTCGTTTTCGTCCTCCCTAGGCTTATTCTTGTCCAATTAGGGTTTTTAACCAATCTTGTGCATCCAATAGGTGTGTTTGTGTCATTGGATGATCAATTAGGTCATTTACGTCCTCCCTAGGCTTATTCTTGTCCAATTAGGGTTTTTAACCAATCTTGTGCATCCAATAGGTGTGTTTGTGGCAATGGATGATCAATTAGGTCATTTTCGTCCTCCCTAGGCATATTCTTGTCCAATTAGGGTTTTTAACCAATCTTGTGCATTTGATAAGTTTGTTTGTGTCATTGAATTAATATTTAGGTCATTTTCGTCCTCCCTAGGCATATTCTTGTCCAATTAGGGTTTTTAACCAATCTTGAGCATCCAATAGGTGTGTTTGTGACATCGGATGATCAATTAGGTCATCTTCGTCCTCCCTAGACTTATTCTTGTCCAATTAGGGTTTTTAACCAATCTTGTGCATCCAATAAGTTGAGTTGTGTCATTGGATTAACATTTAGGTCATTTTCGTCCTCCCTAGGCTTATTCTTGTCCAATTAGGGTTTTTAACCAATCTTGTGCATCCAATAGGTGTGTTTGTGTCATTGGATGAACAATTAGGTCATTTTCGTCCTCCCAAGGCTTATTCTTGTCCAATTAGGGTTTTTAACCAATCTTGTGCATCCAATAAGTTCATTTGTGTCATTGGATGAACAATTAGGTCATTAACGTCCTCCCTAGGCTTATTCTTGTCCAATTAGGGTTTTTAAGCAATCTTGTGAATCCAATAAATTCATTTGTTTCATTGGATGAACATTTAGGTCATTTTCGTCCTCCCTAGGCTTATTCTTGTCCAATTAGGGTTTTAAGCAATCTTGTGCATCCATTAAGTTCATTTGTGTCATTGGATGAACATTAATGTTATTTTCGTCCTCACCAGGCTTAGTTTTGTGCAATTAGGGTTTTTAACAAATCTTGTGCGTCCAATAGGTGTGTTTGTGTCATTAGATGAACATTTAGGTCATTTTCATCCTCCCTAGGCTTATTGTTGTCCAATTAGGGTTTTTAACCAATCTTGTGCATCCAATAGGTGTGTTTGTGTCATTGGATGAACATTTAGGTCATTTTCATCCTCCCTAGTCTTATTCTTGTCCAATTAGGGTTTTAAGCAATCTTGTGCATCCAATAAGTTCATTTGTGTCATTGGATGAACATTTAGGTCATTTATGTCCTCCCTAGGCTTATTCTTGTCCAATTATGGTTTTTAACCAATCTTGTGCATCCAATAGGTGTGTTTGTGTCATTGGATGAACATTTAGGTCATTTTCGTCCTCCCTAGGCTTATTCTTGTCAAATTAGGGTTTCTAACCAATCTTTTGCATCCAATAGGTGTATTTGTGTCATTGGATAAACATTTAGGTCATTTTCGTCCTCCCTAGGCTTATTCTTGTGCAATTAGGGTTTTTAAGCAATCTTGTGCATCCAATAAGTTCATTTGTGTCATTGGATGAACATTTACGTCATTTTCGTCCTCCCTAGGCTTATTCTTGTCCAATTAGGGTTTTTAACCAATCTTGTGCATCCAATAGGTGTGTTTGTGTCATTGGATGAACATTTACGTCATTTTCGTCATCCCTAGGCTTATTCTTGTCCAATTAGGGTTTTTAACCAATCTTGTGCATCCAATAGGTGTGTTTGTGTCATTGGATGAACATTTAGGTAATTTTCGTCCTCCCTAGGCTTATTCTTGTCCAATTAGGGTTTTTAACCAATCTTGTGCATCCAATAAGTTCATTTGTGCCATTGGATTAACATTTAGGTCTTTTTCGTCCTCCCTAGGCTTATTCTTGTCCAATTAGGGTTTCTAACCAATCTTGTGCATCCAATAGGTGTGTTTGTGTCATTGGATGGACATTTAGGTCATTTTCGTCCTCCCTAGGCTTATTCTTGTCCAATTAGGGCTTTTAACCAATCTTGTTCATCCAATAAGTTCATTTGTGTCTTTGGATGAACATTTAGGTCATTTTCGTCCTCCCTAGGCTTATTCTTGTCCAATTAGGGTTTTTAACCAATCTTGTGCATCCAATAAGTTCATTTGTGTCATTGGATGAACATTTAGGTCATTTTCGTCGTCCCAAGGCTTATTCTTGTCCAATTAGGGTTTCTAACCAATCTTGTGCATCCAATAGGTGTGTTTGTGTCATTGGATGAACATTTAGGTCATTTTCGTCCTCCCTAGTCTTATTCTTGTCCAATTAGGGTTTTAAGCAATCTTGTGCATCCAATAAGTTCATTTGTGTCATTGGATGAATATTTAGGTCATTTTCATCCTCCCTAGGCTTATTCTTGTCCAATTAGGGTTTCTAACCAATCTTCTGCATCCAATAGGTGTGTTTGTGTCATTGGATGAACATTTAGGTCATTTTCATCCTCCCTAGGCTTATTCTTGTCCAATTAGGGTTTTTAACCAATTTTGTGCATCCAATAAGTTCAATTGTGTCATTGGATGAACATTTAGTTCATTTTCGTCCTCCCAAGGCTTATTCTTGTCCAATTAGGGTTTCTAACCAATCTTGTGCATCCAATAGGTGTGTTTGTGTCATTGGATGAACATTTAGGTCATTTTCGTCCTCCCTAGTCTTATTCTTGTCCAATTAGGGTTTTAAGCAATCTTGTGCATCCAATAAGTTCATTTGTGTCATTGGATGAATATTTAGGTCATTTTCATCCTCCCTAGGCTTATTCTTGTCCAATTAGGGTTTTTAACCAATCATGTGCGTCCAATAAGTTCATTTGTGTCATTGGATGAACAATTAGGTCATTTTCGTCCACCCTAAGCTTATTCTTGTCCAATTAGGGTTTTTAACCAATCTTATGCATCCAATAAGTTCATTTGTGTCGTTGGATGAACATTTAGGTCATTTTCGTCCTCCCAAGGCTTATTCTTGTCCAATTAGGGTTTCTAACCAATCTTGTGCATCCAATAGGTGTGTTTGTGTCATTGGATGAACATTTAGGTCATTTTCGTCCTCCCTAGGCTTATTCTTGTCCAATTAGGGTTTTTAACCAATCTTGTGCATCCAATAAGTTCATTTGTGTCATTGGATTAACATTTAGGTCATTTTCGTCCTTCCTAGGCTTATTCTTGTCCAATTAGGGTTTCTAACCAATCTTGTGCATCCAATAGGAGTGTTTGTGTCATTGGATGAACATTTAGGTCATTTTCGTCCTCCCTAGGCTTATTCTTGTCCAATTAGGGTTTTTAACCAATCTTGTGCATCCAATAAGTTCATTTGTGTCATTGGATAAACATTTAGGTCATTTTCGTCCACCCTAGGCTTATTCTTGTCCAATTAGGGTTTTTAACCAATCTTGTGCATCCAATAGGCGTGTTTGTGTTATTGGATGAACATTTAGGTCATTTTCGTCCTCCCTAGGCTTATTCTTGTCCAATTAGGGTTGCTAACCAGTCTTGTGCATCCAATAGGTGTGTTTGCGTCATTGGATGAACATTTAGGTCATTTTCGTCCTCCCTAGGCTTATTCTTGTCCAATTAGGGTTTTTAACCAATCTTGTGCATCCAATAAGTTCATTTGTGTCATTGGATGAACATTTAGGTCATTTTCGTCCTCCCTAGGCTTATTCTTGTCCAATTAGGGTTTTTAACCAATCTTGTGCATCCAATAAGTTCATTCGTGTCATTGGATGAACATTTAGGTCATTTTCGTCCTCCCTAAGCTTATTCTTGTCCAATTAGGGTTTTTAACCAATCTTGTGCATCCAATAAGTTCATTTGTGTCATTGGATGAACATTTAGGTCATTTTCGTCCTCCATAGGCTTATTCATGTCCAATTAGGGTTTCTTAACAATCTTGTGCATCCAATAGGTGTGTTTGTGTCATTGGATGAACATTTAGGTCATTTTGGTCCTCCCTAGGCTTATTCTTGTCCAATTAGGGTTTTTAACCAATCTTGTGCATCCAATAAGTTCATTTGTGTCATTGGATGAACATTTAGGTCATTTTCGTCCTCCCTAGGCTTATTCTTGTCCAATTAGGGTTTTTAACCAATCTTGTGCATCCAATAAGTTCATTTGTGTCATGGGATGAACATTTAGGTCATTTTCGTCCTCCCTAGGCTTATTCTTGTCCAATTAGGGTTTCTAACCAATCTTGTGCATCCAATAGGTGTGTTTGTGTCATTGGATGAACATTTAGGTCATTTTCGTCCTCCCTAGGCTTATTCTTGTCCAATTAGGGTATTTAACCAACCTTGTGCATCCAATAAGTTCATTTGTGTCATTGCATTATCATTTAGGTCATTTTCGTCCTCCCTAGGCTTATTCTTGTCCAATTAGGGTTTCTAACCAATCTTGTGCATCCAATAGGTGTGTTTGTGTCATTGGATGAACATTTAGGTCATTTTCGTCCTCCCTAGGCTTATTCTTGTCCAGTTAGGGTTTCTAACGAATCTTGTACATCCAATAGGTGTGTTTGTTTCATTGGATGAACATTTAGGTCATTTTCGTCCTCCCGATGCTTATTGTTGTCCAATTAGGGTTTTTAACCAATCTTGTGCATCCAATAGGTGTGTTTAGTCATTTGATGAACATTTAGGTTATTTTCGTCCTCCCTAGGCTTATTCTTGTCCAATTAGGGTTTTTAACCAATCTTGTGCTTCCAATAAGTTCATTTGTGTCATTGGATTAACATTTAGGTCATTTTCGTCCTCCCTAGGCTTATTCTTGTCCAATTAGGGTTTCTAAACAATCTTGTGCATCCAATAGGTGTGTTTGTGTCATTGGATGAACATTTAGGTCATTTTCATCCTCCCTAGGCTTATTCTTGTCCAATTAGGGTTTTTAACCAATCTTGTGCATCCAATAAGTTCATTTGTGTCATTGGATGAACATTTAGGTCATTTTCGTCCTCCCTAGGCTTATTCTTGTCCAATTAGGGTTTTTAACCAATCTTGTGCATCCAATAGGTATGTTTGTGTCATTGGATGAACATTTAGGTCATTTTCGTCCTCCCAAGTCTTATTCTTGTCCAATTAGGGTTTTAAGCAATCTTGTGCATCCAATAAGTTCATTTGTGTCATTGGATGAATATTTAGGTCATTTTCATCCTCCCTAGGCATATTCTTGACCAATTAGGGTTTCTAACCAATCTTGTGCATCCAATAGGTGTGTTTGTGTCATTGGATGAACATTTAGGTCATTTTCGTCCTCCCTAGTCTTATTCTTGTCCAATTAGGGTTTTAAACAATCTTGTGCATCCAATAAGTTCATTTGTGTCATTGGATGAATAGTTAGGTCATTTTCGTCCTCCCTAGGCTTATTCTTGTCAAATTAGGGTTTCTAACCAATCTTGTGCATCCAATAGGTGTGTTTGTGTCATTGGATGAACATTTAGGTCATTTTCGTCCTCCCTAGGCTTATTCTTGTCCAATTAGGGTTTTTAACCAATCTTGTGCATCCAATAGGTGTGTTTGTGTCATTGGATGAACAATTAGATCATTTTCGTCCTCCCTAGGCTTATTCGGGTCCAATTATGGTTTTTAACCAATCTTGTGCATCCAATAAGTTCATTTGTGACCTTGGATGAAAATTTAGGTCATTTTCGTCCTCCCTAGGCTTATTCTTGTCCAATTAGGGTTTCTAACCAATCTTGTGCATCCAATAAGTTTATTTGTGTCATTGGATGAACATTTAGGTCATTTTCGTCCTCCCTGGGCTTATTCTTGTCCAATTAGGGTTTTTAACCAATCTTGTGCATCCAATATGTTCATTTGTGTCATTGGATGAACATTTAAGTCATTTTCGTCCTCCGTAGGCTTATTCTTGTCGAATTAGGGTTTCTAACCAATCTTGTGCATCCAATAGGTGTGTTTGTGTCATTGGATGGACATTTAGGTAATTTTCGTCCTCCCTAGGCTTATTCTTGTCCAATTAGGTTTTTTAACCAATCTTGTGCATCCAATAAGTTCATTTGTGTCATTGGATGAACATTTAGGTCATTTTCGTCCTCCCTAGGCTTATTCTTGTCCAATTAGGGTTTTTAACCAATCTTGTGCATCCAATAAGTTCATTTGTGTCATTGGATGTACATTTAGGTCATTTTCGTTCTCCCTAGGCTTATTCTTGTCCAATTAGGGTTTTTAACCAATCTTGTGCATCCATTAAGTTCATTTGTGTCATTGGATGAACATTTAGGTCATTTTCGTCCTCCCTAGGCTTATTCTTGTCCAATTAGGGTTTCTAACCAATCTTGTGCATCCAATAGGTGTGTTTGTGTCATTAGATGAACATTTAGGTCATTTTCGTCAACCCTGGGCTTATTGTTGTTCAATTAGTGTTTTTAACCAATCTTGTGCATCCAATAAGTTCATTTGTGTCATTGGATGAACAATTAGATCATTTTCGTCCTCCCTAGGCTTATTCGGGTCCAATTATGGTTTTTAACCAATCTTGTGCATCCAATAAGTTCATTTGTGACCTTGGATGAAAATTTAGGTCATTTTCGTCCTCCCTAGGCTTATTCTTGTCCAATTAGGGTTTCTTACCAATCTTGTGCATCCAATAAGTTCATTTGTGTCATTGGATGAACATTTAGGTCATTTTCGTCCTCCCTAGGCTTATTCTTGTCCAATTAGGGTTTTTAACCAATCTTGTGCATCCAATAGGTGTGTTTGTGTCATTGGATGAACATTTAGGTCATGTCCTCCCTAGGCTTATTCTTGTCCAATTAGGATTTTTAACCAATCTTGTGCATCCATTAAGTTCATTTGTGTCATTGGATGAACAATTAGGTCATTTTCCTCCACCCTAGGCTTATTCTTGTCCAATTAGGGTTTTTAACCAATCTTGTGCATCCAATAAGTTTATTTGTGTCATTGGATGAACATTTAGGTCATTTTCATCCTCCCTAGGCTTATTCTTGTCCAATTAGGGTTTTTAACCAATCTTCTGCATCCAATAAGTTCATTTGTGTCATTGGATGAACATTTAGGTCATTTTCGTCCACCCTGGGCTTATTGTTGTTCAATTAGGGTTTTTAACCAATCATGTGCATCCAATAAGTTCATTTGTGTCATTGGATGAACATTTAGGTCATTTTCGTCCTCCCTAGGCTTACTCTTGTCCAATTAGGGTTTTTAACCAATCTTGTGCATCCAATAAGTTCATTTGTGTCATTGGATGAACATTTAGGTCATTTTCGTCCTCCCTAGGCTTATTCTTGTCCAATTAGGGTTTTTAACCAATCTTGTGCATCCAATAAGTTCATTTGTGTCATTGGATGAACATTTAGGTCATTTTCGTCCTCCCTAGGCTTATTCTTGTCCAATTAGGGTTTTTAACCAATCTTGTGCATCCAATAGGTGTGTTTGTGTCATTGGACGAACATTTAGGTCATTTTCGTCCTCCCTAGGCTTATTCTTGTCCAGTTAGGGTTTTTAACCAATCTTGTGCGTCCAATAAGTTCATTTGTGTCATTGGATGAACATTTAGGTCATTTTCGTCCTCCCTAGGCTTATTCTTGTCTAATTAGGGTTTTTAACCAATCTTGTGCATCCAATAAGTTCATTTGTGTCATTGGATAAACATTTAGGTCATTTTCGTCCACCCTAGGCTTATTCTTGTCCAATTAGGGTTTATAAGCAATCTTGTGCATCCAATAAGTTCATTTGTGTCATTGGATGCACATTTAGGTCATTTTCGTCCTCCCTAGGCTTATTCTTGTCCAATTAGGGTTTTTAAGCAATCTTGTGCATCCAATAAGTTCATTTGTGTCATTGGATGAACATTTAGGTCATTTTCGTCCTCCCTAGGCTTATTCTTGTCCAATTAGGGTTTTTAACCAATCTTGTGCATCCAATAGGTGTGTTTGTGTCATTGGATTAAGATTTAAGTCATTTTCGTTCTCCCTAGGCTTATTCTTGTCCAATTAGGGTTTATAACCAATCTTGTGCATCCAATAGGTTCATTTGTGTCATTGGATGAACATTTAGGTGATTTTCATCCTCCCTAGGCTTATTCTTGTCCAATTAGGGTTTTTAACCAATCTTGTGCATCCAATAAGTTCATTTGTGTCATTGGATGAACATTTAGGTCATTTTCGTCCTCCCTAGGCTTATTCTTGTCCAATTAGGGTTTTTAACCAATCTTGTGCATCCAATAGGTGTGTTTGTGTCATTGGATGAACATTTAGGTCATTTTCGTCCTCCCTCGGCTTATTCTTGTCCAATTAGGGTTTTTTACCAATCTTGTGCATCCAATAAGTTCATTTGTGTCATTGGATTAACATTTAGGTCATTTTCGTCCTTCCTAGGCTTATTCTTGTCCAATTACGGTTTCTAACCAATCTTGTGCATCAAATAGGTGTGTTTGTGTCATTGGATGAACATTTAGGTCATTTTCGTCCTCCCTAGGCTTATTCTTGTCCAATTAGGGTTTTTAACCAATCTTGTGCATCCAATAAGTTCATTTGTGTCATTGGATGAACATTTAGGTCATTTTCGTCCTCCCTAGGCTTATTCTTGTCCAATTAGGGTTTTTAACCAATCTTGTGCATCCAATAAGTTCATTTGTGTCATTGGATGAACATTTAGGTCATTTTCGTCCTCCCTAGGCTTAGTCTTGTCCAATTAGGGTTTTCAACCAATCTTGTGCATCCAATAAGTTCATTTGTGTCATTGGATGAACATTTAGGTCATTTTCGTTCTCCCTAGGCTTATTCTTGTCCAATTAGGGTTTTTAACCAATCTTGTGCATCCAATAAGTTCATTTGTGTCATTGGATGAACATTTAGGTCATTTTCGTCCTCCCTAGGCTTATTCTTGTCCAATTAGGGTTTTTAACCAATCTTGTGCATGCAATAAGTTCATTTGTGTCATTGGATGAACATTTAGGTCATTTTCGTCCTCCCTAGTCTTATTCTTGTCCAATTAGGGTTTTTATGCAATCTTATGCATCCATTAGGTGTGTTTGTGTCGTTGGAGGAACATTCAGGTCATTTTCGTCATCCCTAGTCTTATTCTTGTCCAATTAGCATTTTTATGCAATCTTGTGCATCCAATAGGTGTGTTTGTGTCATTGGACGAACATTTAGGTCATTTTCTTCCTCCCTAGGCTTATTCTTGTTCAATTAGGGTTTTTAACCAACCTTGTGCATCCAATAAGTTCATTTGTGTCATTGGTTGAACATTTAGGTCATTTTCGTCCTCCCTAGGCTTATTCTTGTCCAATTAGGGTTTTTAACAAATCTTGTGCATCCAATAAGTTCATTTGTGTCATTGGATGAACATTTAGGTCATTTTCGTCCTCCCTAGGCTTATTCTTGTCCAATTACGGTTTTTAACCAATCTTGTGCATCCAATAAGTTCATTTGTGTCATTGGATGAACATTTAGGTCATTTTCGTCCTCCATAGGCTTATTCTTGACCAATTAGGGTTTTTAACCAATCTTGTGCATCCAATATGTTCATTTGTGTCATTGGATGAACATTTAGGTCATTTTCGTCCTCCCTAGGCTTATTCTTGTCCAATTAGGGTTTTTAACCAATCTTGTGCATCCAATAGGTGTCTTTGTGTCATTGGATGAACATTTAGGCCATTTTCGTCCTCCATAGGCTTATTCTTGTCGAATTAGGGTTTCTAAACAATCTTGTGCATCCAATAGGTGTGTTTGTGTCATTGGATGAACATTTAGGTCATTTTCGTCCTCCCTAGGCTTATTCTTGTCCAATTAGGGTTTTTAACCAATCTTGTGCATCCAATAAGTTCATTTGTGTCATTGGATGAACATTTAGGTCATTTTCGTCCTCCATAGGCTTATTCTTGTCCAATTATGGTTTCTAACCAATCTTGGGCATCCAATAGGTGTGTTTGTGTCATTGGATTAACAATTAGGTCATTTTCGTCCTCCCTAGGCTTATTCTTGTCCAATTAGGGTTTTTAACCAATCTTGTGCATCCAATAAGTTCAATTGTGTCATTGGATGAACATTTAGGTCATTTCCGTCCTCCCTAGGCTTATTCTTGTCCAATTAGGGTTTTTAACCAATCTTGTGCATCCAATAAGTTCATTTGTGTCATTGGATGAACATTTAGGTCATTTTCGTCCTCCCTAGGCTTATTCTTGTCCAATTAGGGTTTTTAACCAATCTTGTGAATCCAATAAGTTCATTTGTGTCATTGGATTAACATTTAGGTCATTTTCATCCTCCCTAGGCTTATTCTTGTCAAATTAGGGTTTCTAACCAATCTTGTGCATCCAATAGGTTTGTTTGTGACATTGGATGAACATTTAGGTCATTTTCGTCCTCCCTAGGCTTATTCTTGTCCCATTAGGGTTTTTAACCAATCTTGTGCATCCAATAAGTTCAATTGTGTCATTAGATGAACATTTAGGTCATTTTCATCCTCCCTAGGCTTATTCTTGTCCAATTAGGGTTTTTAACCAATCTTGTGCATCCAATAAGTTCATTTGTGTCATTGGATGAACATTTAGGTCATTTTCGTCCTCCCTAGGCTTATTCTTGTCCAATTAGGGTTTTTAACCAATCTTGTGCATCCAATAAGTTCATTTGTGTCATTGGATGAACATTTAGGTCATTTTCGTCCTCCCTAGGCTTATTCTTGTCCAATTAGGGTTTTTAACCAATCTTGTGCATCCAATAAGTTCATTTGTATCATTGGATAAACATTTAGGTCATTTTCGTCCTCCCTAGGCTTATTCTTGTCCAATTAGGGTTTTTATGCAATCTTGTGCATCCAATAGGTGTGTTTGTGTCATTGGACGAACATTTAGGTCATTTTCGTCCTCCCTAGGCTTATTCTTGTCTGATTAGGGTTTTTAACCAATCTTGTGCATCCAATAAGTTCATTTGTGTCATTGGATGAACATTTAGGTGATTTTCGTCCTCCCTAGGCTTATTCTTGTCCAATTAGGGTTTTTAACCAATCTTGTGCATCCAATAAGTTCATTTGTGTCATTGGATGAACATTTAGGTCATTTTCGTCCTCCCTAGGCTTATTCTTGTCCAATTAGGGTTTTTAACCAATCTTGTGCATCCAATAAGTTCATTCGTGTCATTGGATGAACATTTAGGTCATTTTCGTCCTCCCTAAGCTTATTCTTGTCCAATTAGGGTTTTTAACCAATCTTGTGCATCCAATAAGTTCATTTGTGTCATTGGATGAACATTTAGGTCATTTTCGTCCTCCCTAGTCTTATTCTTGTCCAATTAGGGTTTTTATGCAATGTTGTGCATCGAATAGGTGTGTTTGTGTCATTGGAGGAACATTTAGGTCATTTTCGTCCTCCCTAGTCTTATTGTTGTCCAATTAGGGTTTTAAGCAATCTTGTGCATCCAATATGTGGGTTTGTGTCATTGGATGAACATTTAGGTCATTTTCGTCCTCCCTATGCTTATTCTTGTCCAATTAGGTTTTTTAACCAATCTTGTGTATCCAATAAGTTCATTTGTGTCAATGGATGAACATTTAGGTCATTTTCGTCCTCCCTAGGCTTATTCTTGTCCAATTAGGGTTTTTAACCAATCTTGTGCATCCAATAAGTTCATTTGTGTCATTGGATGAACATTTAGGTCATTTTCGTCCTCCCTAGTCATATTCTTGTCCAATTAGGGTTTTTAACCAATCTTGTGCATCCAATAAGTTCATTTGTGTCATTGGATGAACATTTAGGTCATTTTCGTCCTCCCTAGGCTTATTCTTGTCCAATTAGGGTTTTTAACCAATCTTGTGTGTCCAATAAGTTCATTTGTGTCATTGGATGAACATTTAGGTCATTTTCGTCCTCCCTAGGCTTATTCTTGTCCAATTAGGGTTTTTATGCAATCTTGTGCATCCAATAGGTGTGTTTGTGTCATTGGACGAACATTTAGGTCATTTTCGTCCTCCCTTGGCTTATTCTTGTCCAATTAGGGTTTTTAACCAATCTTGTGCATCCAATAAGTTCATTTGTGTCATTGGATGAACATTTAGGTCATTTTCGTCCTCCCTAGGCTTATTCTTGTCCAATTAGGGTTTTTAACCAATCTAGTGCATCCAATAAGTTCATTTGTGTCATTGGATGAACATTTAGGTCATTTTCGTCCTCCCTAGGCTTATTCTTGTCCAATTAAGGTTTTCAACCAATCTTGTGCATCCAATAAGTTCATTTGTGTCATTGGATGAACATTTAGGTCATTTTCGTCCTCCCTAGGCTTATTCTTGTCCAATTAGGGTTTTTAAACAATCTTGTGCATCCAATAAGTTCATTTGTGTCCTTGGGTGAACATTTAGATCATTTTCGTCTTCCCTAGGCTTATTCTTGTCCAATTAGGGTTTCTAACCTATCTTGTGCATCCAATAGGTGTGTTTGTGTCTCATTGGATGAACATTTAGGTCATTTTCGTCCTCCCTAGTCTTATTCTTGTCCAATTAGGGTTTTAAGCAATCTTGTGCATCCAATAAGTTCATTTGTGTCATTGGATTAAGATTTAAGTCATTTTCGTCCTCCCTAGGCTTATTCTTGTTCAATTAGGGTTTCTAACCAATCTTGTGCATCCAATAGGTGTGTTTGTGTCATTGGATGAACATTTAGGTCATTTTCGTCCTCCCTAGTCTTATTCTTGTCCAATTAGGGTTTTAAGCAATCTTGTGCATCCAATAAGTTCATTTGTGTCATTGGATGAACATTTAGGTCATATTTCGTCCTCCCTAGGCTTATTCTTGTCCAATTAAGGTTTTTAAGCATTCTTGTGCATCCAATAAGTTCATTTGTGTCATTGGATGAACATTTAGGTCATTTTCGTCCTTCCTAGGCTTATTCTTGTCCAATTAGGGTTTTAAGCAATCTTGTGCATCCAATAAGTTCATTTGTGTCATTGGATGAACATTTAGGTCATTTTTCGTCCTCCCTAGGCTAATTCTTGTCCAATTAGGGTTTTTAACAAATCTTGTGCATCCAATAAGTTCATTTGTGTCATTGGATGAACATTTAGGTCATTTTCGTCCTCCCAAGGCTTATTCTTGTCCAATTAGGGTTTTTAACCAATCTTGTGCATCCAATAAGTTCATTTGTGTCATTGGATGAACATTTAGGTCATTTTCGTCCTCCCTAGGCTTATTCTTGTCCAATTAGGGTTTTTAAACAATCTTGTGCATCCAATAAGTTCATTTGTGTCATTGGATGAACATTTAGATCATTTTCGTCTTCCCTAGGCTTATTCTTGTCCAATTAGGGTTTCTAACCTATCTTGTGCATCCAATAGGTGTGTTTGTGTCTCATTGGATGAACATTTAGGTCATTTTCGTCCTCCCTAGTCTTATTCTTGTCCAATTAGGGTTTAAAGCAATCTTGTGCATCCAATAAGTTCATTTGTGTCATTGGATTAAGATTTAAGTCATTTTCGTCCTCCCTAGGCTTATTCTTGTTCAATTAGGGTTTCTAACCAATCTTGTGCATCCAATAGGTGTGTTTGTGTCATTGGATGAACATTTAGGTCATTTTCGTCCTCCCTAGTCTTATTCTTGTCCAATTAGGGTTTTAAGCAATCTTGTGCATCCAATAAGTTCATTTGTGTCATTGGATGAACATTTAGGTCATTTTCGTCCTCCCTAGGCTTATTCTTGTCCAATTAGGGTTTTTAAGAAATCTTGTGCATCCAATAAGTTCATTTGTGTCATTGGATGAACATTTAGGTCATTTTCGTCCTCCCTAGGCATATTGTTGTCCAATTAGGGTTTTTAACCAATCTTGTGCATCCAATAGGTGTATTTGTGTCATTGGATGAACATTTAGGTCATTTTCGTCCTCCCTAGGCTTATTCTTGTCCATTTAGGATTTTTAACCAATCTTGTGCATCCAATAAGTTTATTTGTGTCATTGGATGAACATTTAGGTCATTTTCGTCCTCCCTAGGCTTATTCTTGTCCAATTAGGGTTTTTAACCAATCTTGTGCATCCAATAAGTTCATTTGTGTCATTGGATGAACATTTAGGTCATTTTCGTCCTCCCTAGGCTTATTCTTGTCCAATTAGGGTTTTTAAGCAATCTTGTGCATCCAATAAGTTCATTTGTGTCATTGGATGAACATTTAGGTCATTTTCGACCTCACTAGGCTTATTCTTGTCCAGTTAGGGTTTTTAACCATTCTTGTGCATCCAATAGGCGTATTTGTGTCATTGGATGAACATTTAAGTCATTTTCGTCCTCCCAAGGCTTATTCTTGTCCAATTAGGGTTTTTAACCAATCTTGAGCATCCAATAGGTGTGTTTGTGTCATTGGATGAACATTTAGGTCATTTTCGTCCTCCCTAGTCTTATTCTTGTCGAATTAGGGTTTTAAGCAATCTTGTGCATCCAATAAGTTCATTTGTGTCATTGGATGAACATTTAGGTTATTTTCGTCCTCCCTAGGCTTTTTATTGTCCAATTAGGGTTTTTAAGCAATCTTGTGCATCCAATAAGTTCATTTGTGTCATTGGATGAACATTTAGGTCATTTTCGTCCTCCCTAGGCTTATTCTTGTCCAATTAGGGTTTCTAACCAATCTTGTGCATCCAATAGGTGTGTTTGTGTCATTCGATGAACATTTAGGTCATTTTCATCCTCCCTAGTCGTATTCTTGTCCAATTAGGGTTGTAAGCAATCTTGTGCATCCAATAAGTTCATTTGTGTCATTGGATGAACATTTAGGTCATTTTCGTCCTCCCTAGGCTTATTCTTGTCCAATTAGGGTTTCTAACCAATCTTGTGCATCCAATAGGTGTGTTTGTGTCATTAGATGAACATTTAGGTCATTTTCGTCAACCCTGGGCTTATTGTTGTTCAATTAGGGTTTTTAACCAATCTTGTGCATCCAATAAGTTCATTTGTGTCATTGGATGAATATTTAGGTCATTTTCGTCCTCCCTAGGCTTACTCTTGTACAATTAGGGTTTTTAACCAATCTTGTGCATCCAATAAGTTCATTTGTGACATTGGATGAACATTTAGGTCATTTTCGTCCTCCCTAGGCTTATTCTTGTCCAATTAGGGTTTTAAACCAATCTTGTGCATCCAATAAGTTTATTTGTGTCATTGGATGAACATTTAGGTCATTTTCGTCCTCCCTAGGCTTATTCTTGTCCAATTAGGGTTTTTAACCAATCTTGTGCATCCATTAAGTTCATTTGTGTCATTGGATGAACATTTAGGTCATTTTCGTCCACCCTAGGCTTATTCTTGTCCAATTAGGGTTTTTAACCAATCTTGTACATCCAATAAGTTCATTTGTGATATTGGATGAACATTTAGGTCATTTTGGTCCTGCCTAGGCTTATTCTTGTCCAATTAGGGTTTTTAACCAATCTTGTGCATCCAATATGTTCATTTGTGTCGTTGGATGAACATTTAGGTCATTTTCGTCCTACCTAGGCTTATTCTTGTCCAATTAGGGTTCTAACCAATCTTGTGCATCCAATAGGTGTGTTTGTGTCATTGGATGAACATTTAGGTCATTTTCGTCCTCCCTATGCTTATTCTTGTCCAATTAGGGTTTTTAACCAATCTTGTGCATCCAATAGGTGTGTTTGTGTCATTGGATGAACAATTAGATCATTTTCGTCCTCCCTAGGCTTATTCGGGTCCAATTATGGTTTTTAACCAATCTTGTGCATCCAATAAGTTCATTTGTGACCTTGGATGAAAATTTAGGTCATTTTCGTCCTCCCTAGGCTTATTCTTGTCCAATTAGGGTTTCTAACCAATCTTGTGCATCCAATAAGTTTATTTGTGTCATTGGATGAACATTTAGGTCATTTTCGTCCTCCCTAGGCTTATTCTTGTCCAATTAGGGTTTTTAACCAATCATGTGCATCCAATAAGTTCATTTGTGTCATTGGATGAACAATTAGGTCATTTTCGTCCACCCTATTCTTATTCTTGTCCAATTAGGGTTTTTAACCAATCTTGTGCATCCAATATGTTCATTTGTGTCATTGGATGAACATTTAGGTCATTTTCGTCTTCCCTAGGCTTATTCTTGTCCAATTAGGGTTTTTAACCAATCTTGTGCATCCAATAAGTTCATTTGTGTCATTGGATTAACATTTAGGTCATTTTCGTCCTCCCTAGGCTTATTCTAGTCCAATTAGGGTTTCTAACCAATCTTGTGCATCCAATTGGTGTGTTTGTGTCATTGAATGGACATTTAGGTCATTGTCGTCCTCCCTAGGCTTATTCTTGTCCAATTAGGGTTTTTAACCAATCTTGTGCATCCAATAAGTTCATTTGTGTCATTGGATGAACATTTAGGTCATTTTCGTCCTCCCTAGGCTTATTCTTGTCCAATTAGGGTTTTTAACCAACCTTGTGCATCCAATAGGTGCGTTTGTGTCATTGGATAAACATTTAAGTTATTTTCGTCCTCCCTATGCTTATTCTTGTCCAATTAGGGTTTTTAAGCAATCTTGTGCATTCAATAGGTGTGTTTGTGTCATTGGATGAACATTTACGTCATTTTCGTCCTCCCTAGTCTTATTCTTGTCCAATTAGGGTTTTAAGCAATCTTGAGCATCCAATAAGTTCATTTGTGTCATTGGATGAACATTTAGGTCATTTTCGTCCTCCCAAGGCTTATTCTTGTCCAATTAGGGTTTTTAACCAATCTTGTGCATCCAATAAGTTCATTTGTGTCATTCGATGAACATTTAGGTCATTTTCGTCCACCCTAGGCTTATTCTTGTCCAATTAGGGTTTTTAACCAATCTTGTGCATCCAATAAGTTCATTTGTGACATTGGATGAACATTTAGGTCATTTTGGTCCTCCCTAGGCTTATTCTTGTCCAATTAGGGTTTTTAACCAATCTTGTGCATCCAATATGTTCATTTGTGTCATTGGATGAACATTTAGGTCATTTTCGTCCTCCCTAGGCTCATTCTTGTCCAATTAGGATTTTAAGCAATCTTGTGCATCCAATAGGTGTGTTTGTGTCATTGGATTAACATTTAAGTCATTTTCGTCCTCCCTAGGCTTATTCTTGTCCAATTATGGTTTTTAACCAATCTTGTGCATCCAATAAGTTCATTTGTGACCTTGGATGAAAATTTAGCTCATTTTCGTCCTCCCTAGGCTTATTCTTGTCCAATTAGGGTTTCTAACCAATCTTGTGCATCCAATAAGTTTATTTGTGTCATTGGATGAACATTTAGGTAATTTTCGTCCTCCCTGGGCTTATTCTTGTCCAATTAGGGTTTTTAACCAATCTTGTGCATCCAATATGTTCATTTGTGTCATTGGATGAACATTTAAGTCATTTTCGTCCTCCGTAGGCTTATTCTTGTCCAATTAGGGTTTCTAACCAATCTTGTGCATCCAATAGGTGTGTTTGTGTCATTGGATGAACATTTAGGTCATTTTCGTCCTCCCTAGGCTTATTCTTGTCCAATTATGGTTTTTAACCAATCTTGTGCATCCAATAAGTTCATTTGTGACCTTGGATGAAAATTTAGGTCATTTTCGTCCTCCCTAGGCTTATTCTTGTCCAATTAGGGTTTCTAACCAATCTTGTGCATCCAATAAGTTTATTTGTGTCATTGGATGAACATTTAGGTCATTTTCGTCCTCCCTGGGCTTATTCTTGTCCAATTAGGGTTTTTAACCAATCTTGTGCATCCAATATGTTCATTTGTGTCATTGGATGAACATTTAAGTCATTTTCGTCCTCCGTAGGCTTATTCTTGTCGAATTAGGGTTTCTAACCAATCTTGTGCATCCAATAGGTGTGTTTGTGTCATTGGATGGACATTTAGGTAATTTTCGTCCTCCCTAGGCTTATTCTTGTCCAATTAGGTTTTTTAACCAATCTTGTGCATCCAATAAGTTCATTTGTGTCATTGGATGAACATTTAGGTCATTTTCGTCCTCCCTAGGCTTATTCTTGTCCAATTAGGGTTTTTAACCAATCTTGTGCATCCAATAAGTTCATTTGTGTCATTGGATGTACATTTAGGTCATTTTCGTTCTCCCTAGGCTTATTCTTGTCCAATTAGGGTTTTTAACCAATCTTGTGCATCCATTAAGTTCATTTGTGTCATTGGATGAACATTTAGGTCATTTTCGTCCTCCCTAGGCTTATTCTTGTCCAATTAGGGTTTCTAACCAATCTTGTGCATCCAATAGGTGTGTTTGTGTCATTAGATGAACATTTAGGTCATTTTCGTCAACCCTGGGCTTATTGTTGTTCAATTAGGGTTTTTAACCAATCTTGTGCATCCAATAAGTTCATTTGTGTCATTGGATGAACATTTAGGTCATTTTCGTCCTCCCTAGGCTTACTCTTGTCCAATTAGGGTTTTTAACCAATCTTGTGCATCCAATAAGTTCATTTGTGACATTGGATGAACATTTAGGTCATTTTCGTCCTCCCTAGGCTTATTCTTGTCCAATTAGGGTTTTTAACCAATCTTGTGCATCCAATATGTTCATTTGTGTCATTGGATGAACATTTAGGTCATTTTCGTCCTCCCTAGTCTTATGCTTGTCCAATTAGGGTTTTAAGCAATCTTGTGCATCCAATAAGTTCATTTGTGTCATTGGATGAATATTTAGGTCATTTTCATCCTCCCTAGGCTTATTCTTGTCCAATTAGGGTTTCTAACCAATCTTGTGCATCCAATAAGTTTATTTGTGTCATTGGATGAACATTTAGGTCATTTTCGTCCTCCCTAGGCTTATTCTTGTCCAATTAGGGTTTTTAACCAATCTTGTGCATCCAATATGTTCATTTGTGTCATTGGATGATCATTTAGGTCATTTTCGTCCTCCCTAGTCTTATGCTTGTCCAATTAGGGTTTTAAGCAATCTTGTGCATCCAATAAGTTCATTTGTGTCATTGGATGAATATTTAGGTCATTTTCGTCCTCCCTAGGCTTATTCTTGTCCAATTAGGGTTTCTAACCAATCTTGTGCATCCAATAGGTGTGTTTGTGTCATTTGATGAACATTTAGGTCATTTTCGTCCTGCCTATGCTTATTCTTGTCCAATTAGGGTTTTTAACCAATCTTGTGCATCCAATAGGTGTGTTTGTGTCATTGGATGAACATTTAGGTCATTTTCGTCCTCCCTAGGCTTATTCTTGTCCAATTAGGGTTTTTAACCAATCTTGTGCATCTTATAAGTTCATTTGTGTCATTGGGTAAACATTTAGGTCACTTTCGTCCTCCCTAGGCATGTCCAATTAGGGTTTTAAGCAATCTTGTGCATCCAATAAGTTCATTTGTGTCATTGGATTAACATTTAGGTCATTTTCGTCCTCCCTAGGCTTATTCTTGTCCAATTAGGGTTTCTAACCAATCTTGTGCATCCAATAGGTGTGTTTGTGTCATTGGATGAACATTTAGGTCATTTTCGTCCTCCGTAGGCTTATTCTTGTCCAATTAGGGTTTTTAACCAATCTTGTGCATCCAATAGGTGTGTTTGTGTCATTGGATGAACATTTAGGTCATTTTCGTCCTCCCTAGTCTTTTTCTTGTCCAATTAGGGTTTTTAACCAATCATGTGCATCCAATAAGTTCATTTGTGTCATTGGATGAACAATTAGGTCATTTTCGTCCACCCTAGGCTTATTCTTGTCCAATTAGGGTTTTTAACCAATCTTGTGCATCCAATAAGTTCATTTGTGTCATTGGATGAACATTTAGGTCATTTTCGTCCTCCCTAGGCTTATTCTTGTCCAATTAGGGTTTTTAACCAATCTTGTGCATCCAATAAGTTCATTTGTGTCATTGTATTAACATTTAGGTCATTTTCGTCCTCCCTAGGCATATTCTTGTCCAATTAGGGTTTTTAACCAATCTTGTGCATCAATAGGTGTGTTTGTGTCATTGGATGATCAATTAGGTTATTTTCGTCCTCCCTAGGCTTATTCTTGTCCAATTAGGGTTTTTAACCAATCTTGTGCATCCAATAGGTGTGTTTGTGTCATTGGATGACCAATTAGGTCATTTTCGTCCTCCCTAGGCATATTCTTGTCCAATTAGGGTTTTTAACCAATCTTGTGCATCCATTAGGTGTGTTTGTGGCAATGGATGATAAATTAGGTCATTTTTGTCCTCCATAGGCTTATTCTAGTCAAATTAGGGTTTTTAACCAATCTTGTGCATCCAATATGTGTGTTTGTGTCATTGGATGATCAATTAGGTCATTTTCGTCCTCCCTAGGCTTATTCTTGTCCAATTAGGGTTTTTAACCAATCTTGTGCATCCAATAAAGTTCATTTGTGTCATTGGATTAACATTTAGGTCATTTTCGTCCTCCCTAGGCATATTCTTGTCCAATTGGGGTTTTTAACCAATCTTGTGCATCCAATAGGTGTGTTTGTGTCATTGGATGATCAATTAGGTCATTTTCGTCCTCCCTAAGCTTATTCTTGTCCAATTAGGGTTTTTAACCAATCTTGTGCATCCAATAAGTTCATTTGTGTCATTGGATGACCAATTAGGTCATTTTCGTCCTCCCTAGGCTTATTCTTGTCCAATTAGGGTTTTTAACCAATCTTGTGCATCCAATAGGTGTGTTTGTGTCATTGGATGATCAATTAGGTCATTTTCGTCATCCCTAGGCATATTCTTGTCCAATTAGGGTTTTTAACCAATCTTGTGCATCCAATAGGTGTGTTTGTGGCAATAGATGATCAATTAGGTCATTTTCATCCTCCCTAGGCTTATTCTTGTCCAATTAGGGTTTTTAACCAATCTTGTGCATCCAATAGGTGTGTTTGTGTCATTGGATGACCAATTAGGTCATTTTCGTCATCCCTAGGCATATTCTTGTCCAATTAGGGTTTTTAACCAATCTTGTGCATCCAATAGGTGTGTTTGTGGCAATAGATGATCAATTAGGTCATTTTCGTCCTCCCTAGGCTTATTCTTGTCCAATTAGGGTTTTTAACCAATCTTGTGCATCCAATAGGTGTGTTTGTGTCATTGGATGACCAATTAGGTCATTTTCGTCCTCCCTAGGCATTTTTTTGTCCAATTAGGGTTTTTAACCAATCTTGTGCATCCAATAGGTGTGTTTGTGTCATTGGATGATCAATTAGGTCATTTTCGTCCTCCATAGGCTTATTCTTGTCCAATTAGGGTTTTTAACCAATCTTGTGCATCCAATAGGTGTGTTTGTGTTATTGGATGATCAATTAGGTCATTTTCGTCCTCCATAGGCTTATTGTTGTCCAATTAGGGTTTTTAACCAATCTTGTGCATCCAATAGGTGTGTTTGTGTCATTGGATGATCAATTAGGTAATTTTCGTCCTCCCTAGGCATATTCTGGTCCAATTAGGGTTTTTAACCAATCTTGTGCATCCAATAAGTTGAGTTGTGTCATTGGATTAACATTTAGGTCATTTTCGTCCTCCCTAGGCTTATTCTTGTCCAATTAGGGTTTTTAACCAATCTTGTGCATCGAATAGGTGTGTTTGTGTCATTGGATGATCAATTAGGTCATTTTCGTCCTCCATAGGCTTATTCTTGTCCAATTAGGGTTTTTAACCAATCTTGTGCATCCAATAAGTTGAGTTGTGTCATTGGATTAACATTTAGGTCATTTTCGTCCACCCTAGGCTTATTCATGTCCAATTAGGGTTTTTAACCAATCTTGTGCATCCAATAAGTTCATTTGTGTCATTGGATTAACATTTAGGTCATTTTCGTCCTCCCTAGGCATATTCTTGTCCAATTAGGGTTTTTAACCAATCTTGTGCATCCAATAGGTGTATTTGTGTCATTGGACGAACATTTAGGTCATTTTCGTCCTCCCTAGGCTTATTCTTGTCCAATTAGGGTTTTTAACCAATCTTGTGCATCCAATAAGTTCATTTGTGTCATTGGATGAACATTTAGGTCATTTTCGTCCTCCCTAGGCTTATTCTTGTCCAATTAGGGTTTTTAACCAATCTTGTGCATCCAATAAGTTCATTTGTGTCATTGGATGATCATTTAGGTCATTTTCGTCCTCCCTAGTCTTATTCTTGTCCAATTAGGGTTTTAAGCAATCTTGTGCATCCAATATGTGTGTTTGTGTCATTGGATGAACATTTATGTCATGTTCTGCCTCCCTATGCTTATTCTTGTCCAATTAGGGTTTTTAACCAATCTTGTGCATCCAATAAGTTCATTTGTGTCATTGGATGAACATTTAGGTCATTTTCGTCCTCCCTAGGCTTATTCTTGTCCAATTAGGGTTTTTAACCAATCTTGTGCATCCAATAAGTTCATTTGTGTCATTGGATGAAAATTTAGGTCATTTTCGTCCTCCATAGGCTTATTCTTGTCCAATTAGGGTTTCTTAACAATCTTGTGCATCCAATAGGTGTGTTTGTGTCATTGGATGAACATTAAGGTCATTTTCGTCCTCCCTAGATTCTTGTCCAATTAGGGTTTTTAACCAATCTTGTGCATCCAATAGGTGTGTTTGTGTCATTGGATGAACATTTAGGTCATGTCCTCCCTAGGCTTATTCTTGTCCAATTAGGATTTTTAACCAATCTTATGCATCCATTAAGTTCATTTGTGTCATTGGATGCACAATTAGGTCATTTTCCTCTACCCTAGGCTTATTCTTGTCCAATTAGGGTTTTTTAACCAATCTTGTGCATCCAATAAGTTTATTTGTGTCATTGGATGAACATTTAGGTCCTTTTCATCCTCCCTAGGCTTATTCTTGTCCAATTAGGGTTTTTAACCAATCTTCTGCATCCAATAAGTTCATTTGTGTCATTGGATGAACATTTAGGTCATTTTCGTCCACCCTGGGCTTATTGTTGTTCAATTAGGGTTTTTAACCAATCATGTGCATCCAATAAGTTCATTTGTGTCATTGGATGAACATTTAGGTCATTTTTGTCCTCCCTAGGCTTACTCTTGTACAATTAGGGTTTTTAACGAATCTTGTGCATCCAATAAGTTCATTTGTGACATTGGATGAACATTTAGGTCATTTTCGTCCTCCCTAGGCTTATTCTTGTCCAATTAGGGTTTTTAACCAATCTTGTGCATCCAATAAGTTTATTTGTGTCATTGGATGAACATTTAGGTCATTTTCGTCCTCCCTATGCTTATTCTTGTCCAATTAGGGTTTTTAACCAATCTTGTGCATCCAATATGTTCATTTGTGTCATTGGATGAACATTTAGTTCATTTTCGTCCTCCCTAGGCTTATTCTTGTCCAATTAGGGTTTCTAAACAATCTTGTGCATCCAATAGGTGTGTTTGTGTCATTGGATGAACATTTAGGTCATTTTCATCCTCCTTAGGCTTATTCTTGTCCAATTAGGGTTTTAAGCAATCTTGTGCATCCAATAAGTTCATTTGTGTCATTGGAATAACATTTAAGTTATTTTCGTCCTCCATAGGCTTATTCTTGTCCAATTAGGGTTTTTAACCAATCTTGTGCATCCAATACGTGTGTTTGTGTCGTTGGATCAACATTTAGCTCATTTTCGTCCTTCCTAGGCTTATTCTTGTCCAATTAGGGTTTTTAACCAATCTTGTGCATCCAATAAGTTCATTTGTGTCATTGGATGAACATTTAGGTCATTTTGGTCCTCCCTAGGCTTATTATTGTCCAATTAGGGTTTCTAACCAATCTTGTGCGTCCAATTAGTTCATTTGTGTCATTGGATGTTCATTTAGGTCATTTTCGTCCTCCCTAGGCTTATTCTTGTCCAATTAGGGTTTTTAACCAATCATGTGCATCCAATAAGTTCATTTGTGTCATTGGATGAACAATTAGGTCATTTTCGTCCACCCTAGGCTTATTCTTGTCCAATTAGGGTTTTTAACCAATCTTGTGCATCCAATAAGTTCATTTGTGTCATTGGATGAACATTTAGGTCATTTTCGTCCTCCCTAGGCTTATTCTTGTCCAATTAGGGTTTTTAACCAATCTTGTGCATCCAATAGGTGTGTTTGTGTCATTGGATGCACATTTAGGTCATTTTCGTCCTCCTTAGGCTTATTCTTGTCCAATTAGGGTTTTTAACCAATCTTGTGCATCCAATAAGTTCATTTGGGTCATTGGATTAACATTTAGGTCATTTTCGTCCTCCCTATGCTTATTCTTGTCCAATTAGGGTTTCTAACCAATCTTGTGCATCCAATAGGTGTGTTTGTGTCATTGGATTAACATTTAGGTCATTTTCGTCCTCCATAGGCTTATTCTTGTCCAATTAGGGTTTTTAACCAGTCTTGTGCATCCAATAAGTGTGTTTGTGTTGTTGGATGAACATTTAGGTCATTTTCGTCCTTCCTAGGCTTACTCTTGTCCAATTACGGTTTTTAACCAATCTTGTGCATCTAATAAGTTCATTTGTGTCATTGGTTGAACATTTAGGTCATTTTGGTCCTCCCTAGGCTTATTATTGTCCAATTAGGGTTTCTAACCAATCTTGTGCATCCAATTAGTTCATTTGTGTCATTGGATTTACATTTAGGTCATTTTCGTCCTCCCTAGGCTTATTCTTGTCCAATTAGGGTTTTCAACCAATCTTGTGCATCCAATATGTTCATTTGTGTCATTGGATGAACATTTAGGTCATTTTCGTCCTCCCTAGGCTTATTCTTGTCCAATTAGGGTTTCTAAACAATCTTGTGCATCCAATAGGTGTGTTTGTGTCATTGGATGAACATTTAGGTCATTTTCGTCCTCCCTAGGCTTATTCTTGTCCAATTAGGGTTTTAAGCAATCTTGTGCACCCAATAAGTTCATTTGTGTCATTGGATTAACATTTAAGTTATTTTCGTCCTCCATAGGCTTATTCTTGTCCAATTAGGGTTTTTAACTAGTCTTGTGCATCCAATACGTGTGTTTGTGTCGTTGGATGAACATTTAGGTCATTTTCGTCCTTCCTAGGCTTATTCTTGTCCAATTAGGGTTTTTAACCAATCTTATGCATCCAATAAGTTCATTTGTGTCATTGGTTAAACATTTAGGTCATTTTGGTCCTCCCTAGGCTTATTATTGTCCAATTAGGGTTTCTAACCATTCTTGTGCATCCAATTAGTTCATTTGTGTCATTGGATGTACATTTAGGTCATTTTCGTCCTCCCTAGGCTTATTCTTGTCCAATTAGGGTTTTTAACCAATCATGTGCATCCAATAAGTTCATTTGTGTCATTGGATGAACAATTAGGTCATTTTCGTCCACCCTATTCTTATTCTTGTCCAATTAGGGTTTTTAACCAATCTTGTGCATCCAATATGTTCATTTGTGTCATTGGATGAACATTTAGGTCATTTTCGTCCTCCCTAGGCTTATTCTTGTCCAATTAGGGTTTTTAACCAATCTTGTGCATCCAATAAGTTCATTTGTGTCATTGGATGAAAATTTAGGTCATTTTCGTCCTCCATAGGTTTATTCTTGTCCAATTAGGGTTTCTTAACAATCTTGTGCATCCAATAGGTGTGTTTGTGTCATTGGATGAACATTTAGGTCATTTTCGTCCTCCCTAGATTCTTGTCCAATTAGGGTTTTTAACCAATCTTGTGCATCCAATAGGTGTGTTTGTGTCATTGGATGAACATTTAGGTCATGTCCTCCCTAGGCTTATTCTTGTCCAATTAGGATTTTTAACCAATCTTGTGCATCCATTAAGTTCATTTGTGTCATGGGATGAACAATTAGGTCATTTTCCTCCACTCTAGGCTTATTCTTGTCCAATTAGGGTTTTTAACCAATCTTGTGCATCCAATAAGTTTATTTGTGTCATTGGATGAACATTTAGGTAATTTTCATCCTCCCTAGGCTTATTCTTGTCCAATTAGGGTTTTTAACCAATCTTCTGCATCCAATAAGTTCATTTGTGTCATTGGATGAACATTTAGGTCATTTTCGTCCTCCCTAGGCTTATTCTTGTCCAATTAGGGTTTTTAACCAATCTTGTGCATCCAATAGGTGTGTTTGTGTCATTGGATGAACATTTAGGTCATGTCCTCCCTAGGCTTATTCTTGTCCAATTAGGATTTTTAACCAATCTTGTGCATCCATTAAGTTCATTTGTGTCATTGGATGAACAATTAGGTCATTTTCCTCCACCCTAGGCTTATTCTTGTCCAATTAGGGTTTTTAACCAATCTTGTGCATCCAATAAGTTTATTTGTGTCATTGGATGAACATTTAGGTCATTTTCATCCTCCCTAGGCTTATTCTTGTCCAATTAGGGTTTTTAACCAATCTTCTGCATCCAATAAGTTCATTTGTGTCATTGGAAGAACATTTAGGTCATTTTCGTCCTCCCTAGACTTATTCTTGTCCAACTAGGGTTTCTAACCAATCTTGTGCATCCAATTGGTGTGTTTGTGTCATTGGATGAACATTTAGGTCATTTTCGTCCTCCCTAGGCTTATTCTTGTCCAATTAGGGTTTCTTAACAATCTTGTGCATCCAATAGGTGTGTTTGTGTCATTGGATGAACATTTAGGTCATTTTCGTCCTCCCTAAGCTTATTCTTGTCCAATTAGGGTTTCTAAACAATCTTGTGCATTCAATAGGTGTGTTTGTGTCATTGGATGAGCATTTAGGTCATTTTCGTCCTCCCTAGGCTTATTCTTGTCCAATTAGGGTTTCTAACCAATCTTGTGCATCCAATAGGTGTGTTTAGTCATTTGATGAACATTTAGGTCATTTTCGTCCTCCCTAGGCTTATTCTTGTCCAATTAGAGTTTTTAACCAATCTTGCGCATCCAATATGTTCATTTGTGTCATTGGATGAACATTTAGGTCATTTTCGTCCTCCCTAGGCTTATTCTTGTCCAATTAGGGTTTTTAACCAATCTTGTGCATCCAATAGGTGTGTTTGTGTCATTGGATGAACATTTAGGTCATTTTCATCCTCCCTAGGCTTATTCTTGTCCATCTAGGCTTTTAAGCAATCTTGTGCATCCAATAAGTTCATTTGTGTCATTGGATTAACATTTAGGTTATTTTTGTCCTCCCTAGGCTTATTCTTGTCCTATTAGGGTTTTTAACCAATCTTATGCATCCAATAAGTTCATTTGTGTCATTGGATGAACATTTAGGTCATTTTCGTCCTCCCTAGGCTTATTCTTGTCCAATTAGGGTTTTTAACCAATCTTGTGCATCCAATAAGTTCATTTGTGTCATTGGATGAACATTTAGGTCATTTTCGTCCTCCCTAGGCTTATTCTTGTCCAATTAGGGTTTCTAACCAATCTTGTGCATCCAATAGGTCTGTTTAGTCATTTGATGAACATTTAGGTTATTTTCGTCCTCCCTAGGCTTATTCTTGTCCAATTAGGGTTTTTAACCAATCTTGTGCATCCAATAAGTTCATTTGTGTCATTGGATTAACATTTAGGTCATTTTCGTCCTCCCTAGGCTTATTCTTGTCCAATTAGGGTTTTTTAACCAATCTTGTGCATCCAATAAGTTCATTTGTGTCATTGGATGAATAGTTAGGTCATTTTCGTCCTCCCTAGGCTTATTCTTGACCAATTAGGGTTTCTAGCCAATCTTGTGCATCCAATAGGTGTGTTTGTGTCATTTGATGAACATTTAGGTTATTTTCGTCCTCCCTAGGCTTATTCTTGTCCAATTAGGGTTTTTAACCAATCTTGTGCATCCAATAAGTTCATTTGTGTCATTGGATTAACATTTAGGTCATTTTCGTCCTTCCTAGGCTTATTCTTGTCCAATTAGGGTTTCTAACCAATCTTGTGCATCCAATTGGTGTGTTTGTGTCATTGGATGAACATTTACGTCATTTTCGTCCTTCCTAGGCTTATTCTTGTCCAATTAGGGTTTTTAACCAATCTTGTGCATCCAATAAGTTCATTTGTGTCATTGGATGAACATTTAGGTCATTTTCGTCCTCCCAAGGCTTATTCTTGTCCAATTAGGGTTTCTAACCAATCTTGTGCATCCAATAGGAGTGTTTGTGTCAATGGATGAACATTTAGGTCATTTTCGTCCTCCCTAGGCTTATTCTTGTCCAATTAGGGTTTCTAACCAATCTTGTGCATCCAATAGGTGTGTTTGTGTCATTGGATGAACATTTAGGTCATTTTCGTCCTCCTTATGCTTATTCTTATACAATTAGGGTTTTTAACCAATCTTGTGCATCCAATAGGTGTGTTTGTGTCATTGGATGAACATTTAGGTCATTTTCGTCCTCCCTAGGCTTATTCTTGTCCAATTAGGGTTTTTAACCAATCTTGTGCATCCAATAAGTTCATTTGTGTCATTGGATTAACATTTAGGTCATTTTCGTCCTCCCTAGGCTTATTCTTGTCCAATTAGGGTTTCTAACCAATCTTGTGCATCCAATAGGTGTGTTTGTGTCATTGGATGAACATTTAGGTCATTAACGTCCTCCCTAGGCTTATTCTTGTCTAATTAGGGTTTTTAACCAATCTTGTGCATCCAATAAGTTCAATTGTGTCATTGGATGAACATTTAGGTCATTTTCGTCCTCCCTAGGCTTATTCTTGTCCAATTAGGGTTTTTAACCAATCTTGTGCATCCAATAAGTGTGTTTGTGTCATTGGATGAACATTTAGGTCATTTTCGTCCTACCTAGGCTTATTCTTGTCCAATTAGGGTTTCTAACCAATCTTGTGCATCCAATAGGTGTATTTGTGTCATTGGATGAACATTTAGGTCATTTTCGTCCTCCCTAGGCTTATTCTTGTCCAGTTAAGGTTTTTAACCAATCTTGTGCATCCAATAGGTGTGTTTGTGTCATTGGATGAACATTTAGGTCATTTTCGTCCTCCCTAGGCTTATTCTTGTCCAATTAGGGTTTTTAACCAATCTTGTGCATCCAATAAGTTCATTTGTGTCATTGGATGAACATTTAGGTCATTTTCGTCCTCCCTAGGCTTATTCTTGTCCAATTAGGGTTTTTAACCAATCTTGTGCATCCAATACGTGCATTTGTGTCATTGGATGAACATTTAGGTCATTTTCGTCCTCCCTAGGCTTATTCTTGTCCAATTAGGGTTTTTAACCAATCTTGTGCATCCAATAGGTGTGTTTGTGTCATTGGATGAACATTTAGGTCATTTTCGTCCTCCCTAGGCTTATTCTGGTCCAATTAGGGTTTCTAACCAATCTTGTGCATCCAATAGGTGTGTTTAGTCATTTGATGAACATTTAGGTCATTTTCGTCCTCCCTAGGCTTATTCTTGGCCAATTAGTGTTTTTAACCAATCTTGTGCATCCAATAAGTTCATTTGTGTCATTGGATGAATAGTAAGGTCATTTTCGTCCTCCCTAGGCTTATTCTTGTCAAATTAGGGTTTCTAAACAATCTTGTGCATCCAATAGGTGTGTTTGTGTCATTGGATGAACATTTAGGTCATTTTCGTCCTCCCTAGTCTTATTCTTGTCCAATTAGGGTTTTAAGCAATCTTGTGCATCCAATAAGTTCATTTGTGTCATTGGATGAATAGTTAGGTCATTTTCGTCCTCCCTAGGCTTATTCTTGTCAAATTAGGGTTTCTAACCAAACTTGTTCATCCAATAGGTGTGTTTGTGTTATTTGATGAACATTTAGGTCATTTTCGTCCTCCCTAGTCTTATTCTTGTCCAATTAGGGTTTTAAGCAATCTTGTGCATCCAATAAGTTCATTTGTGTCATTGGATGAATAGTTAGGTCATTTTCGTCCTCCCTAGGCTTATTCTTGTCAAATTAGGGTTTCTAACCAATCGTGTGCATCCAATAGGTGTGTTTGTGTCATTGGATGAACATTTAGGTCATTTTCGTCCTCCCTAGGCTTATTCTTGTCCAATTAGGGTTTTTAACCAATCTTGTGCATCCAATAGGTGTGTTTGTGTCATTGGATGAACATTTAGGTCATTTTTGTCCTCCCTAGGCTTATTCTTGTCCAATTAGGGTTTTTAACCAACCGTGTGCATCCAATAAGTTCAATTGTGTCATTGGATGAACATTTAGGTCATTTTCGTCCTCCCTAGGCTTTTTCTTGTCCAATTACGGTTTTTAACCAATCTTGTGCATCCAATAAGTTCATTTGTGTCATTGGATGAACATTTAGGTCATTTTCGTCCTCGCTAGGCTTATTCTTGTCCAATTAGGGTTTTTAACCAATCTTGTGCATCCAATAAGTTCATTTGTGTCATTGGATGAACATTTAGGTCATTTTCGTCCTCCCTAGGCTTATTCTTGTCCAATTAGGGTTTTTAACCAATCTTGTGTGTCCAATAAGTTCATTTGTGTCATTGGATGAATATTTAGGTCATTTTCGTCCTCCCTAGGCTTATTCTTGTCCAATTAGGGTTTTTATGCAATCTTGTGCATCCAATAGGTGTGTTTGTGTCATTGGACGAACATTTAGGTCATTTTCGTCCTCCCTAGGCTTATTCTTGTCCAATTAGGGTTTTTAACCAATCTTGTGCATCCAATAAGTTCATTTGTGTCATTGGATGAACATATAGGTCATTTTCGTCCTCCCTAGTCTTATTTTTGTCCAATTAGGGTTTTTATGCAATCTTGTGCATCCAATAGGTGTGTTTGTGTCATTGGACGAACATTTAGGTCATTTTCGTCCTCCCTAGGCTTATTCTTGTCCAATTAAGGTTTTTAACCAATCTTGTGCATCCAATAAGTTCATTTGTGTCATTAGACGAACATTTAGGTCATTTTCGTCCTCCCTAGGCTTATTCTTGTCCAATTAGGGTTTTTATGCAATCCTGTGCATCCAATAGGTGTTTTTGTGTTATTGGATGAACATTTAGGTCATTTTCGTCCTCCCTAGGCTTATTCTTGTCCAATTAGGGTTTTTAACCAATCTTTTGCATCCAATAAGTTCATTTGTGTCATTGGATGAACATTTAGGTCATTTTCGTCCTCCCTAGGCTTATTCTTGTCCAATTAGGGTTTTTAACCAATCTTGTGCATCCAATAGGTGTGTTTGTGTCATTGGATGAACATTTAGGTCATTTTCGTCCTCCCTAGGCTTATTCTTGTCCAATTAGGGTTTTTAACCAATCTTGTGCATCATATAAGTTCATTTGTGTCATTGGATGAACATTTAGGTCATTTTCATCCTCCCAAGGCATATTCTTGTCCAATTAGGGTTTCTAACCAATCTTGTGAATCCAATAGGTGTGTTTGTGTCATTGGATGAACATTTAGGTCATTTTCGTCCTCCCTATTCTTATTCTTATCCAATTAGGGTTTCTAACCATTCTTGTGCATCCAATAGGTGTGTTTGTGTCATTGGATGAACATTTAGGTCATTTTCGTCCTCCCTAGTCTTATTCTTGTCCAATTAGGGTTTTTAACCAATCTTGTGTATCCAATAAGTTCATTTGTGTCATTGGGTGAACATTTAGGTCATTTTCGTCCTCCCTAGGCTTATTCTTGTCCAATTAGGGTTTCTAACCAATCTTGTGCATCCAATAGGTGTGTTTAGTCATTTGGTGAACATTTAGGTTATTTTCGTTCTCCCTAGGCTTATTCTTGTGCAATTAGGGTTTTTAACCAATCTTGTGCATCCAATAAGTTCATTTGTGTCATTGGATTAACATTTAGGTCATTTTCGTCCTCCCTAGGCTTATTCTTGTCCAATTAGGGTTTCTAACCAATCTTGTGCATCCAATAGGTGTGTTTGTGTCATTGGATGAACATTTAGGTCATTTTCGTCCTCCCTAGTCTTATTCTTGTCCAATTAGGGTTTTTAACCAATCTTGTGCATCCAATAAGTTCATTTGTGTCATTGGATTATCATTTAGGTCATTTTCGTCCTCCCTAGGCTTATTCTTGTCCAGTTAGGGTTTCTAACCAATCTTGTGCATCCAATAGGTGTGTTTGTGTCATTGGATGAACATTTAGGTCATTTTCGTCCTCCCTAGGCTTATTCTTGTCCAATTAGGGTTTTTAACCAATCTTGTGCATCCAATAAGTTCATTTGTGTCATTGGATGAACATTTAGGTCATTTTCGTCATCCCAAGGCTTATTCTTGTCCAATTAGGGTTTCTAAACAATCTTGTGCATCCAATAGGTGTGTTTGTGTCATTGGATGAACATTTAGGTCATTTTCGTCCTCCTTAGTCTTATTCTTGTACAATTTGGGTTTTAACCAATCTTGTGCATCCAATAAGTTCATTTGTGTCATTGGTTGAATAGTTAAGTCATTTTCGTCCTCCCTAGGTTTATTCTTGTCAAATTAGGGTTTCTAACCAATCTTCAGCATCCAATAGGTGTGTTTGTGTCATTGGATGAACATTTAGGTCATTTTCGTCCTCCCTAGTCTTATTCTTGTCCAATTAGGGTTTTAAGCAATCTTGTGCATCCAATAAGTTCATTTGTGTCATTGGATGAATAGTTAGGTCATTTTCGTCCTCCCTAGGCTTATTCTTGTCAAATTAGGGTTTCTAACCAATCTTGTGCATCCAATAGGTGTGTTTGTGCCATTGGATGAACATTTAGGTCATTTTCGTCCTCCCTAGGCTTATTCTTGTCCAATTAGGGTTTTTAACCAATCTTGTGCATCCAATAGGTGTGTTTGTGTCATTGGATGAACAATTAGATCATTTTCGTCCTCCCTAGGCGTATTCTTGTCCAATTATGGTTTTTAACCAATCTTGTGCATCCGATAAGTTCATTTGTGACCTTGGATGAAAATTTAGGTCATTTTCGTCCTCCCTAGGCTTATTCTTGTCCAATTAGGGTTTCTAACCAATCTTGTGCATCCAATAAGTTTATTTGTGTCATTGGATAAACATTTAGGTCATTTTCGTCCTCCCTGGGCTTATTCTTGTCCAATTAGGGTTTTTAACCAATCTTGTGCATCCAATATGTTCATTTGTGTCATTGGATGAACATTTAAGTCATTTTCGTCCTCCGTAGGCTTATTCTTGTCGAATTAGGGTTTCTAACCAATCTTGTGCATCCAATAGGTGTGTTTGTGTCATTGGATGAACATTTAGGTCATTTTGGTCCTCCCTAGGCTTATTCTTGTCCAATTAGGGTTTTTAACCAATCTTGTGCATCCAATAAGTTCATTTGTGTCATTGGATGAATATTTAGGTCATTTTCGTCCTCCCTAGGCTTATTCTTGTCCAATTAGGGTTTCTAACCAATCTTGTGCATCCAATAGGTGTGTTTGTGTCATTGGATGAACATTTAGGTCATTTTCGTCCTCCCTAGGCTTATTCTTGTGCAATTAGGGTTTTTAACCAATCTTGTGCATCCAATAGGTGTGTTTGTGTCATTGGATGAACATTTAGGTCATTTTCGTCCTCCCTAGTCTTATTCTTGTCCAATTAGGTTTTTAAGCATTCTTGTGCAATCAATGTGTGTGTTTGTGTCATTGGATGCACATTTTGGTATATTTCGTCCTCCCTAGGCTTATTCCTGTCTAATAAGGGTTTTTAACCAATCTTGTGCTTCCAATAAGTTCATTTGTGTCATTGGATGAACATTTAGGTCATTTTCGTCCACCCTAGGCTTATTCTTGTCCAATTAGGGTTTTTAAGCAATCTTATGCATCCAATAACTTCCTTTGTGTCATTGGATTAACATTTAAGTCATTTTCGTCCTCCCTAGGCTTATTCTTGTCCAATTATTATTTTTAACCAATCTTGTGCATTCAATAGGTGTGTTTGTGTCATTGGATGAACATTTAGGTCATTTTCGTCCTCCCTAGGCTTATTCTTGTCCAATTAGGGTTTTTAACCAATCTTGTGCATCCAATAAGTTCATTTGTGTCATTGGATGAACATTTAGGTCATTTTCGTCCTCCCTAGGCTTATTCTTGTCCAATTAGGGTTTTTAACCAATCTTGTGCATCCAATAGGTGTATTTGTGTCATTGGATGAACATTTATGTCATTTTCGTCCTCCCTAGGCTTATTCTTGTCCAATTAGGGTTTTTAAGCAATCTTGTGCATCCAATAAGTTCATTTGTGTCATTGGATGAACATTTAGGTCATTTTCGTCCTCCCTAGGCTTATTCTTGTCCAATTAGGGTTTTTAACCAATCTTGTGCATCCAATAAGTTCATTTGTGTCATTGGATGAACATTTAGGTCATTTTCATCCTCCCTAGGCTTATTCTTGTCCAATCAGGGATTTTAAGCAATCTTGTGAATCCAATAAGTTAATTTGTTTCATTGGATGAACATTTAGGTCATTTTCGTCCTCCCTACGCTTATTCTTGTTCAATTAGGGTTTCTAACCAATCTTGTGCATCCAATAGGTGTGTTTGTGTCATTGGATAAACATTTAGGTCATTTTCGTCCTCCCTAGGCTTATTCTTGTCCAATTAGGGTTTTTAACCAATCTTGTGCATCCAATAAGTTCATTTGTGTCATTGGATGAACATTTAGGTCATTTTCGTCCTCCCTAGGCTTATTCTTGTCCAATTAGGGTTTTTAACCAATCTTGTGCATCCAATAAGTTCATTTGTGTTATTGGATGAACATTTAGGTCATTTTCGTCCTCCATAGGCTTATTCTTGTCCAATTAGGGTTTTCAACCAATCTTGTGCATCCAATAAGTTCATTTGTGTCATTGGATGAACATTTAGGTCATTTTCGTCCTCCCTAGGCTTATTCTTGTCCAATTAGGGTTTTTAATTAATCTTGTGTATCCAATAAGTTCATTTGTGTCATTGGATGAACATTTAAGTCATTTTCGTCCTCCCTATTCTTATTCTTGTCCAATTAGGGTTTTTATGCAATCTAGTGCATCCAATAGGTGTGTTTGTGTCATTGGACGAACATTTAGGTCATTTTCGTCCTCCCTAGGCTTATTCTTGTCCAATTAGGGTTTTTAACCAATCTTGTGCATCCAATAAGTTCATTTGCGTCATTGGATGAACATTTAGGTCATTTTCGTCCTCCCTAGTCTTATTCTTGTCCAATTAGGGTTTTAAGCAATCTTGTGCATCCAATATGTGGGTTTGTGTCATTGGATGAACATTTAGGTCATTTTCATCCTCCCTATGCTTATTCTTGTCCAATTAGGGTTTTTAACGAATCTTGTGCATCCAATAAGTTCATTTGTGTCATTGGATGAACATTTAGGTCATTTTCGTCCTCCCTATTCTTATTCTTGTCCAATTAGGGTTTTTATGCAATCTTGTGCATCCAATAGGTGTGTTTGTGTCATTGGACGAACATTTAGGTCATTTTCGTCCTCCCTAGGCTTATTCTTGTCCAGTTAGGGTTTTTAACCTATCTTGTGCATCCAATAAGTTCATTTGTGTCATTCGATGAACATTTAGGTCATTTTCGTCCTCCCTAGGCTTATTCTTGTCTAATTAGGGTTTTTAACCAATCTTGTGCATCCAATAAGTTCATTTGTGTCATTGGATGAACATTTAGGTCATTTTCGTCCTCCCTAGGCTTATTCTTGTCCAATTAGGGTTTTTAACCAATCTTGTGCATCCAATAAGTTCATTTGTGTCATTGGATGAACATTTAGGTCATTTTCGTCCTCCCTAAGCTTATTCTTGTCCAATTAGGGTTTTTAACCAATCTTGTGCATCCAATAAGTTCATTTGTGTCATTGGATGAACATTTAGGTTATTTTCGTCCTCCCTAGGCTTATTCTTGTCCAATTAGGGTTTTTAACCAATCTTGTGCATCCAATAAGTTCATTTGTGTCATTGGATTAACATTTAGGTCATTTTCGTCCTTCCTATGCTTATTCTTGTCCAATTAGGGTTTCTAACCATTCTTGTGCATCAAATAGGTGTGTTTGTGTCATTGGATGAACATTTAGGTCATTTTCGTCCTCCCTAGGCTTATTCTTGTCCAATTAGGGTTTTTAACCAATCTTGTGCATCCAATAAGTTCATTTGTGTCATTGGATGAACATTTAGGTCATTTTCGTCCTCCCTAGGCTTATTCTTGTCCAATTAGGGTTTTTAACCAATCTTGTGCATCCAATAAGTTCATTTGTGTCATTGGATGAACATTTAGGTCATTTTCGTCCTCCCTAGTCTTATTCTTGTCGAATTAGGGTTTTATGCAATCTTGTGCATCCAATAGGTGTGTTTGTGTCATTGGAGGAACATTTAGGTCATTTTGGTCCTCCCTAGTTTTATTCTTATCCAATTAGGGTTTTTATGCAATCTTGTGCATCCAATAGGTGTGTTTGTGTCATTGGACGAACATTTAGGTCATTTTCGTCCTCCCTAGGCTTATTCTTGTCCAATTAGGGTTTTTAACCAATCTTGTGCATCCAATAAGTTCATTTGTGTCATTGGACGAACATTTAGGTCATTTTCGTCCTCCATAAGCTTATTCTTGTCCAATTAGGGTTTTTAACCAATCTTGTGCATCCAATAAGTTCATTTGTGTCATTGGATGAACATTTAGGTCATTTTCGTCCTCCCTAGGCTTATTCTTGTCCAATTAGGGTTTTTAACCAATCTAGTGCATCCAATAGGAGTGTTTGTGTCATTGGATGAACATTTAGGTCATTTTCGTCCTCCCAAGGCTTATTCTTGTCCAATTAGGGTTTTTAACCAATCTTGTGCATCCAATAAGTTCATTTGTGTCATTGGATGAACATTTAGGTCATTTTCGTCCACCCTGGGCTTATTCTTGTCCAATTAGGGTTTTTAACCAATCTTGTGCATCCAATAAGTTCATTTGTGTCATTGGATGAACATTTAGGTCATTTTCGTCCTCCCAAGGCTTATTCTTGTCCAATTAGGGTTTTTAACCAATCTTGTGCATCCAATAAGTTCATTTGTGTCATTGGATGAACATTTAGGTCATTATCGTCCTCCCTAGGCTTATTCTTGTCCAATTAATGTTTTTAACCAATCTTGTGCATCCAATAAGTTCATTTGTGTCATTGGATGAACATTTAGGTCATTTTCGTCCTCCCTAGGCTTATTCTTGTCCAATTAGGGTTTTTAACCAATCTTGTGCATCCAATAGGTGTGTTTGTGTCATTGGATAAACATTTAGGTCATTTTCGTCCTCTCTAGTCTTATTCTTGTCCAATTAGGGTTTTAAGCCAATCTTGTGCATCCAATAGGTGTGTTTGTGTCATTTGATGAACATTTAGGTCATTTTCGTCCTCCCAAGGCTTATTCTTATCCAATTAGGGTTTTAAGCAATCTTGTGCATCAAATAAGTTCATTTGTGTCATTGGATTAAGATTTAAGTCATTTTCGTCCTCCCTAGGCTTATTCTTGTCCAATTAGGGTTTTTAACCAATCTTGTGCATCCAATAGGTGTGTTTGTGTCATTGGATGAACATTTAGGTCATTTTCGTCCTCCCTAGGCTTATTCTTGTCCAATTAGGGTTTTTAACCAATCTTGTGCATCCAATAAGTTCATTTGTGTCATTGGATGAACATTTAGGTCATTTTCGTCCACCCTAGTCTTATTCTTGTCCAATTAGGGTTTTAAGCAATCTTGTGCATCCAATAAGTTCATTTGTGTCATTGGATGAACATTTAGGTCATTTTCGTCCTCCCTAGTCTTATTCTTGTCCAATTAGGGTGTTAAGCAATCTTGTGCATCCAATAAGTTCATTTGTGTCATTGGATTAACATTTAGGTCATTTTCGTCCTTCCTAGGCTTATTCTTGTCCAATTAGGGTTTCTAACCAATCTTGTGCATCCAATAGGTGTGTTTGTGTCATTGGATGAACATTTAGGTCATTTTCGTCCTCCCTAGGCTTATTCTTGTCCAATTAGGGTTTTTAACCAATCTTGTGCATCCAATAAGTTCATTTGTGTCATTGGATTAACATTTAGGTCATTTTCGTCCTCCCCAGTCTTATTTTTGTCCAATAAGGGTTTTAAGCAATCTTGTGCATCCAATAAGTTCATTTGTGTCATTGGATGAATATTTAGGTCGTTTTCATCCTCCCTAGGCTTATTCTTGTCCAATTAGGGTTTCTAACCAATCTTGTGCATCCAATAGGTGTGTTTGTGTCATTGGATGAACATTTAGGTCATTTTCGTCCTCCCTAGGCTTATTCTTTTCCAATTAGGGTTTTAAGCAATCTTGTGCATCCAATAAGTTCATTTGTGTCATTGGATGAATATTTAGGTCATTTTCATCCTCCCTAGGTTTATTCTTGTCCAATTAGGGTTTCTAACCAATCTTGTGCATCCAATTGGTGTGCTTGTGTCATTGGATGAACATTTAGGTCATTTTCGTCCTCCCTAGGCTTATTCTTGTCCAATTAGGGTTTTTAACCAATCTTGTGCATCCAATAAGTTCATTTGTGTCATTGGATGAACATTTAGGTCATTTTCGTCCTCCCTAGGCTTATTCTTGTCCAATTAGGGTTTTTAACCAATCTTGTGCATCCAATAGGTGTGTTTGTGTCATTGGATGAACATTTAGGTCATTTTCGTCCTCCCTAGGCTTATTCTTGTCCAATTAGGGTTTTTAACCAATCTTGTGAATCCAATAAGTTCATTTGTGTCATTGGGTCAACATTTAGGTCATTTTCGTCCTCCCTAGGCTTATTCTTGTCCAATTAGGGTTTCTAACCAATCTTGTGCATCCAATAGGTGTGTTTAGTCATTTGATGAACATTTAGGTTATTTTCGTCCTTCGTAGGCTTATTCTTGTCCAAGTAGGGTTTCTAACAAATCTTGTGCATCCAATAGGTGTGTTTGTGTCATTGGATGAACATTTAGGTGATTTTCGTCCTCCCTATGCTTATTCTTGTCCAATTAGGGTTTTTAACCAATCTTGTGCATCCAATAGGTGTGTTTGTGTCATTGGATGAACATTTAGGTCATTTTCGTCCTCCCTAGGCTTATTCTTGTCCAATTAGGGTTTTTAACCAATCTTGTGCATGCAATAGGTGTGTTTGTGTCATTGGATGAACATTTAGGTCATTTTCGTCCTCCCTAGGCTTATTCTTGTCCAATTAGGGTTTTTAACCAATCTTGTGCATCCAATAAGTTCATTTGTGTCATTGGATGAACATTTAGGTCATTTTCGTCCTCCCTATGCTTATTGTTGTCCAATATGTTCATTTGTGTCATTGGATGAACATTTAGGTCATTTTCGTCCTCCTTATGCTTATTCTTGTCCAATTAGGGTTTATGCAATCTTGTGCATCCATTTAGTTCATTTGTGTCATTGGATGAACATTTAGGTCATTTTCTTCCTCCTTAGGCTTATTTTTGTCCAATTAGGGTTTTTAACCAATCTTGTGCATCCAATAGGTGTGTTTGTGTCATTGGATGAACATTTAGGTCATTTTCGTCCTCCCTAGGCTTATTCTTGTCCAATTAGGGTTTTTAACCAATCTTGTGCATCCAATAAGTTCATTTGTGTCATTGGATGAACATTTAGGTCATTTTCGTCCTCCCTAAGCTTATTCTTGTCCAATTTGGGTTTCTAAACAATCTTGTGCATTCAATAGGTGTGTTTCTGTCATTGTATGAACATTTAGGTCATTTTCGTCCTCCCTAGGCTTATTCTTGTTCAATTAGGGTTTCTAACCAATCTTGTGCATCCAATAGGTGTGTTTGTGTCATTGGATGAACATTTAGGTCATTTTCGTCCTCCCTAGGCTTATTCTTGTCCAATTAGGGTTTTTAACCAATCTTGTGCATCCAATAAGTTCATTTGTGTCATTGGATTAACATTTAGGTCATTTTCGTCCTCCCTAGGCTTATTCTTGTCCAATTAGGGATTTTAACCAATCTTGTGCATCCAATAGGTGTGTTTGTGTCATTGCATGAACATTTAGGTCATTTTCGTCATCCCTAGTCTTATTCTTGTACAATTAGGTTTTTAAGCAATCTTCTGCATCCAATAAGTTCATTTGTGTCATTGGATGAATATTTAGGTCATTTTCATCCTCCCTAGGCTTATTCTTGTCCAATTAGGGTTTCTAAACAATCTTGTGCATCCAATAGGTGTGTTTGTGTCATTGGATGAACATTTAGGTCATTTTCGTCCTCCCTAGGCTTATTCTTGTCCAATTAGGGTTTTAAGCAATCTTGTGCATCCAATAAGTTCATTTGTGTCATTGGATTAACATTTAAGTTATTTTCGTCCTCCATAGGCTTATTCTTGTCCAATTAGGGTTTTTAACCAGTCTTGTGCATCCAATACGTGTGTTTGTGTCGTTGGATGAACATTTAGGTCATTTTCGTCCTTCCTAGGCTTACTCTTGTCCAATTAGGGTTTTTAACCAATCTTGTGCATCCAATAAGTTCATTTGTGTCATTGGTTGAACATTTAGGTCATTTTGGTCCTCCCTAGGCTTATTATTGTCCAATTAGGGTTTCTAACCAATCTTGTGCATCCAATTAGTTCATTTGTGTCATTGGATTTACATTTAGGTCATTTTCGTCCTCCCTAGGCTTATTCTTGTCCAATTAGGGTTTTCAACCAATCTTGTGCATCCAATATGTTCATTTGTGTCATTGGATGAACATTTAGGTCATTTTCGTCCGCCCTAGGCTTATTCTTGTCCAATTAGGGTTTCTAAACAATCTTGTGCATCCAATAGGTGTGTTTGTGTCATTGGATGAACATTTAGGTCATTTTTGTCCTCCCTAGGCTTATTCTTGTCCAATTAGGGTTTTAAGCAATCTTGTGCATCCAATAAGTTCATTTGTGTCATTGGATTAACATTTAAGTTATTTTCGTCCTCCATAGGCTTATTCTTGTCCAATTAGGGTTTTTAACTAGTCTTGTGCATCCAATCCGTGTGTTTGTGTCGTTGGTTGAACATTTAGGTCATTTTCGTCCTTCCTAGGCTTATTCTTGTCCAATTAGGGTTTTTAACCAATCTTGTGCATCCAATAAGTTCATTTGTGTCATTGGTTGAACATTTAGGTCATTTTGGTCCTCCCTAGGCTTATTATTGTCCAATTAGGGTTTCTAACAAATCTTGTGCATCCAATTAGTTCATTTGTGTCATTGGATGTACATTTAGGTCATTTTCGTCCTCCCTAGGCTTATTCTTGTCCAATTAGGGTTTTTAACCAATCATGTGCATCCAATAAGTTCATTTGTGTCATTGGATGAACAATTAGGTCATTTTCGTCCACCCTATTCTTATTCTTGTCCAATTAGGGTTTTTAACCAATCTTGTGCATCCAATATGTTCATTTGTGTCATTGGATGAACATTTAGGTCATTTTCGTCTTCCCTAGGCTTATTCTTGTCCAATTAGGGTTTTTAACCAATCTTGTGCATCCAATAAGTTCATTTGTGTCATTGGATGAACATTTAGGTCATTTTCGTCTACCCTATGCTTATTCTTGTCCAATTAGGGTTTTTAACCAATCTTGTGCATCCAATAGGTGTGTTTGTGTCATTGGATGAACATTTAGGTCATTTTCGTCCTCCCTAGGCTTATTCTTGTCCAATTAGGGTTTTTAACCAATCTTGTGCATCCAATAGGTGTGTTTGTGTTATTGGATGATCAATTAGGTCATTTTCGTCCTCCCTAGGCTTATTCTTGTCCAATTAGGGTTTTTAACCAATCTTGTGCATCCAATAGGTGTGTTTGTGTCATTGGATGATCAATTAGGTCATTCTCGTCCTCCCTAGGAATATTCTTGTCCAATTAGTGTTTTTAACCAATCTTGTGCATCCAATAGGTGTGTTTGTGTCATTGGATGATCAATTAGGTCATTTTCGTCCTCCCTAGGCTTATTCTTGTCCAATTAGGGTTTTTAACTAATCTTGTGCATCCAATAGTTGTGTTTGTGTCATTGGATGATCAATTAGGTCATTTTCGTCCTACCTAGGCTTATTCTTGTCCAATTAGGGTTTTTAACCAATCTTGTGCATCCAATAGGTGTGTTTGTGTCATTGGATGATCAATTAGGTCATTTTCGTCCTCCCTAGGCTTATTCTTGTCCAATTAGGGTTTTTAACCAATCTTGTGCATCCAATAGGTGTGTTTGTGTCATTGGATGATCAATTAGGTCATTTTCGTCCTCCCTAGGCTTATTCTTGTCCAATTAGGGTTTTTAACCAATCTTGTGCATCCAATAGGTGTGTTTGTGTCATTGGATGATCAATTAGGTCATTTTTGTCCTCCCTAGGCTTATTTTTGTCCAATTAGTGTTTTTAACCAATCTTGTGCATCCAATAAGTTCATTTGTGTCATTGGATGATCAATTAGGTCATTTTCATCCTCCCTAGGCATATTCATGTCCAACTATGGTTTTTAACCAATCTTGTGCATCCAATAGGTGTGTTTGTGTGATTGGATGATCAATTAGGTCATTTTCGTCCTCCCTAGGCTTATTCTTGTCCAATTAGGGTTTTTAACCAATCTTGTGCATCCAATAGGTGTGTTTGTGTCATTGGATGATCAATTAGGTCATTTTCGTCCTCCCTAGGCTTATTCTTGTCCAATTAGGGTTTTTAACCAATCTTGTGCATCCAATAGGTGTGTTTGTGTCATTGGATGATCAATTAGGTCATTTTTATCCTCCCTAGGCTTATTCTTGTCCAATTAGGATTTTTAACCAATCTTGTGCATCCAATAGGTGTGTTTGTGTCATTGGATGATCAATTAGGTCATTTTCGTCCTCCCTAGGCTTATTCTTGTCTAATTAGGGTTTTTAACCAATCTTGTGCATCCAATAAGTTCATTTGTGTTATTGGATTAACATTTAGGTCATATTCGTCCTCCCTAGGCATATTCTTGTCCAATTAGGGTTTTTAACCAATCTTGTGCATCCAATAGGTATGTTTGTGTCCTTGGATGATCAATTAGGTCATTTTCGTCCTCCCTAGGCATATTCTTGTCCAGCTAGGGTTTTTAACCAATCTTGTGCATCCAATAGGTGTGTTTGTGTCATTGGATGATCAATTAGGTCATTTTCGTCCTCCCTAGGCTTATTCTTGTCCAATTAGGGTTTTTAACCAATCTTGTGCATCCAATAAGTTCATTTGTGTCATTGGATGATAAATTTGGTCATTTTCGTCCTCCATAGGCATATTCTTGTCCAACTAGGGTTTTAAACCAATCTTGTGCATCCAATAGGTGTGTTTGTGTCATTGGATGATCAATTAGGTCATTTTCGTCCTCCCTAGGCTTATTCTTGTCCAATTAGGGTTTTTAACCAATCTTGTGCATCCAATAGGTGTGTTTGTGTCATTGGATGATCAATTAGGTCATTTTCGTCCTCCCTAGGCTTATTCTTGTCCAATTAGGGTTTTTAACCAATCTTGTGCATCCAATAACTTTGTTTGTGTCATCGAATTAATATTTAGGTCATTTTCATCCTCCCTAGGCATATTCTTGTCCAATTAGGGTTTTTAACCAATCTTGTGCATCCAATAGGTGTGTTTGTGTCATTGGATGATCAATTAGGTCATTTTCGTCCTCCCTAGGCTTATTCTTGTCCAATTAGGGTTTTTAACCAATCTTGTGCATCCAATAGGTGTGTTTGTGTCATTGGATAAACATTTAGGTCATTTTCGTCCTCCCTAGTCTTATTCTTCTCCAATTAGGGTTTTTATGCAATCTTGTGCATCCAATAGGTGTGTTTGTGTCATTGGACGAACATTTAGGTCATTTTCGTCCTCCCTAGGCTTATTCTTGTCCAATTAGGGTTTTTAACCAATCTTGTGCATCCAATAAGTACATTTGTGTCATTGGATGAACATTTAGGTCATTTTCGTCGTCCCTAGTCTTATTCTTGTCCAATTAGGGTTTTTATGCAATCTTGTGCATCCAATAGGTGTGCTTGTGTAATTGGAGGAACATTTAGGTCATTTTCGTCCTCCCTAGTCTTATTCTTGTCCAATTAGGGTTTTTATGCAATCTTGTGCATCCAATAGGTGTGTTTGTGTCATTGGACGAACATTTAGGTCATTTTCGTCCTCCCTAGGCTTATTCTTGTCCAATTAGGGTTTTTAACCAATCTTGTGCATCCAATAAGTTCATTTGTGTCATTGGATGAACATTTAGGTAATTTTCGTCGTCCTTAGTCTTATTCTTGTCGAATTAGGTTTTTATGCAATCTTGTGCATCCAATAGGTGTGTTTGTGTCATTGGAGGAACATTTAGGTCATTTTCGTCCTCCCTAGTCTTATTCTTGTCCAATTAGGGTTTTTATGCAATCTTGTGCATCCAATAGGTGTGTTTGTGTCATTGGACGAAGATTTAGGTCATTTTCGTCCTCCCTAGGCTTATTCTTGTCCGATTAGGGTTTTTAACCAATCTTGTGCATTCAATAAGTTCATTTGTGTCATTGGATGAACATTTTGGTCATTTTCGTCCTCCCTAGTCTTATTCTTGTCCAATTAGGGTTTTAAGCAATCTTGTGCATCCAATATGTGGGTTTGTGTCATTGGATGAACGTTTAGGTCATTTTCGTCCTCCCTAGGCTTATTCCTGTCCGATTAGGGTTTTTTTACCAATCTTGTGCATTCAATAAGTTCATTTGTGTCATTGGATGAACATTTAGGTCATTTTCGTCCTCCCTAGTCTTATTCTTGTCCAATTAGGGTTTTTATGCAATCTTGTGCATCCAATAGGTGTGTTTGTGTCGTTGGAGGAATATTTAGGTCATTTTCGTCCTCCCTAGTCTTATTCTTGTCCAATTAGGGTTTTTATGCAATCTTGTGCATCCAATAGGTGTGTTTGTGTCATTGGACGAACTTTTAGGTCATTTTCGTCCTCCCTAGGCTATTTCTTGTCCAATTAGGGTTTTTAACCAATCTTATGCGTCCAATAAGTTCATTTGTGTCATTCGATGAACATTTAGGTCATTTTCGTCCTTCCTAGTCTTATTCTTGTCCAATTAGGGTTTTTAAGCAATCTGGTGCATCCAATAGGTGTGTTTGTGTCATTGGACGAACATTTAGTTCATTTTCGTCCTCCCTAGGCTTATTCTTGTCCAATTAGGGTTTTTAACCAATCTTGTGCATCCAATAAGTTCATTTGTGTCATTGGATGAACATTTAGGTCATTTTCGTCCTCCCTAGGCTTATTCTTGTCCAATTAGGGTTTTTAACCAATCTTGTGCATCCAATAAGTTCATTTGTGTCATTGGATGAACATTTAGGTCATTTTCGTCCTCCCTAGGCTTATTCTTGTCCAATTAGGGTTTTTAACCAATCTTGTGCATCCAATAAGTTCATTTGTGTCATTGGATGAACATTTTGGTCATTTTCGTCCTCCCTAGGCTTATTCTTTTCCAATTAGGGTTTTGATGCAATCTTGTGCATCCAATAGGTGTGTTTGTGTCCTTGGACGAACATTTAGGTCATTTTCGTCCTCCCTAGTCTTATTCTTGTCCAATTAGGGTTTTTATGCAATCTTGTGCATCCAATAGGTGTGTTTGTGTCATTGGAGGAACATTTAGGTCATTTTCGTCCTCCCTAGTCTTATTAATGTCCAATTAGGGTTTTTATGCAATCTTGTGCATCCAATAGGTGTGTTTGTGTCATTGGACGAACATTTAGGTCATTTTCGTCCTCCCTAGGCTTATTCTTGTCCAATTAGGGTTTTTAACCAATCTTGTGCATCCAATAAGTTCATTTGTGTCATTGGATGAACATTTAGGTCATTTTCGTCCACCCTATTCTTATTCTTGTCCAATTAGGGTTTTTAACCAATCTTGTGCATCCAATATGTTCATTTGTGTCATTGGATGAACATTTAGGTCATTTTCGTCTTCCCTAGGCTTATTCTTGTCCAATTAGGGTTTTTAACCAATCTTGTGCATCCAATAAGTTCATTTGTGTCATTGGATTAACATTTAGGTCATTTTCGTCCTCCCTAGGCTTATTCTAGTCCAATTAGGGTTTCTAACCAATCTTGTGCATCCAATTGGTGTGTTTGTGTCATTGGATGAACATTTAGGTCATTTTCGTCAACCCTGGGCTTATTCTTGTCCAATTAGGGTTTTTAACCAATCTTGTGCATCCAATAAGTTCATTTGTGTCATTGGATGAACATTTAGGTCATTTTCGTCCTCCCTAGGCTTATTCTTGTCCAATTAGGGTTTTTAACCAACCTTGTGCATCCAATAGGTGTGTTTGTGTCATTGGATGAACATTTAAGTTATTTTCGTCCTCCCTATGCTTATTCTTGTCCAATTAGGGTTTTTAAGCAATCTTGTGCATTCAATAGGTGTGTTTGTGTCATTGGATGAACATTTAGGTCATTTTCGTCCTCCCTAGTCTTATTCTTGTCCAATTAGGGTTTTAAGCAATCTTGAGCATCCAATAAGTTCATTTGTGTCATTGGATGAACATTTAGGTCATTTTCGTCCTCCCAAGGCTTATTCTTGTCCAATTAGGGTTTTTAACCAATCTTGTGCATCCAATAAGTTCATTTGTGTCATTGGATGAACATTTAGGTCATTATCGTCCTCCCTAGGCTTATTCTTGTCCAATTAATGTTTTTAACCAATCTTGTGCATCCAATAAGTTCATTTGTGTCATTGGATGAACATTTAGGTCATTTTCGTCCTCCCTAGGCTTATTCTTGTCCAATTAGGGTTTTTAACCAATCTTGTGCATCCAATAGGTGTGTTTGTGTCATTGGATAAACATTTAGGTCATTTTCGTCAACCCTAGGCTTATTCTTGTCCAATTAGGGTTTTTAACCAATCTTGTGCATCCAATAGGTGTCTTTTTGTGTCATTGGATGAACATTTAGGTCATTTTCGTCCTCCCTAGGCTTATTCTTGTCCAATTAGGGTTTTTAACCAATCTTGTGCATCCAATAGGTGTATTTGTGTCATTGGATGAACATTTAGGTCATTTTCGTCCTCCCTAGGCTTATTCTTGTCCAATTAGGATTTTTAACCAATCTTGTGCATCCAATAAGTTCATTTGTGTCATTGGATGAACATTTAGGTCATTTTCATCCTCCCTAGGCTTATTCTTGTCCAATTAGGGTTTTTACGCAATCTTGTGCATCCAATTTGTTCATTTATGTCATTGGATGAACATTTAGGTCATTTTCGTCCTTCCTAGGCTTATTCTTGTCCAATTAGGGTTTTTAACCAATCTTGTGCATCCAATAAGTTCATTTGTGTCATTGGATGAACATTTAGGTCATTTTCGTCCTCCCTAGGCTTATTCTTGTCCAATTAGGGTTTTTAACCAATCTTGTGCATCCAATAGGTGTGTTTGTGTCATTGGATGAACATTTAGGTCATTTTCGTTCTCCATAGGATTATTCTTGTCCAATTAGGGTTTTTAACCAATCTTATGCATCCAATAAGTTCATTTGTGTCATTGGATGAACATTTAGGTCATTTTCGTCCTCCCAAGGCTTATTCTTGTCCAATTAGGGTTTTTAACCAATCTTGTGCATCCAATAAGTTCATTTGTGTCATTGGATGAACATTTAGGTCATTTTCGTCCTCCCTAGGCTTATTCTTGTCCAATTAGGGTTTTTAACCAATCTTGTGCATCCAATAGGTGTGTTTGTGTCATTAGATGAACATTCAGGACATTTTCGTCCTCCCTAGGCTTATTGTTGTCCAATTAGGGTTTTTAACAATTCTTGTGCATCCAATAGGTGTGTTTGTGTCATTGGATGAACATTTAGGTCATTTTCGTCCTCCCTAGTCTTATTCTTGTCCAATTAGGGTTTTAAGCCAATCTTGTGCATCCAATAGGTGTGTTTGTGTCATTAGATGAACATTTAGGTCATTTTCATCCTCCCTAGGCTTATTGTTGTCCAATTAGGGTTTTTAACCAATCTTGTGCATCCAATAGGTGTGTTTGTGTCATTGGATGAACATTTAGGTCATTTTCGTCCTCCCTAGGCTTATTCTTGTCCAATTAGGGTTTTTAACCAATCTTGTGCATCCAATAGGTGTGTTTGTGTCATTGGATGAACATTTAGGTCATTTTCGTCCTCCCTAGTCTTAATTTTGTCCAATTAGGGTTTTAAGCAATCTTGTGCATCCAATAAGTTCATTTGTGTCATTGGAATAAGATTTAAGTCATTTTCGTCCTCCCTAGGCTTATTCTTGTCCAGTTACGGTTTTTAACCAATCTTGTGCATCCAATAGGTGTGTTTGTGTCATTGGATGAACATTTAGGTCATTTTCGTCCTCCCTAGGCTTATTCTTGTCCAATTAGGGTTTTTAACCAATCTTGTGCATCCAATAAGTTCATTTGTGTCATTGGATAAACATTTAGGTCATTTTCGTCCACCCTAGCCTTATTCTTGTCCAATAAGGGTTTTTAACCAATCTTTTGCATCCAATAAGTTCATTTGTGTCATTGGATGAACATTTAGGTCATTTTCGTCCTCCCAAGGCTTATTCTTGTCCAATTAGGGTTTTTAACCAATCTTGTGCATCCAATAGGTGTGTTTGTGTCATTGGATGAACATTTAGGTCATTTTCGTCCTCCCTAGGCTTATTCTTGTCCAATTAGGGTTTTTAACCAATCTTGTGAATCCAATAAGTTCATTTGTGTCATTGGGTCAACATTTAGGTCATTTTCGTCCTCCCTAGGCTTATTCTTGTCCAATTAGGGTTTCTAACCAATCTTGTGCATCCAATAGGTGTGTTTAGTCATTTGATGAACATTTAGGTTATTTTCGTCCTTCGTAGGCTTATTCTTGTCCAAGTAGGGTTTCTAACAAATCTTGTGCATCCAATAGGTGTGTTTGTGTCATTGGATGAACATTTAGGTGATTTTCGTCCTCCCTATGCTTATTCTTGTCCAATTAGGGTTTTTAACCAATCTTGTGCATCCAATAGGTGTGTTTGTGTCATTGGATGAACATTTAGGTCATTTTCGTCCTCCCTAGGCTTATTCTTGTCCAATTAGGGTTTTTAACCAATCTTGTGCATCCAATAAGTTCATTTGTGTCATTGGATGAACATTTAGATCATTTTCGTCCTCCCTATGCTTATTCTTGTCCAATTAGGGTTTTTAACCAATCTTGTGCATCCAATAGGTGTGTTTGTGTCATTGGATGAACATTTAGGTCATTTTCGTCCTCCCTAGGCTTATTCTTGTCCAATTAGGGTTTTTATCCAATCTTGTGCATCCAATAGGTGTGTTTGTGTCATTGGATGAACATTTAGGTCATTTTCGTCCTCCCTAGGCTTATTCTTGTCCAATTAGGGTTTTTAAGCAATCTTGTGCATCCAATAAGTTCATTTGTGTCATTGGATGAACATTTAGGTCATTTTCGTCCTCCCTAGGCTTATTCTTGTCCAATTAGGGTTTTTAAGCAATCTTGTGCATCCAATAGGTGTGTTTGTGTCATTGGATGAATATTTAGGTCATTTTCGACCTCCCTAGGCTTATTCTTGTCCAATTAGGGTTTTTAACCAATCTTGTGCATCCAATAAGTTCATTTGTGTCATTGGATGAACATTTAGGTCATTTTCGTCCTCCCTAGGCTTATTCTTGTCCAATTAGGGTTTTTAACCAATCTTGTGCATCCAATAAGTTCATTTGTGTCATTGGATGAACATTTAGGTCATCTTCGTCCTCCCTAGGCTTATTCTTGTCCAATTAGGGTTTTTATGCAATCTTGTGCATCCAATAGGTGTGTTTGTGTCATTGGACGAACATTTAGGTCATTTTCGTCCTCCCTAGGCTTATTCTTGTCCAATTAGGGTTTTTAACCAATCTTGTGCATCCAATAAGTTGAGTTGTGTCATTGGATTAACATTTAGGTCATTTTCGTTCTCCCTACGCTTATTCTTGTCCAATTAGGGTTTTTAACCAATCTTGTGCATCCAATAGGTGTGTTTGGGGCAATGGATGATCAATTAGGTCATTTTCGTCCACCCTAGGCTTATTCTAGTCAAATTAGGGTTTTTAACCAATCTTGTGCATCCAATAGGTGTGTTTGTGTCATTGGATGATCAATTAGGTCATTTTCGTCCTCCCTAGGCTTATTCTTGTCCAATTAGGGTTTTTAACCAATCTTGTGCATCCAATAGGTGTGTTTGTGTCATTGGATTAACATTTAGCTCATTTTCGTCCTCCCTAGGCTTATTCTTGTCCAATTAGGGTTTTTAACCAATCTTTTGCATCCAATAGGTGTGTTTGTGTCATTGGATGTACATTTAGGTCATTTTCGTCCTCCCTAGGCTTATTCTTGTCCAATTAGGGTTTTTAACCAATCTTGTGCATCCAATAGGTGTGTTTGTGTCATTGGATTAACATTTAGGTCATTTTCGTCCTACCAAGGCTTATTCTTGTCCAATTAGGGTTTTTAACCAATCTTGTGCATCCAATAAGTTCATTTGTGTCATTGGATGAACATTTAGGTCATTTTCGTCCACCCTAGGCTTATTCTTGTCCAATTAGGGTTTTTAACCAATCTTGTGCATCCAATAAGTTCATTTGTGTCATTGGATGAACATTTAGGTCATTTTTAACCTCCCTAGGCTTATTCTTGTCCAGTTAGGATTTTTAACCATTCTTGTGCATCCAATAGGCGTATTTGTGTCATTGGATGAACATTTTGGTCATTTTCGTCTTCCCAAGGCTTATTCTTGTCCAATTAGGGTTTTTAACCAATCTTGTGCATCCAATAAGTTCATTTGTGTCATTGGATGAACATTTAGGTCATTTTCGTCCTCCCTAGGCTTATTCTTGTCCAATTAGGGTTTTTAAGCAATCTTGTGCATCCAATAAGTTCATTTGTGTCATTGGATGAACATTTAGGTAATTTTCGTCCTCCCTAGGCTTAGTTTTGTGCAATTAGGGTTTTTAACAAATCTTGTGCATCCAATAGGTGTGTTTGTGTCATTGGAGGAACATATAGGTCATTTTCGTCCTCCCTAGGCTTTTTGTTGTCCAATTAGGGTTTTTAACCAATCTTGTCCATCCAATAGGTGTGTTTGTGTCATTGGATGAACATTTAGGTCATTTTCGTCCTCCCTAGTCTTATTCTTGTCCAATTAGGGTTTTAAGCAATCTTGTGCATCCAATAAGTTCATTTGTGTCATTGGATTAAGATTTTAAGTCATTTTCGTCCTCCCTAGGCTTATTCTTGTCCAATTAGGGTTTTTAACCAATCTTGTACATCCAATAAATTCATTTGTGTCATTGGATGAACATTTAGGTCATTTTCGTCCACCCTAGCCTTATTCTTGTCCAATTAGGGTTTTTAAGCAATCTTGTGCGTCCAAAAAGTTCATTTGTGTCATTGGATGAACATTTATGTCATTTTCGTCCTTCCTAGACATATTCTTGTCCCGTTAGGGTTTTTAACCATTCTTGTGCATCCAATAGGTGTGTTTGTGTCATTGGATGAACATTTAAGTCATTTTCGTCCTCCCTAGGCTTATTCTTTTCCAATTAGGGTTTTTAACCAATCTTGTGCATCCAATAAGTTCATTTGTGTCATTGGTTGAACATTTAGGTCATTTTCGTCCTCCCTAGGCTTATTCTTGTCCAATTAGGGTTTTTAACCAATCTTGTGCATCCAATAGGTGTGTTTGTGTCATTGGATTAACATTTAGGTCATTTTCGTACTACCAAGGCTTATTCTTGTCCAATTAGGGTTTTTAACCAATCTTGTGCATCCAATAAGTTCATTTGTGTCATTGGATGAACATTTAGGTCATTTTCGTCCACCCTAGGCTTATTCTTGTCCAATTAGGGTTTTTAACCAATCTTGTCCATCCAATAAGTTCATTTGTGTCATTGGATAAACATTTAAGTCATTTTCATCCTCGCTAGACTTATTCTTGTCCAATTAGGGGTTTTAACCAATCTTGTGCATCCAATAAGTTCATTTGTGTCATTGGATAAACATTTAAGTCATTTTCATCCACCCTAGGCTTATTCTTATCCAATTAGGGTTTTTAACCAATCTTGTGCATCCAATAAGTTCATTTGTGTCATTGGATGAACATTTAGGTCATTTTCGTCCACCCTAGGCTTATTCTTGTCCAATTAGTGTTTTTAACCAATCTTGTGCATCCAATAAGTTCATTTGTGTCATTGGATGAACATTTAGGTCATTTTCGTCCACCATAGGCTTATTCTTGTCCAATTAGTGTTTTTAACCAATCTTGTGCATCCAATAAGTTCATTTGTGTCATTGAATAAACATTTAAGTCATTTTCGTCCTCCCTAGGCTTATTCTTGTCCAATTAGGGTTTTTAACCAATCTTGTGCATCCAATAAGTTCATTTGTGTCATTGGATGAACATTTAGGTCATTTTCGTCCACCCTAGGCTTATTCTTGTCGAATTAGGGTTTTTAACCAATCTAGTGCATCCAATAAGTTCATTTGTGTCATTGGATGAACATTTAGGTCATTTTCGTCCTCCCAAGGCTTATTCTTGTCCAATTAGGGTTTTTAACCAATCTTGTGCATCCAATAAGTTCATTTGTGTCATTGGATGAACATTTAGGTCATTTTCGTCCTCCCTAGGCTTATTCTTGTCCAATTAGGGTTTTTAACCAATCTTGTGCATCCAATATGTTCATTTGTGTCATTGGATGAACATTTAGGTCATTTTCGTCCTGCCTAGGCTCATTCTTGTCCAATTAGGATTTTAAGCAATCTTGTGCATCCAATAGGTGTGTTTGTGTCATTGGATTAACATTTAAGTCATTTTCGTCCTCCCTAGGCTTATTCTTGTCCAATTATGGTTTTTAACCAATCTTGTGCATCCAATAAGTTCATTTGTGACCTTGGATGAAAATTTAGGTCATTTTCGTCCTCCCTAGGCTTATTCTTGTCCAATTGGGGTTTCTAACCAATCTTGTGCATCCAATAAGTTTATTTGTGTCATTGGATGAACATTTAGGTAATTTTCGTCTTCCCTGGGCTTATTCTTGTCCAATTAGGGTTTTTAACCAATCTTGTGCATCCAATATGTTCATTTGTGTCATTGGATGAACATTTAAGTCATTTTCGTCCTCCGTAGGCTTATTCTTGTCCAATTAGGGTTTCTAACCAATCTTGTGCATCCAATAGGTGTGTTTGTGTCATTGGATGAACATTTAGGTCATTTTCGTCCTCCCTAGGCTTATTCTTGTCCAATTAGGGTTTTTAACCAATCTTGCGCATCCAATAAGTTCATTTGTGTCATTGGATGAACATTTAGGTCATTTTCATCCTCCCTAGGCTTATTCTTGTCCAATTAGGGTTTTTAACCAATCTTGTGCATCCAATAAGTTCATTTGTGTCATTGGATGAACATTTAGGTCATTTTCGTCCTCGCTAGGCTTATTCTTGTCCAATTAGGGTTTTTAACCAATCTTGTGCATCCAATAAGTTCATTTGTGTCATTGGATGAAAATTTAGGTCATTTTCGTCCTCCATAGGCTTATTCTTGTCCAATTAGGGTTTCTTAACAATCTTGTGCATCCAATAGGTGTGTTTGTGTCATTGGATGAACATTTAGGTCATGTCCTCCCTAGGCTTATTCTTGTCCAATTAGGATTTTTAACCAATCTTGTGCATCCATTAAGTTCATTTGTGTCATTGGATGCACAATTAGGTCATTTTCCTCCACCCTAGGCTTATTCTTGTCCAATTAGGGTTTTTTAACCAATCTTGTGCATCCAATAAGTTTATTTGTGTCATTGGATGAACATTTAGGTCATTTTAATCCTCCCTAGGCTTATTCTTGTCCAATTAGGGTTTTTAACCAATCTTGTGCATCCAATAAGTTCATTTGTGTCATTGGATGAACATTTAGGTCATTTTCGTCCACCCTGGGCTTATTGTTGTTCAATTAGGGTTTTTAACCAATCATGTGCATCCAATTAGTTCATTTGTGTCATTGGATGACTATTTAGGTCATTTTCGTCCTCCCTAGGCTTACTCTTGTCCAATTAGGGTTTTTAACCAATCTTGTTCATCCAATAAGTTCATTTGTGACATTGGATGAACATTTAGGTCATTTTCGTCCTCCCTAGGCTTATTCATGTCCAATTAGGGTTTTTAACCAATCTTGTGCATCCAATAGGTGTGTTTGTGTCATTGGATGAATAATTAGGTCATTTTCGTCCACCCTAGGCTTATTCTTGTCCAATTAGGGTTTTTAACCAATCTTGTGCATCCAATAAGTTCATTTATGTCATTGGATGAACATTTAGGTCATTTTCGTCCTCCCTAGGCTTATTCATGTCCAATTAGGGTTTTTAACCAATCTTGTGCATCCAATAGGTGTGTTTGTGTCATTGGATGAACATTTAGGTCATTTTCGTCCTCCCTAGGCTCATTCTTGTCCAATTAGGATTTTAAGCAATCTTGTGCATCCAATAGGTGTGTTTGTGTCATTGGATTAACATTTAAGTCATTTTCGTCCTCCCTAGGCTTATTCTTCTCCAATTATGGTTTTTAACCAATCTTGTGCATCCAATAAGTTCATTTGTGACCTTGGATGAAAATTTAGGTCATTTTCGTCCTCCCTAGGCTTATTCTTGTCCAATTAGGGTTTCTAACCAATCTTGTGCATCCAATAAGTTTATTTGTGTCATTGGATGAACATTTAGGTAATTTTCGTCCTCCTTGGGCTTATTCTTGTCCAATTAGGGTTTTTTAACCAATCTTGTGCATCCAATATGTTCATTTGTGTCATTGGATGAACATTTAAGTCATTTTCGTCCTCCGTAGGCTTATTCTTGTCCAATTAGGGTTTCTAACCAATCTTGTGCATCCAATAGGTGTGTTTGTGTCATTGGATGGACATTTAGGTCATTTTCGTCCTCCCTAGGCTTATTCTTGTCCAATTAGGGTTTTTGACCAATCTTGTGCATCCAATAAGTTCATTTGTGTCATTGGATGAACATTTAGGTCATTTTCGTCCTCCCTAGGCTTATTCTTGTCCAATTAGGGTTTTTAACCAATCTTGTGCATCCAATAAGTTCATTTGTGTCATTGGATGAACATTTAGGTCATTTTCGTCCTCCCTAGGCTTATTCTTGTCCAATTAGGGTTTTTAACCAATCTTGTGCATCCAATAATTTCATTTGTGTCATTGGATGAACATTTAGGTCATTTTCGTCCTCCCTAGCCTTATTCTTGTCTAATTAGGGTTTTTAACCAATCTTGTGCATCCAATAAGTTCATTTGTGTCATTGGATGAACATTTAGGTCATTTTCGTCCTCCCTAGGCTTATTCTTGTCCAATTAGGGTTTTTAACCAATCTTGTGCATCCAATAAGTTCATTTGTGTCATTGGATGAACATTTAGGTCATCTTCGTCCTCCCTAGTCTTATTCTTGTCCGATTAGGGTTTTTATGCAATCTTGTGCATCCAATAGGTGTGTTTGTGTCATTGGACGAACATTTAGGTCATTTTCGTCCTCCCTAGGCTTATTCTTGTCCAGTTAGGGTTTTTAACCAATCTTGTGCATCCAATAAGTTCATTTGTGTCATTGGATGAACATTTAGGTCATTTTCGTCCTCCCTAGCCTTATTCTTGTCTAATTAGGGTTTTTAACCAATCTTGTGCATCCAATAAGTTCATTTGTGTCATTGGATGAACATTTAGGTCATTTTCGTCCTCCCTAGGCTTATTCTTGTCCAATTAGGGTTTTTAACCAATCTTGTGCATCCAATAAGTTCATTTGTGTCATTGGATGAACATTTAGGTCATTTTCGTCCTCCCTAGTCTTATTCTTGTCCGATTAGGGTTTTTATGCAATCTTGTGCATCCAATAGGTGCGTTTGTGTCATTGGACGAACATTTAGGTCATTTTCGTCCTCCCTAGGCTTATTCTTGTCCAGTTAGGGTTTTTAACCAATCTTGTGCATCCAATAAGTTCATTTGTGTCATTGGATGAACATTTAGGTCATTTTCGTCCTCCCTAGCCTTATTCTTGTCTAATTAGGGTTTTTAACCAATCATGTGCATCCAATAAGTTCATTTGTGTCATTGGATGAACATTTAGGTCATTTTCGTCCTCCCTAGGCTTATTCTTGTCCAATTAGGGTTTTTAACCAATCTTGTGCATCCAATAAGTTCATTTGTGTCATTGGATGAACATTTAGGTCATTTTCGTCCTCCCTAGGCTTATTCTTGTCCAATTAGGGTTTTTAACCAATCTTGTGAATCCAATAAGTTCATTTGTATCATTGGATGAACATATAGGTCATTTTCGTCCTCCCTAGGCTTATTCTTGTCCAATTAGGGTTTTTATGCAATCTTGTGCATCCAATAGGTGTGTTTGTGTCATTGGACGAACATTTAGGTCATTTTCGTCCTCCCTAGGCTTATTCTTGATCAATTAGGGTTTTTATGCAATCTTGTGCATCCAATAGGTGTGTTTGTGTCATTGGACGAACATTTAGGTCATTTTCGTCCTCCCTAGGCTTATTCTTGTCCAATTAGGGTTTTTAACCAATCTTGTGCATCCAATCAGTTCATTTGTGTCATTGGATGAACATTTAGGTCATTTTCGTCCTCCCTAGGCTTATTCTTGTCCAATTAGGGTTTTTAACCAATCTTGTGCATCCAATAAGTTCATTTGTGTCATTGGATGAACATTTAGGTCATTTTCGTCCTCCCTAGTCTTATTCTTGTTTAATTAGGGTTTTAAGCAATCTTGTGCGTCCAATATGTGTGTTTGTGTCATTGGATGAACATTTAGGTCACTTTCGTCCTCCCTAGTCTTATTCATGTCCAATTAGGGTTTTTATGCAATCTTGTGCTTCCAATAGGTGTGTTTGTGTCATTGGACGAACATTTAGGTCATTTTCGCCCTCCCTAGGCTTATTCTTGTCCAATTAGGGTTTTTAACCAATCTTGTGCATCCAATAAGTTCATTTGTGTCATTGGATGAACATTTTGGTCATTTTCGTCCTCCCTAGGCTTATTCTTGTCCAATTAGGGTTTTCAACCAATCTTGTGCATCCAATAAGTTCATTTGTGTCATTGGATGAACATTTAGGTCATTTTCCTTCTCCCTAGGCTTATTCTTGTCCAATTAGAGTTTTTAACCAATCTTGTGCATCCAATAAGTTCATTTGTGTCATTGGATGAACATTTAGGTCATTTTCGTACTCCCTAGGCTTATTCTTGTCCAATTAGGGTTTTTAACCAATCTTGTGCATCCAATAAGTTCATTTGTGTCATTGGATGAACATTTAGGTCATTTTCGTCCTCCCTAGGCTTATTCTTGTCCAATTAGGGTTTTTAACCAATCTTGTGCATCCAATAAGTTCATTTGTGTCATTGGATGAACATTTAGGTCATTTTCGTCCTCCCTAGGCTTATTCTTGTCCAGTTAGGGTTTTTAACCAACCTTGTGCATCCAATAAGTTCATTTGTGTCATTGGAGGAACATTTAGGTCATTTTTCGTCCTCCCTAGTCTTATTCTTGTCCAATTCGGGTTTTTATGCAATCTTGTACATCCATTAGGTGTGTTTGTGTCATTGGACGAACATTTAGGTCATTTTCGTCCTCCCTAGGCTTATTCTTGTCCAATTAGGGTTTTTAACCAATCTTGTGCATCCAATAAGTTCATTTGTGTCATTGGATGAACATTTAGGTCATTTTCGTCCTCCCTAGGCTTATTCTTGTCCAATTAGGGTTTTTAACCAATCTAGTGCATCCAATAAGTTCATTTGTGTCATTGGATGAACATTTAGGTCATTTTCGTCCTCCCTAGGCTTATTCTTGTCCAATTATGGTTTTTAATCAATCTTGTGCTTCCAATAAGTTCATTTGTGTCATTGGATGAACATTTAGGTCATTTTCGTCCTCCCTAGGCTTATTCTTGTCCAATTAGGGTTTTTAACCAATCTTGTGCATCCAATAAGTTCATTTGTGTCATTGGATGAACATTTAGGTCATTTTCGTCCTCCCTAGGCTTATTCTTGTCCAATTAGGGTTTTTATGCAATCTTGGGCATCCAATAGGTGTGTTTGTGTCATTGGACGAACATTTAGGTCATTTTCGTCCTCCCTAGGCTTATTCTTGTCCAATTAGGGTTTTTAACCAACCTTGTGCATCCAATAAGTTCATTTGTGTAATTGGTTGAACATTTAGGTCATTTTCGTCCTCCCTAGGCTTATTCTTGACCAATTAGGGTTTTTAACCAACCTTGTGCATCCAATAAGTTCATTTGTGTCAATGGACGTACATTTAGGTCATTTTCGTCCTCCCTAGGCTTATTCTTGTCCAATTAGGGTTTTTAACCAATCTTGTGCATCCAATAAGTTCATTTGTGTCATTGGATGAACATTTAGGTCATTTTCGTCCTCCCTAGGCTTATTCTTGTCCAATTAGGGTTTTTAACCAATCTTGTGCATCCTATAAGTTCATTTGTGTCATTGGATAAACATTTAGGTCATTTTCGTCCACCCTAGGCTTATTCTTGTCCAATTAGGGTTTTTAACCAATCTTGTGCATCCAATAGGTGTATTTGTGTCATTGGATGAACATTTAGGTCATTTTCGTCCTCCGTAGGCTTATTCTTGTCCAATTAGGGTTTCTAACGAATCTTGTGCATCCAATAGGTGTATTTGTGTCATTGGATGAACATTTAGGTCATTTTCGTCCTCCCTAGGCTTATTCTTGTCCAATTAGGGTTTTTAACCAATCTTGTGCATCCAATAAGTTCATTTGTGTCATTGGATGAACATTTAGGTCATTTTGGTCCTCCCTAGGCTTATTCTTGTCCAATTAGGGTTTTTAACCAATCTTGTGCATCCAATATGTTCATTTGTGTCATTGGATGAACATTTAGGTCATTTTCGTCCTCCCTAGGCTTATTCTTGTCCAATTAGGGTTTCGAAACAATCTTGTGCATCCGATAGGTGTGTTTGTGTCATTGGATGAACATTTAGGTCCTTTTCATCCTCCGTAGGCTTATTCTTGTCCAATTAGGGTTTTAAGCAATCTTGTACGTCCAATAAGTTCATTTGTGTCATTGGATTAACATTTAGGTCATTTTCGTCCTCCCTAGGCTTATTCTTGTCCAATTAGGGTTTTTAACCAATCTTGTGCATCCAATAAGTTCATTTGTGACATTGGATGAACATTTAGGTCATTTTGGTCCTCCATAGGCTTATTCTGTTCCAATTAGGGTTTTTAACCAATCTTGTGCATCCAATATGTTCATTTGTGTCATTGGATGAACATTTAGGTCATTTTCGTCCTCCCTAGTCTTATTCTTGTCCAATTAGGGTTTTAAGCAATCTTGAGCATCCAATAAGTTCATTTGTGTCATTGGATGAACATTTAGGTCATTTTCGTCCTCCCAAGGTTTATTCTTGTCCAATTAGGGTTTTTAACCAATCTTGTGCATCCAATAAGTTTATTTGTGTCATTGGATGAACATTTTGGTCATTTTCGTCCACCCTAGGCTTATTCTTGTCCAATTAGGGTTTTTAACCAATCTTGTGCATCCAATAAGTTCATTTGTGACATTGGATGAACATTTAGGTCATTTTGGTCCTCCATAGGCTTATTCTGTTCCAATTAGGGTTTTTAACCAATCTTGTGCATCCAATATGTTCATTTGTGTCATTGGATGAACATTTAGGTCATTTTCGTCCTCCCTAGGCTTATTCTTGTCCAATTAGGGTTTTTAACCAATCTTGTGCATCCAATAAGTTCATTTGTGTCATTGGATGAAAATTTAGGTCATTTTCGTCCTCCATAGGTTTATTCTTGTCCAATTAGGGTTTCTTAACAATCTTGTGCATCCAATAGGTGTGTTTGTGTCATTGGATGAACATTTAGGTCATTTTCGTCCTCCCTAGATTCTTGTCCAATTAGGGTTTTTAACCAATCTTGTGCATCCAATAGGTGTGTTTGTGTCATTGGATGAACATTTAGGTCATGTCCTCCCTAGGCTTATTCTTGTCCAATTAGGATTTTTAACCAATCTTGTGCATCCATTAAGTTCATTTGTGTCATTGGATGCACAATTAAGTCATTTTCCTCCACCCTAGGCTTATTCTTGTCCAATTAGGGTTTTTTTAACCAATCTTGTGCATCCAATAAGTTTATTTGTTTCATTGGATGAACATTTAGGTCATTTTCATCCTCCCTAGGCTTATTCTTGTCCAATTAGGGTTTTTAACCAATCTTCTGCATCCAATAAGTTCATTTGTGTCATTGGATGAACATTTAGGTCATTTTCGTCCACCCTGGGCTTATTGTTGTTCAATTAGGGTTTTTAACCAATCATGTGCATCCAATAAGTTCATTTGTGTCATTGGATGAACATTTAGGTCATTTTCGTCCTCCCTAGGCTTACTCTTGTCCAATTAGGGTTTTTAACCAATCTTGTGCATCCAATAAGTTCATTTGTGACATTGGATGAACATTTAGGTCATTTTCGTCCTCCCTAGGCTTATTCTTGTCCAATTAGGGTTTTTAACCAATCTTGTGCATCCAATAAGTTTATTTGTGTCATTGGATGAACATTTAGGTCATTTTCATCCTCCCTAGGCTTATTCTTGTCCAATTAGGGTTTTTAACCAATCTTCTGCATCCAATAAGTTCATTTGTGTCATAGGATGAACATTTAGGTCATTTTCGTCCACCCTGGGCTTATTGTTGTTCAATTAGGGTTTTTAACCAATCTTGTGCATCCAATAACTTCATTTGTGTCATTGGATGAACATTTAGGTCATTTTCGTCCTCCCTAGGCTGACTCTTGTCCAATTAGGGTTTTTAACCAATCTTGTGCATCCAATAAGTTCATTTGTGACATTGGATGAACATTTAGGTCATTTTCGTCCTCCCTAGGCTTATTCTAGTCCAATTAGGGTTTTTAACCAATCTTGTGCATCCAATAAGTTTATTTGTGTCATTGGATGAACATTTAGGTCATTTTCGTCCTCCCTAGGCTTATTCTTGTCCAATTAGGGTTTTTAACCAATCTTGTGCGTCCAATAAGTTCATTTGTGTCATTGGATGAACATTTAGGTCATTTTCGTCCTCCCTAGGCTTATTCTTGTCCAATTAGGGTTTTTAACCAATCTTGTGCATCCAATAGGTGTGTTTGTGTCATTGGATGAACATTTAGGTCATTTTCGTCCTCCCTTGGCTTATGCTTATCCAATTAGGGTTTTTAACCAATCTTGTGCATCCAATAAGATCATTTGTGTCATTGGATAAACATTTAGGTCATTTCCGTCCACCCTAGGCTTATTCTTGTCCAATTAGGGTTTTTAACCAATCTTGTGCATCCAATAGGTGTGTTTGCGTCATTGGATGAACATTTAGGTCATTTTCGTCCTCCCTAGGCTTATTCTTGTCCAATTAGGGTTTCTAACCAATCCTGTGCATCCAATAGGTGTATTTGTGTCATTGGATGAACATTTAGGTCATTTTCGTCCTCCCTAGGCTTATTCTTGTCCAATTAGGGTTTTTAAGCAATCTTGTGCATCCAATAAGTTCAAGTGTGTCACTGGATGAACATTTAAGTCGTTTTCGTCCTCCCTAGGCTTATTCTTGTCCAATTAGGGTTTTTAACCAATCTTGTGCATCCAATAAGTTCATTTGTGTCATTGGATGAACATTTAGGTCATTTTCGTCCTCCCTAGGCTTATTCTTGTCCAATTAGGGTTTTTAACCAATCTTGTGCATCCAATAAGTTCATTCGTGTCATTGGATGAACATTTAGGTCATTTTCGTCCTCCCTAAGCTTATTCTTGTCCAATTAGGGTTTTTAACCAATCTTGTGCATCCAATAAGTTCATTTGTGTCATTGGATGAACATTTAGGTCATTTTCGTCCTCCATAGGCTTATTCATGTCCAATTAGGGTTTCTTAACAATCTTGTGCATCCAATAGGTGTGTTTGTGTCATTGGATGAACATTTAGGTCATTTTCGTCCTCCCTAGATTCTTGTCCAATTAGGGTTTTTAACCAATCTTGTGCATCCAATAGGTGTGTTTGTGTCATTGGATGAACATTTAGGTCATGTCCTCCCTAGGCTTATTCTTGTCCAATTACGATTTTTAACCAATCTTGTGCGTCCATTAAGTTCATTTGTGTCATTGGATGAACAATTAGGTCAGTTTCCTCCACCCTAGGCTTATTCTTGTCCAATTAGGGTTTTTAACCAATCTTGTGCATCCAATAAGTTTATTTGTGTCATTGGATGAACATTTAGGTCATTTTCGTCCTCCCTAGGCTTATTCTTGTCCAATTAGGGTTTTTAACCAATCTTTTGCATCCAATAGGTGTGTTTGTGTCATTGGATGAACATTTAGGTCATTTTCGTCCTCCTTAGGCTTATTCTTGTCCAATTAGGGTTTTTAACCAATCTTGTGCATCCAATAGGTGTGTTTGTGTCATTGGATGAACATTTAGGTCATTTTCGTCCTCCCTAGGCTTATTCTTGTCCAATTAGGGTTTATAAGCAATCTGGTGCATCCAATAAGTTCATTTGTGTCATTGGATGAACATTTAGGTCATTTTCGTCCTCCCTAGGCTTATTCTTGTCCAATTAGGGTTTTTAACCAATCTTGTGCATCCAATAGGTGTGTTTGTGTCATTGGATGAACATTTAGGTCGTTTTCGTCCTCCCTCGGCTTATTCTTGTCCAATTAGGGTTTTTAACCAATCTTGTGCGTCCAATAAGTTCGTTTGTGTCATTGGATTAACATTTAGGTCATTTTCGTCCTTCCTAGGCTTATTCTTGTCCAATTAGGGTTTCTAACCAATCTTGTGCATCAATTAGGTGTGTTTGTGTCATTGGATGAACATTTAGGTCATTTTCGTCCTCCCTAGGCTTATTCTTGTCCAATTAGTGTTTTTAACCAATCTTGTGCATCCAATAAGTTCATTTGTGTCATTGGATGAACATTTAGGTTATTTTCGTCCTCCCTAGGCTTATTCTTGTCCAATTAGGGTTTCTAACCAATCTTGTGCATCCAATAGGTGTGTTTGTGTCATTGGATGAACATTTAGGTCATTTTCGTCCTCCCTAGTCTTATTCTTGTCCAATAGGGTTTTAAGCAATCTTATGCGTCCAATAAGTTCATTTGTGTCATTGGATGAACATTTAGGTCATTTTCGTCCTTCCTAGGCTTATTCTTGTCCAATTAGGGTTTCTAACCAATCTTGTGCATCCAATAGGTGTGTTTGTGTCATTGGATGAACATTTAGGTCATTTTCGTCCTCCCTAGGCTTATTCTTGTCCAATTAGGGTTTTTAACCAATCTTGTGCATCCAATAAGTTCATTTGTGTCATTGGATTAACATTTAGGTCATTTTCGTCCTCCCTAGGCTTATTCTTGTCCAATTAGGGTTTCTAACCAATCTTGTGCATCCAATAGATGTGTTTAGTCATTTGATGAACATTTAGGTCATTTTCGTCCTCCCTAGGCTTATTCTTTTCCAATTAGGGTTTTTAACCAATCTTGTGCATCCAATAAGTTCATTTGTGTCATTGGATGAACATTTAGGTCATTTTCGTCCTCCCTAGGCTTATTCTTGTCCAATTAGTGTTTTTAACCAATCTTGTGCATCCAATAGGTGTGTTTGTGTCATTGGATGAACATTTAGGTCAGTTTCGTCCTCCCTAGGCTTATTCTTGTCCAATTAGGGTTTCTAACGAATCTTGTGCATCCAATAGGTGTATTTGTGTCATTGGATGGACATTTAGGTCATTTTCGTCCTCCCTAGGCATATTCTTGTCCAATTAGGGTTTTTAAGCAATCTTGTGCATCCAATAAGTTCATTTGTGTCATTGGATGAACATTTAGGTCATTTTCGTCCTCCCTAGGCTTATTCTTGTCCAATTAGGGTTTTTAACCAATCTTGTGCATCCAATAAGTTCATTTGTGTCATTGGATGAACATTTAGGTCATTTTCGTCCTCCCTAGGCTTATTCTTGTCCAATTAGGGTTTTTAACCAATCTTGTGCGTCCAATAAGTTCATTTGTGTCATTGCATGAACATTTAGGTCATTTTCGTCCTCCCTAGGCTTATTCTTGTCCAATTAGGGTTTTTAACCAATCTTGTGCATCCAATAAGTTCATTTGTGTCATTGGATGAACATTTAGGTCATTTTCGTCCTCCCTAGGCTTATTCTTGTCCAATTAGGGTTTTTAACCAATCTTGTGCGTCCAATAAGTTCATTTGTGTCATTGGATGAACATTTAGGTCATTTTCGTCCTCCCTAGGCTTATTCTTGTCCAATTAGGGTTTCTAAACAATCTTGTGCATTCAATAGGTGTGTTTGTGTCATTGGATGAACATTTAGGTCATTTTCGTCCTTCCTAGGCTTATTCTTGTCCAATTAGGGTTTCTAACCAATCTTGTGCATCCAATAGGTGTGTTTGTGTCATTGGATGAACATTTAGGTCATTTTCGTCCTCCCTAGGCTTATTCTTGTCCAATTAGGGTTTTTAACCAATCTTGTGCATCCAATAAGTTCACTTGTGTCATTGGATTAACATTTAGGTCATTTTCGTCCTTCTTAGGCTTATTCTTGTCCAATTAGGGTTTCTAACCAATCTTGTGCATCCAATAGGTGTGTTTGTGTCATTGGATGAACATTTAGGACATTTTCGTCCTCCCTAGTCTTATTCTTGTCCAATTAGGGTTTTAAGCAATCTTGTGCATCCAATAAGTTCATTTGTGTCATTGGATTAACATTTAGGTCATTTTCGTCCTCCCTAGGCTTATTCTTGTCCAATTAGGGTTTTTAACCAATCATGTGCATCCAATAAGTTCATTTGTGTCATTGGATGAACAATTAGGTCATTTTCGTCCACCCTAAGCTTATTCTTGTCCAATTAGGGTTTTTAACCAATCTTATGCATCCAATAAGTTCATTTGTGTCATTGGATGAACATTTAGGTCATTTTCGTCCTCCCTAGGCTTATTCTTGTCCAATTAGGGTTTTTAACCAATCTTGTGCATCCAATAAGTTCATTTGTGTCATTGGATTAACATTTAGGTCATTTTCGTCCTCCCTAGGCTTATTCTTGTCCAATTAGGGTTTTTAACCGATCTTGTGCATCCAATAAGTTCATTTGTGTCATTGGATTAACATTTAGGTCATTTTCGTCCTTCCTAGGCTTATTCTTGTTCAATTAGGGTTTCTAACCAATCTTGTGCATCCAATAGGTGTGTTTGTGTCATCGGATGAACATTTAGGTCATTTTCGTCCTTCCTAGTCTTATTCTTGTCCAATTAGGGTTGTTAACCAATCTTGTGCATCCAATAAGTTCATTTGTGTCATTGGATTAACATTTAGGTCATTTTCGCTCTCCCTAGGCTTATTCTTGTGCAATTAGGGTTTCTAGCCAATCTTGTGCATCCAATAGGTGTGTTTGTGTCATTGGATTAACATTTAGGTCATTTTCGTCCTCCCTAGTCTTATTCTTGTCCAATTAGGGTTTTTAACCAATCTTGTGCATCCAATAAGTTCATTTGTGTCATTGGATGAACATTTAGGTCATTTTCGCCGTCCCTAGGCTTATTCTTGTGCAATTAGGGTTTTTAACCAATCTTGTGCATCCAATTGGTGTGTTTGTGTCATTGGATGAACATTTAGGTCATTTTCGTCCTCCCTAGGCTTATTCTTGTCCAATTAGGGTTTTTAACCAATCTTGTGCATCCAATAAGTTCATTTGTGTCATTGGATTAACATTTAGGTCATTTTCGTCCACCCTAGGCTTATTCTTGTCCAATTAGGGTTTTTAACCAATCTTGTGCATCCAATAAGTTCATTTGTGTCATTGGATGAACATTTAGGTCATTTTGGTCCTCCCTAGGCTTATTCTTGTCCAATTAGGGTTTTTAACCAATCTTGTGCATCCAATATGTTCATTTGTGTCATTGGATGAACATTTAGGTCATTTTCGTCCTCCCTAGGCTTATTCTTGTCCAATTAGGGTTTCGAAACAATCTTGTGCATCCGATAGGTGTGTTTGTGTCATTGGATGAACATTTAGGTCCTTTTCATCCTCCGTAGGCTTATTCTTGTCCAATTAGGGTTTTAAGCAATCTTGTACGTCCAATAAGTTCATTTGTGTCATTGGATTAACATTTAGGTCATTTTCGTCCTCCCTAGGCTTATTCTTGTCCAATTAGGGTTTTTAACCAATCTTTTGCATCCAATAAGTTCATTTGTGACATTGGATGAACATTTAGGTCATTTTGGTCCTCCATAGGCTTATTCTGTTCCAATTAGGGTTTTTAACCAATCTTGTGCATCCAATATGTTCATTTGTGTCATTGGATGAACATTTAGGTCATTTTCGTCCTCCCTAGTCTTATTCTTGTCCAATTAGGGTTTTAAGCAATCTTGAGCATCCAATAAGTTCATTTGTGTCATTGGATGAACATTTAGGTCATTTTCGTCCTCCCAAGGTTTATTCTTGTCCAATTAGGGTTTTTAACCAATCTTGTGCATCCAATAAGTTTATTTGTGTCATTGGATGAACATTTTGGTCATTTTCGTCCACCCTAGGCTTATTCTTGTCCAATTAGGGTTTTTAACCAATCTTGTGCATCCAATAAGTTCATTTGTGACATTGGATGAACATTTAGGTCATTTTGGTCCTCCATAGGCTTATTCTGTTCCAATTAGGGTTTTTAACCAATCTTGTGCATCCAATATGTTCATTTGTGTCATTGGATGAACATTTAGGTCATTTTCGTCCTCCCTAGGCTTATTCTTGTCCAATTAGGGTTTTTAACCAATCTTGTGCATCCAATAAGTTCATTTGTGTCATTGGATGAAAATTTAGGTCATTTTCGTCCTCCATAGGTTTATTCTTGTCCAATTAGGGTTTCTTAACAATCTTGTGCATCCAATAGGTGTGTTTGTGTCATTGGATGAACATTTAGGTCATTTTCGTCCTCCCTAGATTCTTGTCCAATTAGGGTTTTTAACCAATCTTGTGCATCCAATAGGTGTGTTTGTGTCATTGGATGAACATTTAGGTCATGTCCTCCCTAGGCTTATTCTTGTCCAATTAGGATTTTTAACCAATCTTGTGCATCCATTTAGTTCATTTGTGTCATTGGATGCACAATTAGGTCATTTTCCTCCACCCTAGGCTTATTCTTGTCCAATTAGGGTTTTTTTAACCAATCTTGTGCATCCAATAAGTTTATTTGTGTCATTGGATGAACATTTAGGTCATTTTCATCCTCCCTAGGCTTATTCTTGTCCAATTAGGGTTTTTAACCAATCTTCTGCATCCAATAAGTTCATTTGTGTCATTGGATGAACATTTAGGTCATTTTCGTCCACCCTGGGCTTATTGTTGTTCAATTAGAGTTTTTAACCAATCTTGTGCATCCAATAAGTTCATTTGTGTCATTGGATGAACATTTAGGTCATTTTCGTCCTCCCTAGGCTTACTCTTGTCCAATTAGGGTTTTTAACCAATCTTGTGCATCCAATAAGTTCATTTGTGACATTGGATGAACATTTAGGTCATTTTCGTCCTCCCTAGGCTTATTCTTGTCCAATTAGGGTTTTTAACTAATCTTGTGCATCCAATAAGTTTATTTGTGTCATTGGATGAACATTTAGGTCATTTTCGTCCTCCCTAGGCTTATTCTTGTCCAATTAGGGTTTTTAACCAATCTTGTGCATCCAATATGTTCATTTGTGACATTGGATGAACATTTAGGTCATTTTCGTCCTCCCTAGGCTTATTCTTGTCCAATTAGGGTTTTTAACCAATCTTGTGCATCCAATAAGTTTATTTGTGTCATTGGATGAACATTTAGGTCATTTTCGTCCTCCCTAGGCTTATTCTTGTCCAATTAGGGTTTTTAACCAATCTTGTGCATCCAATATGTTCATTTGTGTCGTTGGATGAACATTTAGGTCATTTTCGTCCTCCCTAGGCTTATTCTTGTCCAATTAGGGTTTCTAAACAATCTTGTGCATCCATTAGGTGTGTTTGTGTCATTGGATGAACATTTAGGTCATTTTCGTCCTCCCTAGGCTTATTCTTGTCCAATTAGGGTTTTTAACCAATCTTGTGCATCCAATAAGTTCAATTGTGTCATTGGATGAACATTTAGGTCATTTTCGTCCTACCTAGGCTTATTCTTGTCCAATTAGGGTTTTTAACCAATCTTGTGCATCCAATAAGTTCATTTGTGTCATTGGATTAACATTTAGGTCATTTTCGTCCTCCCTAGGCTTATTCTTGTCCAATTAGGGTTTCTAACCAATCTTGTGCATCCAATAGGTGTGTTTGTGTCATTGGATGGACATTTTGGTCATTTTCATCCTCCCTAGGCTTATTCTTGTCCAATTAGGGTTTTTAACCAATCTTGTGCATCCAATAAGTTCATTTGTGTCATTGGATGAACATTTAGGTCATTTTCGTCCTCCCTAGGCTTATTCTTGTCCAATTAGGGTTTTTAACCAATCTTGTGCATCCAATAGGTGTGTTTGTGTCATTGGATGAACATTTAGGTCATTTTCGTCCTCCCTAGGCTTATTCTTGTCATATTAGGGTTTTTAACCAATCTTGTGCATCCAATAAGTTCATTTGTGTCATTGGATTAACATTTAGGTGATTTCCGTCCTCCCTAGGCTTATTCTTGTCCAATTAGGGTTTCTAACCAATCTTGCGCATCCTATAGGTGTGTTTGTGTCATTGGATTAACATTTAGGTCATTTTCGTCCTCCCTAGGCTTATTCTGGTCCAATTAGGGTTTTTAACCAATCTTGTGCATCCAATAGGTGTGTTTGTGTCATTGGATGAACATTTAGGTCATTTTCGTCCTCCCTAGGCTTATTCTTGTCCAATTAGGGTTTTTAACCAATCTTGGGCATCCAATAGGTGTGTTTAGTCATTTGATGAACATTTAGGTTGTTTTCATCCTCCCTAGGCTTATTCTTGTCCAATTAGGGTTTTTAACCAATCTTGTGCATCCAATAAGTTCATTTGTGTCATTGGATTAACATTTAGGTCATTTTCGTCCTCCCTAGGCTTATTCTTGTCCAATTAGGGTTTCTAACCCATCTTGTGCATCCAATAGGTGTGTTTAGTTATTTGATGAACATTTAGGTTATTTTCGTCCTACCTAGGCTTATTCTTGTCCAATTAGGGTTTTTAACCAATCTTGTGCATCCAATAAGTTCATTTGTGTCATTGGATTAACATTTAGGTCATTTTCGTCCTCCCTAGGCTTATTCTTGTCCAATTAGGGTTTCTAACCAATCTTGTGCATCCAATAGGTATATTTGTGTCATTGGATGAACATTTAGGTCATTTTCGTCCTCCCTAGGATTATTCTTGTCCAATTAGGGTTTTTAACCAATCTTGTGCATCCAATAGGTGTGTTTGTGTCATTGGATGAACATTTAGGTCATTTTCGTCCTCCCTAGGCTTATTCTTGTCCAATTAGGGTTTCTAACCAATCTTGTGCATCCAATAGGTGTGTTTGTGTCATTGGATGAACATTTAGGTCATTTTCGTCCTCCCTAGGCTTATTCTTGTCTAATTAGAGTTTTTAAGCAATCTTGTGCATCCAATAAGTTCATTTGTGTTATTGGATGAACATTTAGGTCATTTTTGTCCTCCCTAGGCTTATTCTTGTCCAATTAGGGTTTCTAACCAATCTGGTGCATCCAATAGGTGTATTTGTGTCATTGGATGAACATTTAGGTCATTTTCGTCCTCCCTAGGCTTATTCTTGTCCAATTAGGGTTTTTAACCAATCTTGTGCATCCAATAGGTGTGTTTGTGTCATTGGATGATCAATTAGGTCATCTTCGTCCTCCCTAGGCTTATTCTTGCCTAATTAGGGTTTTTAACCAATCTTGTGCATCCAATAAGTTGAGTTGTGTCATTGGATTAACATTTAGGTCATTTTCGTCCTCCCTAGGCTTATTCTTGTCCAATTAGGGTTTTTAACCAATCTTGTGCATCCAATAGGTGTGTTTATGTCATTGGATGATCGATTAGGTCATTTTCGTCCTCCCTAGGCATATTCTTGTCCAATTAGGGTTTTTAACCAATCTTGTGCATCCAATAGGTGTGTTTGTGTCATTGGATGATCAATTAGGTCATTTTCGTCCTCCCTAGGCTTATTCTTGTCCAATTAGGGTTTTTAACCAATCTTGTGCATCCAATAGGTGTGTTTGTGTCATTGGATGAACAATTAGGTCATTTTCGTCCTCCCTAGGCATATTCTTGTCCAACTAGGGTTTTAAACCAATCTTGTGCATCCAATAGGTGTGTTTGTGTCATTGGATGATCAATTAGGTCATTTTCGTCCTCCCTAGGCTTATTCTTGTCCAATTAGGGTTTTTAACCAATCTTGTGCATCCAATAGGTGTGTTTGTGTCATTGGATGATCAATTAGGTCATTTTCGTCCTCCCTAGGCTTATTCTTGTGCAATTTGGGTTTTTAACCAATCTTGTGCATCCAATAAATTCATTTGTGTCATTGGATGATCAATTAGGTCATTTTCGTCCTCCCTAGGCATATTCTTGTCCAACTAGGGTTTTAAACCAATCTTGTGCATCCAATAGGTGTGTTTGTGTCATTGGATGATCAATTAGGTCATTTTCGTCCTCCCTAGGCTTATTCTTGTCCAATTAGGGTTTTTAACCAATCTTGTGCATCCAATAGGTGTGTTTGTGTCATTGAATTAATATTTAGGTCATTTTCGTCCTCCCTAGGCATATTGTTGTCCAACTAGGGTTTTTAACCAATCTTGTGCATCCAATAGGTGTGTTTGTGTCATTAGATGATCAATTAGGTCATTTTCGTCCTCCCTAGGCTTATTCTTGTCCAATTAGGGTTTTTAACCAATCTTGTGCATCCAATAACTTTGTTTGCGTCATTGAATTAATATTTAGGTCATTTTCCTCCTCCCTAGGCATATTCTTGTGCAATTTGGGTTTTTAACCAATCTTGTGCATCCAATAGGTGTGTTTGTGTCATTGGATGATCAATTAGGTCATTTTCGTCCTCCCTAGGCTTATTCTTGTCCAATTAGGGTTTTTAACCAATCTTGTGCATCCAATAAGTTCATTTGTGTCATTGGATTAACATTTAGGTCATTTTCGTCCACCCTAGGCTTATTCTTGTCCAATTAGGGTTTTTAACCAATCTTGTGCATCCAATAAGTTCATTTGTGACATTGGATGAACATTTAGGTCATTTTGGTCCTCCCTAGGCTTATTCTTGTCCAATTAGGGTTTTTAACAAATCTTGTGCATCCAATAAGTTCATTTGTGACCTTGGATGAAAATTTATGTCATTTTCGTCCTCCCTAGGCTTATTCTTGTCCAATGAGGGTTTCAAACCAATCTTGTGCATCCAATAGGTGTGTTTGTGTCATTGGATGGACATTTAGGTCATTTTCGTCCTCCCTAGGCTTATTCTTGTCCAATTAGGGTTTTTAACCAATCTTGTGCATGCAATAGGTGTGTTTGTGTCATTGGATGAACATTTAGGTCATTTTCGTCCTCCCTAGGCTTATTCTTGTCCAATTAGGGTTTTTAACCAATCTTGTGCATCCAATAAGTTCATTTGTGTAATTGGATGTACATTTAGGTTATTTTCGTCCTCCCTAGGCTTATTCTTGTCCAATTAGGGTTTTTAACCAATCTTGTGCATCCAATAAGTTCATTTGTGTCATTGGATTAACATTTAGGTCATTTTCGTCCTCCCTAGGCTTATTCTTGTCCAATTAGGGTTTCTAACCAATCTTGTGCGTCCAATAGGTGTGTTTGTGACATTGGATGAACATTTAGGTCATTTTCGTCCTCCCTAACCTTATTCTTGTCCCATTAGGGTTTTTAACCAATCTTGTGCATCCAATAAGTTCAATTGTGTCATTGGATGAACATTTAGGTCATTTTCGTCCTCCCTTGGCTTATTCTTGTCCAATTAGGGTTTTTAACCAATCTTGTGCATCCAATAAGTTCATTTGTGTCATTGGATTAACATTTAGGTCATTTTCGTCCTCCCTAGGCTTATTCTTGTCCAATTAGGGTTTCTAACCCATCTAGTGCATCCAATAGGTGTGTTTGTGTCATTGGATGAACATTTAGGTCATTTTCGTCCTCCCTAGGCTTATTCTTGTCCAATTAGGGTTTTTAACAAATCTTGTGCATCCAATAAGTTCATTTGTGTCATTGGATGAACATTTAGGTCATTTTCATCCTCCCTAGGCTTATTCTTGTCCAATTAGGTTTTTTAACCAATCTTGTGCATCCAATAAGTTCATTTGTGTCATTGGATTAACAATTAGTTCATTTTTGTCCTCCCTAGGCTTATTCTTGTCCAATTAGGGTTTTTAACCAATCTTGTGCATCCAATAGGTGTGTTTGCTTCATTGGATGAACATTTAGGTCATTTTCATCCTACCTAGGCTTATTCTTGTCCAATTAGGGTTTCTAACCAATCTTGTGCATCCAATAGGTGTGTTTGTGTCATTGGATGAACATTTAGGTCATTTCCGTCCTCCCTAGGCTTATTCTTGTCCAATTAGGGTTTCTAACCAATCTTGTGCATCCAATAGGTGTGTTTAGTCATTTGATGAACATTTAGGTCATTTTCGTCCTCCCTAGGCTTATTCTTGTCCAATTAGGGTTTCTAAACAATCTTGTGCATCCAATAGGTGTGTTTGTGTCATTGGATGAACATTTAGGTCATTTTCGTCCTCCCTAAGCTTATTCTTGTCCAATTAGGGTTTCTAAACAATCTTGTGCATTCAATAGGTGTGTTTGTGTCATTGGATGAACATTTAGGTCATTTTCGTCCTCCCTAGGCTTATTCTTGTCCAATTAGGGTTTCTAACGAATCTTGTGCATCAAATACGTGTGTTTGTGTCATTGGATGAACATTTAGGTCATTTACGTCCTCCCTAGGCTTATTCTTGTCCAATTAGTGTTTTTAACCAATCTTGTGCATCCAATAAGTTCATTTGTGTTATTGGATTAACATTTAGGTCATTTTCGTCCTCCCTAGGCTTATTCTTGTCCAATTAGGGTTTCTAACCAATCTTCTGCATCCAATAGGTGTGTTTAGTCATTTGATGAACATTTAGGTCATTTTTGCCTCCCTAGGCTTATTCTTGTCCAATTAGGGTTTTTAGCCAATCTTGTGCATCCAATAAGTTCATTTGTGTCATTGGATGAACATTTATGTCATTTTCGTCCTCCCTAGGCTTATTCTTGTCCAATTAGGGTTTTTAACCAATCTTGTGCATCCAATAGGTGTGTTTGTGTCATTGGATGAACATTTAGGTCATTTTCGTCCTCCCTAGGCTTATTCATGTCCAATTAGGGTTTTTAACCAATCTTGTGCATCCAATAAGTTCATTTGTGTCATTGGGTGAACATTTAGGTCATTTTCGTCCTCCCTAGGCTTATTCTTGTCCAATTAGGGTTTCTAACCAATCTTGTGAATCCAATAGGTGTGTTTGTGTCATTGGATGAACATTTAGGTCATTTTCGTCCTCCCTAGTCTTATTCTTGTCCAATTAGGGTTTTTAACCAATCTTGTGCATCTAATAAGTTCATTTGTGTCATTGGATGAACATTTAGGTCATTTTCGTCCTCCCTAGGCTTATTCTTGTCCAATTAGGGTTTTTAACCAATCTTGTGCATCCAATAGGTGTGTTTGTGTCATTGGATGAACATTTAGGTCATTTTCGTCCTCCCTAGGCTTATTCTTGTCCAATTAGGGTTTTTAACCAATCTTGTGCATCCAATAAGTTCATTTGTGTCATTGGATGTACATTTAGGTCATTTTCGTCCTCCCTAGGCTTATTCTTGTCCAATTAGGGTTTTTAACCAATCTTGTGCAACCATTAAGTTCATTTGTGTCATTGGATGAACATTTAGGTCATTTTCGTCCTCCCTAGGCTTATTCTTGTCCAATTAAGGTTTCTAACCAATCTTGTGCATCCAATAGGTGTGTTTGTGTCAATTGATGAACATTTAGGTCATTTTCGTCAACCCTGGGCTTATTGTTGTTCAATTAGGGTTTTTAAACAATCTTGTGCATCCAATAAGTTCATTTGTGTCATTGGATGAACATTTAGGTCATTTTCGTCCACCCTAGGCTTATTCTTGTCCAATTAGGGTTTTTAACCAATCTTGTGCATCCAGTAAGTTCATTTGTGACATTGGATGAACATTTAGGTCATTTTGGTCCTCCCTAGGCTTATTCTTGTCCAATTAGGGTTTTTAACCAATCTTATGCATCCAATATGTTCATTTGTGTCATTGGATGAACATTTAGGTCATTTTCGTCCTCCCTAGGCTCATTCTTGTCCAATTAGGGTTTTAAGCAATCTTGTGCATCCAGTAGGTGTGTTTGTGTCATTGGATTAACATTTAAGTCATTTTCGTCCACCCTAGGCTTATTCTTGTCCAACTATGGTTTTTAACCAATCTTGTGCATCCAATAAGTTCATTTGTGACCATGGAAGAAAATTTAGGTCATTTTCGTCCTCCCTAGGCTTATTCTTGTCCAATTAGGGTTTCTAACCAATCTTGTGCATCCAATAACTTTATTTGTGTCATTGGATGAACATTTAGGTCATTTTCGTCCTCCCTGGGCTTATTCTTGTCCAATTAGGGTTTTTAACCAATCTTGTGCATCCAATATGTTCATTTGTGTCATTGGATGAACATTTAAGTCATTTTCGTCCTCCGTAGGCTTATTCTTGTCCAATTAGGGTTTCTAACCAATCTTGTGAATCCAATAGGTGTGTTTGTGTCATTGGATGAACATTTAGGTCATTTTTGTCCACCCTAGGCTTATTCTTGTCCAATTAGGGTTTTTACCAATATTGTGCATCCAATAAGTGCATTTGTGTCATTGGATGAACATTTAGGTCATTTTCGTCCTCCCTAGGCTTATTCTTGTCCAATTAGGGTTTTTAACCAATCTTGTGCATCCAATAGGTGTGTTTGTGTCGTTGGATGAACATTTAGGTCATTTTCGTCCTCCCTAGGCTTATTCTTGTCCAACTAGGGTTTTTAACCAATCTTGTGCATCCAATAAGTTCATTTGTGTCATTGGATTAACATTTAGGTCATTTTCGTCCTCCCTAGGCTTATTCTTGTCCAATTAGGGTTTCTAACCAATCTTGTGCATCCAATAGGTGTGTTTGTGTCATTGGATGAACATTTAGGTCATTTTCGTCCTCCCTAGGCTTATTCTTGTCCAATTAGGGTTTTTAACCAATCTTGTGCATCCAATAAGTTCATTTGTGTCTTTGGGTGAACATTTAGGTCATTTTCGTCCTTCCTAGGCTTATTATTGTCCAATTAGGGTTTCTAACCAATCTTGTGCATCCAATAGGTGTGTTTAGTCATTTGATGAACATTTAGGTTATTTTCGTCCTCCCTAGGCTTATTCTTGTCCAATTAGGGTTTTTAACCAATCTTGTGCATCCAATAAGTTCATTTGTGTCATTGGATTAACATTTAGGTCATTTTCGTCCTCCCTAGGCTTATTCTTGTCCAATTAGGGTTTCTAACCAATCTTGTGCATCCAATAGGTGTGTTTGTGTCATTGGATGGACATTTTGGTCATTTTCATCCTCCCTAGGCTTATTCTTGTCCAATTAGGGTTTTTAACCAATCTTGTGCATCCAATAAGTTCATTTGTGTCATTGGATGAACATTTAGGTCATTTTCGTCCTCCCTAGGCTTATTCTTGTCCAATTAGGGTTTTTAACCAATCTTGTGCATCCAATAGGTGTGTTTGTGTCATTGGATGAACATTTAGGTCATTTTCTTCTTCCCTAGGCTTATTCTTTTCCAATTAGGGTTTTTAACCAATCTTGTGCATCCAATAAGTTCATTTGTGTCATTGGATGAACATTTAGGTCATTTTCGTCCTCCCTAGGCTTATTCTTGTCCAATTAGGGTTTTTAACCAATCTTGTGCATCCAATAAGTTCATTTGTGTCATTGGATGAACATTTAGGTCATTTTCGTCCTCCCTAGTCTTATTCTTGTCCAATTAGGGTTTTTATGCAATCTTGTGCATCCAATAGGTGTGTTTGTGTCATTGGACAAACATTTAAGTCATTTTCGTCCTCCCTAGGCTTATTCTTGTCCAATTAGGGTTTTTATGCAATCTTGTGCATACAATTGGTGTGTTTGTGTCATTGGACGAACATTTAGGTCATTTTCGTCCTCCCTAGGCTTATTCTTGTTCAATTAGGGTTTTTAACCAACCTTGTGCATCCAATAAGTTCATTTGTGTCATTGGATGAACATTTAGGTCATTTTCGTCCTCCCTAGGCTTATTCTTGTCCAATTAGGGTTTTTAACCAATCTTGTGCATCCAATAGGTGTGTTTGTGTCATTGGACGAACATTTAGGTCATTTTCGTCCTCCCTAGGCTAATTCTTGTCCAATTAGGGTTTTTAACCAATCTTGTGCATCCAATAAGTTCATTTGTGTCATTGGATGAACATTTAGGTCATTTTCGTCCTCCCTAGGCTTATTCTTGTCCAATTAGGGTTTTTAACCAATCTTGTGCATCCAATAAGTTTGTTTGTGTCATTGGACGAACATTTAGGTCATTTTCGTCCTCCCTAGGCTTATTCTTGTCCAATTAGGGTTTTTAACCAATCTTGTGCATCCAATAAGTTCATTTGTGTCATTGGACGAACATTTAGGTCATTTACGTCCTCCCTATGCTTATTCTTGTCCAATTAGGGTTTTTAACCAATCTTGTGCATCCAATAAGTTCATTTGTGTCATTGGATGAACATTTAGGTCATTTTCGTCCTCCCTAGTCTTATTCTTGTCCAATTAGGGTTTTTATGCAATCTTGTGCATCCAATAGGTGTGTTTGTGTCATTGGATAAACATTTAGGTCATTTTCGTCCTCCTTAGTCTTATTCTTGTCCAATTAGGGTTTTTATGTAATCTTGTGCATCCAATAGGTGTGTTTGTGTCATTGGACGAACATTAAGGTCATTTTCATCCTCCCTAGGCTTATTCTTGTCCAATTAGGGTTTTTAACCAACCTTGTGCATCCAATAAGTTCATTTGTGTCATTGGTTGAACATTTAGGTCATTTTCGTCCTCCCTAGGCTTATTCTTGTCCAATTAGGGTTTTTAACAAACCTTGTGTATCCAATAAGTTCATTTGTGTCATTGGTGGAACATTTAGGTCATTTAAGTCCTCCCTAGTCTTATTCTTGTCCAATTAGGGTTTTTATGCAATCTTGTGCATCCAATAGGTGTGTTTGTGTCATTGGAGGAACATTTAGGTCATTTTCGTCCTCCCTAGTCTTATTCTTGTCCAATTAGGGTTTTTAACCAATCTTGTGCATCCACTAAGTTCATTTGTGTCATTGGACGAACATTTGGGTCATTTTTGTCCTCCCTAGTCTTATTCTTGTCCAATTAGGGTTTTTAACCAATCTTGTGCATCCAATAAGTTCATTTGTGTCATTGGATGAACATTTAGGTCATTTTCGTCCTCCCTAGTCTTATTCTTGTCCAATTAGGGTTTTTATGCAATCTTGTGCATCCAATAGGTGTGTTTGTGTCATTGGATGAACATTTAGGTCATTTTCGTCCTCCATAGGCTTATTCTTGTCCAATTAGGGTTTTTAACCAATCTTGTGCATCCAATAAGTTCATTTGTGTCATTGGATGTACATTTAGGTCATCTTCGTCTTCCCTAGGCTTATTCTTGTCCAATTAGGGTTTTTAAGTAATCTTGTGCATCCAATAGGTGTGTTTGTGTCATTGGATGAACATTTAGGTCATTTTCGTCCTCCCTAGTCTTATTCTTGTCTAATTAGGGTTTTTAAGCAATCTTGTGCATCCAATAGGTGTGTTTGTGTCATTGGATGAACATTTAGGTCATTTTCGTCCACCCTAGGGTTATTCTTGTCCAATTAGGGTTTTTGACCAATCTTGTGCATCCAATAGGTGTGTTTGTGTCATTGGATGAACATTTAGGTCATTTTCGTCCTCCCTAGGCTTATTCTTGTCCAATTAGGGTTTTTAAGTAATCTTGTGCATTCAATAGGTGTGTTTGTGTCATTGGATGAAATTTAGGTCATTTTCGTCCTCCCTAGGCTTATTCATGTCTAATTAGGGTTTTTAACCAATCTTGTGCATACAATAAGTTCATTTGTGTCATTGGATGTACATTTAGGTCATTTTCGTCCTACCTAGGCTTATTCTTGTCCAATTAGGGTTTTTAAGCAATCTTGTGCATCCAATAAGTGTGTTTGTGTCATTGGATGAACATTTAGGTCATTTTCGTCCTCCCTAGGCTTATTCTTGTCCAATTAGGGTTTTTAACCAATCTTGTGCATCCAATAAGTTCATTTGTGTCATTGGATGTACATTTAGGTCATTTTCGTCCTCCCTAGGCTTATTCTTGTCCAATTAGGGTTTTTAACCAATCTTGTGCAACCATTAAGTTCATTTGTGTCATGGGATGAACATTTAGGTCATTTTCGTCCTCCCTAGGCTTATTCTTGTCCAATTAAGGTTTCTAACCAATCTTGTGCATCCAATAGGTGTGTTTGTGTCAATTGATGAACATTTAGGTCATTTTCGTCAACCGTGGGCTTATTGTTGTTCAATTAGGGTTTTTAAACAATCTTGTGCATCCAATAAGTTCATTTGTGTCATTGGATGAACATTTAGGTCATTTTCGTCCACCCTAGGCTTATTCTTGTCCAATTAGGGTTTTTAACCAATCTTGTGCATCCAGTAAGTTCATTTGTGACATTGGATGAACATTTAGGTCATTTTGGTCCTCCCTAGGCTTATTCTTGTCCAATTAGGGTTTTTAACCAATCTTATGCATCCAATATGTTCATTTGTGTCATTGGATGAACATTTAGGTCATTTTCGTCCTCCCTAGGCTCATTCTTGTCCAATTAGGGTTTTAAGCAATCTTGTGCATCCAGTAGGTGTGTTTGTGTCATTGGATTAACATTTAAGTCATTTTCGTCCACCCTAGGCTTATTCTTGTCCAACTATGGTTTTTAACCAATCTTGTGCATCCAATAAGTTCATTTGTGACCTTGGAAGAAAATTTAGGTCATTTTCGTCCTCCCTAGGCTTATTCTTGTCCAATTAGGGTTTCTAACCAATCTTGTGCATCCAATAAGTTTATTTGTGTCATTGGATGAACATTTAGGTCATTTTCGTCCTCCCTGGGCTTATTCTTGTCCAATTAGGGTTTTTAACCAATCTTGTGCATCCAATATGTTCATTTGTGTCATTGGATGAACATTTAAGTCATTTTCGTCCTCCGTAGGCTTATTCTTGTCCAATTAGGGTTTCTAACCAATCTTGTGAATCCAATAGGTGTGTTTGTGTCATTGGATGAACATTTAGGTCATTTTTGTCCACCCTAGGCTTATTCTTGTCCAATTAGGGTTTTTACCAATATTGTGCATCCAATAAGTGCATTTGTGTCATTGGATGAACATTTAGGTCATTTTCGTCCTCCCTAGGCTTATTCTTGTCCAATTAGGGTTTTTAACCAATCTTGTGCATCCAATAGGTGTGTTTGTGTCGTTGGATGAACATTTAGGTCATTTTCGTCCTCCCTAGTCTTATTCTTGTCCAACTAGGGTTTTTAACCAATCTTGTGCATCCAATAAGTTCATTTGTGTCATTGGATTAACATTTAGGTCATTTTCGTCCTCCCTAGGCTTATTCTTGTCCAATTAGGGTTTCTAAACAATCTTGTGCATCCAATAGGTGTGTTTGTGTCATTGGATGGACATTTAGGTCATTTTCGTCCTCCCTAGGCTTATTCTTGTCCAATTAGGGTTTATAACCAATCTTGTGCATCCAATAAGTTCATTTGTGTCATTGGATGAACATTTAGGTCATTTTCGTCCTCCCTAGGCTTATTCTTGTCCAATTAGGGTTTTTAACCAATCTTGTGCATCCAATAGGTGTGTTTGTGTCATTGGATGAACATTTAGGTCATTTTCGTCCTCCCTAGGCTTATTCTTGTCAAATTAGGGTTTCTAACCAATCTTTTGCATCCAATAGGTGTATTTGTGTCATTGGATGAACATTTAGGTCATTTTCGTCCTCCGTAGGCTTATTCTTGTCCAATTAGGGTTTTTAAGCAATCTTGTGCATCCAATAAGTTCATTTGTGTCATTGAATTAAGATTTAAGTGATTTTCGTCCTCCCTAGGCTTATTCTTGTTCAATTAGGGTTTCTAACCAATCTTGTGCATCCAATAGGTGTGTTTGTGTCATTGGATGAACATTTAGGTCATTTTCGTCCTCCCTAGTCTTATTCTTGTCCAATTAGGGTTTTAAGCAATCTTGTGCATCCAATAAGTTCATTTGTGTCATTGGATGAACATTTAGGTCGTTTTTCCTCCTCCCTAGGCTTATTCTTGTCCAATTAGGTTTTCAAGCAATCTTGTGCATCCAATAAGTTCATTTGTGTCATTGGATGAACATTTAGGTCATTTTCGTCCTCCCTAGGCTTATTCTTGCCCAATTAGGGTTTCTAACCAATCTTGTGCATCCAATAAGTTCATTTGTGTCATTGGATGAACATTTAGGTCATTTTCGTCCTCCCTAGGCTTATTCTTGTCCAATTAGGGTTTTTAACCAATCTTGTGCATCCAATAGGTGTGTTTGTGTCATTGGATGAACATTTAGGTCATTTTCGTCCTCCCTAGGCTTATTCTTGTCAAATTAGGGTTTCTAACCAATCTTTTGCATCCAATAGGTGTATTTGTGTCATTGGAGGAACAATTAGGTCATTTTCGTGCTCCCTAGGCTTATTCTTGTCCAATTAGGGTTTTTAAGCAATCTTGTGCATCCAATATGTACATTTGTGTCATTGGATGAACATTTAGGTCATTTTCGTCCTCCCTAGGCTTATTCTTGTCCAATTAGGGTTTTTAACCAATCTTGTGCATCCAATAGGTGTGTTTGTGTCATTGGATGAACATTTAGGTCATTTTCGTCCTCCCTAGGCTTATTCTTGTCCAATTAGGGTTTTTAACCAATCTTGTGCATCCAATAGGTGTGTTTGTGTCATTTGATGAACAATTAGGTCATTTTCGTGCTCCCTAGGCTTATTCTTGTCCAATTAGGGTTTAAAGCAATCTTGTGCATCCAATAAGTTCATTTGTGTCATTGGATTAAGATTTAAGTCATTTTCGTCCTCCCTAGGCTTATTCTTGTTCAATTAGGGTTTCTAACCAATCTTGTGCATCCAATAGGTGTGTTTGTGTCATTGGATGAACATTTTGGTCAATTTCGTCCTCCCTAGGCTTATTCTTGTCCAATTAGGGTTTTTAACCAATCTTGTGCATCCAATAGGTGTGTTTGTGTCATTGGATGAACATTTAGGTCATTTTCGTCCTCCCTAGGCTTATTCTTGTCCAATTAGGGTTTTTAACCGATCTTGTGCATCCAATAAGTTCATTTGTGTCATTGGATAAACATTTACGTCATTTTCGTCCACCCTAGGCTTATTCTTGTCCAATTATGGTTTTTAACCAATCTTGTGCATCCAATAAGTTCATTTGTGTCATTGGATGAACATTTAGGTCATTTTCGTCCTCCCAAGGCTTATTGTTGTCCAATTAGGGTTTTTAACCAATCTTGTGCATCCAATAAGTTCATTTGTGTCATTGGATTAACATTTAGGTCATTTTCGTCCTCCCAAGGCTTATTGTTGTCCAATTAGGGTTTTTAACCAATCTTGTGCATCCAATAAGTTCATTTGTGTCATTGGATGAACATTTAGGTCATTTTCGTCCTCCCTAGTCTTATTCTTGTCCAATTAGGGTTTTTATGCAATCTTGTGCATCCAATAGGTGTGTTTGTGTCATTAGTCGAACATTTAGGTCATTCTCGTCCTCCCTAGGCTTATTCTTGTCCAATTAGGGTTTTTAACCAATCATGTGCATCCAATAAGTTGATTTGTGTCATTGGATGAACATTTAGGTCATTTTCGTCCTCCCTAGGCTTATTCTTGTCCAATTAGAGTTTTTAACCAATCTTGTGCATCCAATAAGTTCATTTGTGTCATTGGATGAACATTTAGGTCATTTTCGTCCTCCCAAGGCTTATTCTTGTCCAATTAGGGTTTCTAACCAATCTTGTGCATCCAATAAGTTCATTTGTGTCATTGGATTAACATTTACGTTATTTTCGTCCTCCCTAGGCTTATTCTTGTCCAATTAGGGTTTTTAACCAATCTTGTGCATCCAATAAGTTCATTTGTGTCATTGGATTAACATTTAGGTCATTTTCGTCCTCCCTAGGCTTATTCTTGTCCAATTAGGGTTTCTAACCAATCTTGTGCATCTAATAGGTGTGTTTGTGTCATTGGATGAACATTTAGGTCATTTTCGTCCTCCCTAGGCTTATTCTTTTCCAATTAGGGTTTTTAACCAATCTTGTGCATCCAATAAGTTCATTTGTGTCATTGGATGAATAGTTAGGTCATTTTCGTCCTCCCTAGGCTTATTCTTGTCAAATTAGGGTTTCTAACCAATCGTGTGCACCCAATAGGAGTGTTTGTGTCCTTGGATGAACATTTAGGTCATTTTCGTCCTCCCTAGGCTTATTCTTGTCCAATTAGGGTTTTTAACCAATCTTGTGCATCCAATAGGTGTGTTTGTGTCATTGGATGAACATTTAGGTCATTTTCGTCCTCCCTAGGCTTATTCTTGTCCAATTAGGGTTTTTAACCAATCTTGTGCATCCAATAAGTTCATTTGTGTCATTGGATTAACATTTAGGTCATTTTCGTCCTCCCTAGGCTTATTCTTGTCCAATTAAGGTTTCTAAACAATCTTGTGCATCCAATAGGTGTGTTTGTGTCATTGGATGAACATTTAGGTCATTTTCGTCCTCCCTAGGCTTATTCTTGTCCAATTAGGGTTTTTAACCAATCTTGTGCATCCAATAAGTTCATTTGTGTCATTGGATGAACAATTAGGTCATTTTCGTCCACCCTAAGCTTATTCTTGTCCAATTAGGGTTTTTAACCAATCTTATGCATCCAATAAGTTCATTTGTGTCATTGGATGAACATTTAAGTCATTTTCGTCCTCCCTAGGCTTATTCTTGTCCAATTAGGGTTTTTAACCAATCTTGTGCATCCAATAGGTGTGTTTGTGTCATTGGATGAACATTTAGGTCATTTTCGTCCTCCCTAGGCTTATTCTTGTCCAATTAGGGTTTTTAACCAATCTTGTGCATCCAATAAGTTCATTTGTGTCATTTGGTGAACATTTAGGTCATTTTCGTCCTCCCTAGGCTTATTCTTTTCCAATTAGGGTTTTTAACCAATCTTGTGCATCCAATAGGTGTGTTTGTGTCATTGGATGAACATTTAGGTCATTTTCGTCCTCCCTAGGCTTATTCTTGTCCAATTAGGGTTTTTAACCAATCTTGTGCCTCCAATAAGTTCATTTGTGTCATTGGATTAACATTTAGGTCATTTTCGTCCTCCATAGGCTTATTCTTGTCCAATTAGGGTTTCTAACCAATCTTGTGCATCCAATAGGTGTGTTTGTGTCATTGGATGAACATTTAGGTCTTTTTCGTCCTCCCTAGTCTTATTCTTGTCCAATTAGGGTTTTAAGCAATCTTGTGCATCCAATAAGTTCATTTGTGTCATTGGATGAACATTTAGGTTATTTTCGTCCTCACTAGGCTTAGTTTTGTGCAATTAGGGTTTTTAACCAATCTTGTGCATCCAATAGGTGTGTTTGTGTCATTAGATGAACATTGAGGTCATTTTCATCCCCCCTAGGCTTATTGTTGTCCAATTAGGGTTTTTAACCAATCTTGTGCAACCAATAGGTGTGTTTGTGTCATTGGATGAACATTTAGGTCATTTTCGTCCTCCCCAGTCTTATTCTTGTCCAATTAGGGTTTTAAGCCAATCTTGTGCATCCAATAGGTGTGTTTGTGTCATTTGATGAACATTTAGGTCATTTTCGTCCTCCCAAGGCTTATTCTTATCCAATTAGGGTTTTAAGCAATCTTGTGCATCCAATAAGTTCATTTGTGTCATTGGATTAAGATTTAAGTCATCTTCGTCCTCCCTAGGCTTATTCTTGTCCAGTTAGGGTTTTTAACCAATCTTGTGCATCCAATAGGTGTGTTTGTGTCATTGGATGAACATTTAGGTCATTTTCGTCCTCCCTAGGCTTATTCTTGTCCAATTAGGGTTTTTAACCAATCTTGTGCATCCAATAAGTTCATTTGTGTCATTGGATGAACATTTAGGTCATTTTCGTCTACCCTATGCTTATTCTTGTCCAATTAGGGTTTTTAACCAATCTTGTGCATCCAATAGGTGTGTTTGTGTCATTGGATGAACATTTAGGTCATTTTCGTCCTCCCTAGTCTTATTCTTGTCCAATTAGGGTTTTTATCCAATCTTGTGCATCCAATAGGTGTGTTTGTGTCATTGGACGAACATTTAGGTCAATTTCGTCCTCCCTAGGCTTATTCTTGTCCAATTAGGGTTTTTAACCAATCTTGTGCATCCAATAGGTGTGTTTGTGTCATTGGATGAACATTTAGGTCATTTTCGTCCTCCCTAGGCTTATTCTTGTCCAATTAGGGTTTTTAACCAATCTTGTGCATCCAATAAGTTCATTTGTGTCATTGGATGAACATTTAGGTCATTTTGATCCTCCCTAGGCTTATTCTTGTCCAATTAGGGTTTTTAACCAATCTTGTGCATCCAATAAGTTCATTTGTGTCATTGGATGAACATTTATGTCATTTTCGTCCTCCCTAGGCTTATTCTTGTCCAATTAGGGTTTCTAACCAATCTTGTGCATCCAATAGGTGTGTTTGTGTCATTGGATGGACATTTAGGTCATTTTCGTCCTCCCTAGGCTTATTCTTGTCCAATTAGGGTTTTTAACCAATCTTGTGCATCCAATAAGTTAATTTGTGTCATTGGATGAACATTTAGGTCATTTTCGTCCTCCCTAGGCTTATTCTTGTTCAATTAGGGTTTTTAACCAATCTTGTGCATCCAATAAGTTCATTTGTGTCATTGGATGTACATTTAGGTCATTTTCGTCCTCCCTAGGCTTATTCTTGTCCAATTAGGGTTATTAACAAATCTTGTGCATCCAATAGGTGTGTTTGTTTCATTAGATGAACATTTAAGTCATTTTCGTCAGCCCTGGGCTTATTGTTGTTCAATTAGGGTTTTTAACCAATCTTGTGCATCCAATAAGTTCATTTGTGTCATTGGATGAACATTTAGGTCATTTTCGTCCTTCCTAGGCTTACTCTTGTCCAATTACGGTTTTTAACCAATCTTGTGCATCTAATAAGTTCATTTGTGTCATTGGTTGAACATTTAGGTCATTTTGGTCCTCCCTAGGCTTATTATTGTCCAATTAGGGTTTCTAACCAATCTTGTGCATCCAATTAGTTCATTTGTGTCATTGGATTTACATTTAGGTCATTTTCGTCCTCCCTAGGCTTATTCTTGTCCAATTAGGGTTTTCAACCTTTCTTGTGCATCCAATATGTTCATTTGTGTCATTGGATGAACATTTAGGTCATTTTCGTCCTCCCTAGGCTTATTCTTGTCCAATTAGGGTTTCTAAACAATCTTGTGCATCCAATAGGTGTGTTTGTGTCATTGGATGAACATTTAGGTCATTTTCGTCCTCCCTAGGCTTATTCTTGTCCAATTAGGGTTTTAAGCAATCTTGTGCATCCAATAAGTTCATTTGTGTCATTGGATTAACATTTAAGTTATTTTCGTCCTCCATAGGCTTATTCTTGTCCAATTAGGGTTTTTAACTAGTCTTGTGCATCCAATACGTGTGTTTGTGTCGTTGGATGAACATTTAGGTCATTTTCGTCCTTCCTAGGCTTATTCTTGTCCAATTAGGGTTTTTAACCAATCTTGTGCATCCAATAAGTTCATTTGTGTCATTGGTTAAACATTTAGGTCATTTTGGTCCTCCCTAGGCTTATTATTGTCCAATTAGGGTTTCTAACCATTCTTGTGCATCCAATTAGTTCATTTGTGTCATTGGATGTACATTTAGGTCATTTTCGTCCTCCCTAGGCTTATTCTTGTCCAATTAGGGTTTTTAACCAATCATGTGCATCCAATAAGTTCATTTGTGTCATTGGATGAACAATTAGGTCATTTTCGTCCACCCTATTCTTATTCTTGTCCAATTAGGGTTTTTAACCAATCTTGTACATCCAATAAGTTCATTTGTGACATTGGATGAACATTTAGGTCATTTTGGTCCTCCCTAGGCTTATTCTTGTCCAATTAGGGTTTTTAACCAATCTTGTGCATCCAATATGTTCATTTGTGTCATTGGATGAACATTTAGGTCATTTTCGTCCTACCTAGGCTTATTCTTGTCCAATTAGGGTTTTAAGCAATCTTGTGCATCCAGTAGGTGTGTTTGTGTCATTGGATTAACATTTAGGTCATTTTCGTCCTCCCATGGCTTATTCTTGTCCAATTAGGGTTTCTAACCAATCTTGTGCATCCAATAGGTGTGTTTGTGTCATTGGATTAACATTTAGGTCATTTTCGTCCTCCATAGGCTTATTCTTGTCCAATTAGGGTTTTTAACCAGTCTTGTGCATCCAATACGTGTGTTTGTGTCGTTGGATGAACATTTAGGTCATTTTCGTCCTTCCTAGGCTTACTCTTGTCAAATTACGGTTTTTAACCAATCTTGTGCATCTAATAAGTTCATTTGTGTCATTGGTTGAACATTTAGGTCATTTTGGTCCTCCCTAGGCTTATTATTGTCCAATTAGGGTTTCTAACCAATCTTGTGCATCCAATTAGTTCATTTGTGTCATTGGATTTACATTTAGGTCATTTTCGTCCTCCCTAGGCTTATTCTTGTCCAATTAGGGTTTTCAACCAATCTTGTGCATCCAATATGTTCATTTGTGTCATTGGATGAACATTTAGGTCATTTTCGTCCTCCCTAGGCTTATTCTTGTCCAATTAGGGTTTCTAAACAATCTTGTGCATCCAATAGGTGTGTTTGTGTCATTGGATGAACATTTAGTTCATTTTCGTCCTCCCTAGGCTTATTCTTGTCCAATTAGGGTTTTTAACCAATCTTGTGCATCCAATAAGTTCATTTGTGTCATTGGATTAACATTTAGGTCATTTTCGTCCTCCCTAGGCTTATTCTTGTCCAATTAGGGTTTCTAACCTATCTTGTGGATCCAATAGGTGTGTTTGTGTCATTGGATGAACATTTAGGTCATTTTCGTCCTCCCTAGGCTTATTGTTGTCCAATTAGGGTTTTTAACCAATCTTGTGCATCCAATAAGTTCAATTGTGTCATTGGATGAACATTTAGGTCATTTTCGTCCTCCCTAGGCTTATTCTTGTCCAATTAGGGTTTCTAACCAATCTTGTGCCTCCAATAGGTGTGTTTGTGTCATTGGATGAACATTTAGGTCATTTTCGTCCTCCCTAGTCTTATTCTTGTCCAATTAGGGTTTTAAGCTATCTTGTGCATCCAATAAGTTCATTTGTGTCATTGGATGAATAGTTAGGTCATTTTCGTCCTCCCTAGGCTTTTTCTTGTCCAATTAGGATTTCTAACCATTCTTGTGCATCGAATAGGTGTGTTTAGTCATTTGATGAACATTTAGGTTATTTTCGTCCTCCCTAGGCTTATTCTTGTCCAATTAGGGTTTTTAACCAATCTTGTGCATCCAATAAGTTCATTTGTGTCATTGGATTAACATTTAGGTCATTTTCGTCCTCCCTAGGCTTATTCTTGTCCAATTAGGGTTTCTAACCAATCTTGTGCATCCAATAGGTGTGTTTGTGTCATTGGATGGACATTTAGGTCATTTTCGTCCTCCCTAGGCTTATTCTTGTCCAATTAGGGTTTTTAACCAATCTTGTGCATCCAATAAGTTCATTTGTGTCATTGGATGAACATTTATGTCATTTTCGTCCTCCCTAGGCTTATTCTTGTCCAATTAGGGTTTTTAACCAATCTTGTGCATCCAATAGGTGTGTTTGTGTCATTGGATGGACATTTAGGTCATTTTCGTCCTCCCTAGGCTTATTCTTGTCCAATTAGGGTTTTTAACCAATCTTGTGCATCCAATAAGTTCATTTGTGTCATTGGATGAACATTTAGGTCATTTTCGTCCTCCCTAGGCTTATTCTTGTCCAATTTGGGTTTTTAACCAATCTTGTGCATCCAATAGGTGTGTTTGTGTCATTGGATGAACATTTAGGTCATTTTCGTCCTCCCTAGGCTTATTCTTCTCCAATTAGGGTTTTTAAACAATCTTGTGCATCCAATAAGTTCATTTGCGATATTGGATTAACATTTAGGTCATTTTCGTCCTTCCTAGGCTTATTCTTGTCCAATTAGGGTTTTTAACCAATCTTGTGCATCCAATAGGTGTGTTTGTGTCATTGGATGAACATTTAGGTCATTTTCGTCCTTCCTAGGCATATTCTTGTCCAATTAGGGTTTTTAACCAATCTTGTGCATCCAATAGGTGTGTTTGTGTCATTGGATGAACATTTAGGTCATTTTCGTCCTCCCTAGGCTTATTCTTGTCCAATTAGGGTTTTTAACCAATCTTGTGCATCTTATAAGTTCATTTGTGTCATTGGGTAAACATTTAGGTCATTTTCGTCCTCCCTAGGCTTATTCATGTCCAATTAGGGTTTTTAACCAATCTTGTGCATCCAATAAGTTCATTTGTGTCATTGGATTAACATTTAGGTCATTTTCGTCCTCCCTAGGCTTATTCTTGTCCAATTAGGGTTTCTAACCAATCTTGTGCATCCAATAGGTGTGTTTGTGTCATTGGATGAACATTTAGGTCATTTTCGTCCTCCCTAGGCTTATTCTTGTCCAATTAGGGTTTTTAACCAATCTTGTGCATCCAATAAGTTCATTTGTGTCTTTGGGTGAACATTTAGGTCATTTTCGTCCTTCCTAGGCTTATTATTGTCCAATTAGGGTTTCTAACCAATCTTGTGCATCCAATAGGTGTGTTTAGTCATTTGATGAACATTTAGGTTATTTTCGTCCTCCCTAGGCTTATTCTTGTCCAATTAGGGTTTTTAACCAATCTTGTGCATCCAATAAGTTCATTTGTGTCATTGGATTAACATTTAGGTCATTTTCGTCCTCCCTAGGCTTATTCTTGTCCAATTAGGGTTTCTAACCAATCTTGTGCATCCAATAGGTGTGTTTGTGTCATTGGATGGACATTTTGGTCATTTTCGTCCTCCCTAGGCTTATTCTTGTCCAATTAGGGTTTTTAACCAATCTTGTGCATCCAATAAGTTCATTTGTGTCATTGGATGAACATTTAGGTCATTTTCGTCCTCCCTAGGCTTATTCTTGTCCAATTAGGGTTTTTAACCAATCTTGTGCATCCAATAAGTTCATTTGTGTCATTGGATGAACATTTAGGTCATTTTCGTCCTCCCTAGGCTTATTCTTGTCCAATTAGGGTTTTTAACCAATCTTGTGCATCCAATAGGTGTGTTTGTGTCATTGGACGAACATTTAGGTCATTTTCGTCCTCCCTAGGCTTATTCTTGTCCAGTTAGGGTTTTTAACCAATCTTGTGCGTCCAATAAGTTCATTTGTGTCATTGGATGAACATTTAGGTCATTTTCGTCCTCCCTAGGCTTATTCTTGTCTAATTAGGGTTTTTAACCAATCTTGTGCATCCAATAAGTTCATTTGTGTCATTGGATAAACATTTAGGTCATTTTCGTCCACCCTAGGCTTATTCTTGTCCAATTAGGGTTTATAAGCAATCTTGTGCATCCAATAAGTTCATTTGTGTCATTGGATGCACATTTAGGTCATTTTCGTCCTCCCTAGGCTTATTCTTGTCCAATTAGGGTTTTTAAGCAATCTTGTGCATCCAATAAGTTCATTTGTGTCATTGGATGAACATTTAGGTCATTTTCGTCCTCCCTAGGCTTATTCTTGTCCAATTAGGGTTTTTAACCAATCTTGTGCATCCAATAGGTGTGTTTGTGTCATTGGATGAACATTTAGGTCATTTTCTCCTCCCTAGTCTTATTCTTGTCCAATCAGGGTTTTAAGCAATCTTGTGCATCCAATAAGTTCATTTGTGTCATTGGATGAACATTTAGGTCATTTTTCGTCCTCCCTATGCTTATTCTTGTCCAATTAGGGTTTTTAAGCAATCTTGTGCATCCAATAAGTTCATTTGTGTCATTGGATGAACATTTAGGTCATTTTCGTCCTCCCTAGGCTTATTCTTGTCCAATTAAAGTTTTTAACCAATCTTGTGCATCCAATAGGAGTGTTTGTGTCATTGGATGAACATTTAGGTCATTTTCGTCCTCCCTAGGCTTATTCTTGTCCAATTAGGGTTTTTAACCAATCTTGTGCATCCAATAAGTTCATTTGTGTCATTGGATGAACATTTAGGTCATTTTCGTCCTCCCTAGGCTTATTCTTGTCCAATTAGGGTTTTTAACCAATCTTGTGCATTGAATAAGTTTATTTGAGTCATTGGATGAACATTTAGGTCATTTTCGTCCTCCCTAGGCTTATTCTTGTCCAATTAGGGTTTTTAACCAATCTTGTGCATCCAATAAGTTCATTTGTGTCATTGGATGAACATTTAGGTCATTTTCGTCCTCCCTAGGTATATTCTTGTCCAATTAGGGTTTTTAACCAATCTTGTGCATCCAATAGGTGTGTTTGTGTCATTGGATGATCAATTAGGTCATTTTCGTCCTCCCTAGGCATATTCTTGTCCAACTAGGGTTTTTAACCAATCTTGTGCATCCAATAACTTTGTTTGTGTCATTGAATGATCAATTAGGTCATTTTGGCCTTCCTTAGGTATATTCTTGTCCAATAAGGGTTTTTAACCAATCTTGTGCATCCAATAGGTGTGTTTGTGTCATTGGATGATCAATTAGGTCATTTTCGTCCTCCCTAGGCTTATTCTTGTCCAATTAGGGTTTTTAACCAATCTTGTGCATCCAATAAGTTCATTTGTGTCATTGGATTAACATTTAGGTCATATTCGTCCTCCCTATGCATATTCTTGTCCAACTAGGGTTTTTAACCAATCTTGTGCATCCAATAGGTGTCTTTGTGTCATTGGATGATCAATTAGGTCATTTTCGTCCTCCCTAGGCATATTCTTATCCAATTAGGGTTTTTAACCAATCTTGTGCATCCAATAGGTGTGTTTGTGTCATTGGATGATCAATTAGGTCATTTTCGTCCTCCTTAGGCTTATTCTTGTCCAATTAGGGTTTTTAACCAATCTTGTGCATCCAATAAGTTGAGTTGTGTCATTGGATTAACATTTAGTTCATTTTCATTCTCCCTAGGATTATTCTTGTCCAATTAGGGTTTTTAACCAATCTTGTGCATCCAATAAGTTTGTTTGTGTTATTGAATTAATATTTAGGTCATTTTCGTCTTCCCTAGGCATCATCTTGTCCAATTAGGGTTTTTAACCAATCTTTTGCATCCAATAGGTGTGTTTGTGTCATTGGATGATCAATTAGGTCATTTTCGTCCTCCCTAGGCTTATTCTTGTCCAATTAGGGTTTTTAACCAACCTTGTGCATCCAATAACTTTGTTTGTGTCATTGAATTAATATTTAGGTCATTTTCGTCCTCCCTAGGCTAATTCTTGTCCAATTAGGGTTTTTAACCAATCTTTTGCATCCAATAGGTGTGTTTGTGTCATTGGATGATCAATTAGGTCATTTTCGTCCTCCCTAGGCTTATTCTTGTCCAATTAGGGTCTTTAACCAATCTTGTGCATCCAATAAGTTCATTTGTGTTATTGGATTAACATTTAGGTCATATTCGTCCTCCCTAAGCATATTCTTGTCCAATTAGGGTTTTTAACCAATCTTGTGCATCCATTAAGTTCATTTGTGTCATTGGATTCACATTTAGGTCATATTCGTCCTCCCTAGGCATATTCTTGTCCAATTAGGGTTTTTAACCAATCTTGTGCATCCCATAGGTGTGTTTGTGTCTTTGGATGATCAATTAGGTCATTTTCGTCCTTCCTAGGGATATTCTTATCCAATTAGGGTTTTTAACCAATCTTGTGCATCCAATAGGTGTGTTTGTGTCATTGGATGATCAATTAGGTCATTTTCGTCCTCCCTAGGCTTATTCTTGTCCAATTAGGGTTTTTAACCAATCTTGTGCATCCAATAAGTTCATTTGTGTCATTGGATTAACATTTAGGTCATTTTCGTCCTCCCTAGGCTGATTCTTGTCCAATTAGGGTTTTTAACCAATCTTGTGCATCCAATAAGTTCATTTGTGTCATTGGATTAACATTTAGGTCATTTTCGTCCTTCCTAGGCTTATTCTTGTCCAATTAGGGTTTCTAACCAATCTTGTGCATCCAATAGGAGTGTTTGTGTCATTGGATGAACATTTAGGTCATTTTCGTCCTCCCTAGGCTTATTCTTGTCCAATTAGGGTTTTTAACCAATCTTGTGCATCCAATAAGTTCATTTATGTCATTGGGTGAACATTTAGGTCATTTTCGTCCTCCCTAGGCTTATTCTTGTCCAATTAGGGTTTCTAACCAATCTTGTGCATCCAATAGGTGTGTTTAGTCATTTGATGAACATTTAGGTCATTTTCTTGCTCCCTAGGCTTATTCTTGTCCAATTAGGGTTTCTAACCAATCTTGTGCATCCAATAAGTTCATTTGTGTCATTTGATGAACATTTAGGTCATTTTCTTCCTCCCTAGGCTTATTGTTGTCCAATTAGGGTTTCTAAACAATCTTGTGCATCCAATAGGTGTGTTTGTGTCACTGGATGAACAGTTAGGTCATTTTCGTCCTCCCTAAGCTTATTCTTGTCCAATTAGGATTTCTAAACAATCTTGTGCATTCAATAGGTGTGTTTGTGTCATTGGATGAACATTTAGGTCATTTTCGTCCTCCCTAGGCTTATTCTTGTCCAATTAGGGTTTCTAACCAATCTTGTGCATCCAATAGGTGTGTTTGTGTCATTGGATGAACATTTAGGTCATTTTCGTCCTCCCTAGGCTTATTCTTTTCCAATTAGGGTTTTTAACCAATCTTGTGCTTCCAACAAGTTCATTTGTGTCATTGGATTAACATTTAGGTCATTTTCGTCCTCCCTAGGCTTATTCTTGTCCAATTAGGGTTTGTAACCAATCTTGTGCATCCAATAGGTGTGTTTAGTCATTTGATGAACATTTAGGTCATTTTCGTCCTCCCTAGGCTTATTCTTGTCCAATTAGGGTTTTTAACCAATCTTGTGCATCCAATAAGTTCATTTGTGTCATTGGATGAACATTTAAGTCATTTTCGTCCTCCCTATGATTATTCTTGTCCAATTAGGGTTTTTAACCAATCTTGTGCATTCAATAGGTGTGTTTGTGTCATTGGATGAACATTTAGGTCATTTTCGTCCTCCCTAGGCTTATTCTTGTCCAATTAGGGTTTTTAACCAATCTTGTGCATCCAATAAGTTCATTTGTGTCATTGGATGAACATTTAGGTCATTTTCGTCCTCCCTAGGCTTATTCTTGTCCAATTAGGGTTTCTAACCAATCTTGTGCATCCAATAGGTGTGTTTAGTCATTTGATAAACATTTAGGTCATTTTCGTCCTCCCTAGGCTTATTCTTGTCCAATTAGGGTTTTTAACCAATCTTGTGCATCCAATAAGTTCATTTGTGTCATTGGATTAACATTTAGGTCATTTTCGTCCTCCCTAGGCTTATTCTTGTCCAATTAGGGTTTCTAACCAATCTTGTGCATCCAATAGGTGTGTTTAGTCATTTGATGAACATTTAGGTCATTTTCATCCTCCCTAGGCTTATTCTTGTCTAATTAGGGTTTTTAACCAATCTTGTGCATCCAATAAGTTCATTTGTGTCATTGGGTGAACATTTAGGTCATTTTCGTCCTCCCTAGGCTTATTCTTGTCCAATTATGGTTTCTAACCAATCTTGTGCATCCAATAGGTGTGTTTAGTCATTTGATAAACATTTAGGTCATTTTCGTCCTCCCTAGGCTTATTCTTGTCCAATTAGGGTTTTTAACCAATCTTGTGCATCCAATAAGTTCATTTGTGTCATTGGATTAACATTTAGGTCATTTTCGTCCTCCCTAGGCTTATTCTTGTCCAATTAGGGTTTCTAACCAATCTTGTGCATCCAATAGGTGTGTTTGTGCCATTGGATGAACATTTAGGTCATTTTCGTCCTCCCTAGGCTTATTCTTTACCAATTAGGGTTTTTAACCAATCTTGTGCATCCAATAAGTTCATTTGTGTCATTGGATTAACATTTAGGTCATTTTCGTCCTCCCTAGGCTTATTCTTGTCCAATTAGGGTTTCTAACCAATCTTGTGCATCCAATAGGTGTGTTTAGTCATTTGATGAACATTTAGGTCATTTTCGTCCTCCCTAGACTTATTCTTGTCCAATTAGGGTTTTTAACCAATCTTGTGCATCCAATAAGTTCATTTGTGTCATTGGATTAACATTTAGGTCATTTTCGTCCTCCCTAGGCTTATTCTTGTCCAATTAGGGTTTCTAACCAATCTTCTGCATCCAATAGGTGTGTTTAGTCATTTGATGAACATTTAAGTCATTTTCGTCCTCCCTAGGCTTATTCTTGTCCAATTAGGGTTTTTAACCAATCTTGTGCATCCAATAAGTTCATTTGTGTCATTGGATGAACATTTAGGTCATTTTCGTCCTCCCTAGGCTTATTCTTGTCCAATTAGGGTTTCTAAGCAATCTTGTGCATCCAATAGGTGTGTTTGTGTCATTGGATGAACATTTAGGTCATTTTCATCCTCCGTAGGCTTATTCTTGTCCAATTAGGGTTTTAAGCAATCTTGTGCATCCAATAAGTTCATTTGTGTCATTGGATTAACATTTAAGTTATTTTCGTCCTCCATAGGCTTATTCTTGTCCAATTAGGGTTTTTAACCAATCTTGTGCATCCAATATGTGTGTTTGTGTCTTTGGACGAACATTTAGGTCATTTTCGTCCTTCCTAGGTTTATTCTTGTCCAATTAGGGTTTTTAACCAATCTTGTGCATCCAATAAGTTCATTTGTGTCATTGGATGAATATTTAGGTCATTTTGGTCCTCCCTATGCTTATTATTGTCCAATTAGGGTTTCTAACCAATCTTGTGCATCCAATTAGTTCATTTGTGTCATTGGATGTTCATTTAGGTCATTTTCGTCCTCCCTAGGCTTATTCTTGTCCAATTAGGGTTTTTAACCAATCATGTGCATCCAATAAGTTCATTTGTGTCATTGGATGAACAATTAGGTCATTTTCGTCCACCCTAGTCTTATTCTTGTCCAATTAGGGTTTTTAACCAATCTTGTGCATCCAATAAGTTCATTTGTGTCATTGGATGAACATTTAGGTCATTTTCGTCCTCCCTAGGCTTATTCTTGTCCAATTAGGGTTTTTAACCAATCTTGTGCATCCAATAGGTGTGTTTGTGTCATTGGATGAACATTTAGGTCATTTTCGTCCTCCCTAGGCTTATTCTTGTC
>JBBPBR010000519.1:0-26113 GCA_037974775.1 Cicer pinnatifidum | reverse complement strand
AAACCCTAATTGGACAAGAATAAGCCTAGGGAGGATGAAAATGACCTAAATGTTCATCCAATGACACAAATGAACATATTGGATGCACAAGATTGGTTGAAAACCCTAATTGGACAAGAATAAGCCTAGGGAGGACGAAAATGACCTAAATGTAAATCCAATGACACAAATGAACTAATTGGATGCACAAGATTGGTTAGAAACCCTAATTGGACAATAATAAGCCTAGGGAGGACCAAAATGACCTAAATGTTCAACCAATGACACAAATGAACTTATTGGATGAACAAGATTGGTTAAAAACCCTAATTGGACTAGAGTAAGCCTAGGAAGGACGAAAATGACCTAAATGTTCATCGAACGACACAAACACACGTATTGGATGCACAAGACTGGTTAAAAACCCTAATTGGACAAGAATAAGCCTATGGAGGACGAAAATAACTTAAATGTTAATCCAATGACACAAATGAACTTATTGGATGCACAAGATTGCTTAAAACCCTAATTGGACAAGAATAAGCCTAGGGAGGACGAAAATGACCTAAATGTTAATCCAATGACACAAACACACCTATTGGATGCACAAGATTGTTTAGAAACCCTAATTGGACAAGAATAAGCCTAGGGAGGAAGAAAATGACCTAAATGTTCATCCAATGACACAAATGAACATATTGGATGCACAAGATTGGTTAAAAACCCTAATTGGACAAGAATAAGCCTAGGGAGGACGAAAATGACCTAAATGTTCATCCAATGACACAAATAAACTTATTGGATGCACAAGATTGGTTAAAAACCCTAATTGGACAAGAATAAGCATAGGGAGGACGAAAATGACCTAAATGTTCATCCAATGACACAAATGAACTTATTGGATGCAGAAGATTGGTTAAAAACCCTAATTGGACAAGAATAAGCCTAGGCAGGATGAAAATGACCTAAATGTTCATCCAATGACACAAATAAACTTATTGGATGCACAAGATTGGTTAAAAACCCTAATTGGACAAGAATAAGCCTAGGGTGGAGGAAACTGACCTAATTGTTCATCCAATGACACAAATGAACTTAATGGACGCACAAGATTGGTTAAAAATCGTAATTGGACAAGAATAAGCCTAGGGAGGACATGACCTAAATGTTCATCCAATGACACAAACGCACCTATTGGATGCACAAGATTGGTTAAAAACCCTAATTGGACAAGAATCTAGGGAGGACGAAAATGACCTAAATGTTCATCCAATGACACAAACACACCTATTGGATGCACAAGATTGTTAAGAAACCCTAATTGGACATGAATAAGCCTATGGAGGACGAAAATGACCTAAATGTTCATCCAATGACACAAATGAACTTATTGGATGCACAAGATTGGTTAAAAACCCTAATTGGACAAGAATAAGCTTAGGGAGGACGAAAATGACCTAAATGTTCATCCAATGACACGAATGAACTTATTGGATGCACAAGATTGGTTAAAAACCCTAATTGGACAAGAATAAGCCTAGGGAGGACGAAAATGACCTAAATGTTCATCCAATGACACAAATGAACTTATTGGATGCACAAGATTGGTTAAAAACCCTAATTGGACAAGAATAAGCCTAGGGAGGACGAAAATGACCTAAATGTTCATCCAATGACACAAACACACCTATTGGATGCACAAGATTGGTTAGAAACCCTAATTCGACAAGAATAAGCCTACGGAGGACGAAAATGACTTAAATGTTCATCCAATGACACAAATGAACATATTGGATGCACAAGATTGGTTAAAAACCCTAATTGGACAAGAATAAGCCCAGGGAGGACGAAAATGACCTAAATGTTCATCCAATGACACAAATAAACTTATTGGATGCACAAGATTGGTAAGAAACCCTAATTGGACAAGAATAAGCCTAGGGAGGACGAAAATGACCTAAATGTTCATCCAATGACACAAATGAACTTATTGGATGCACAAGATTGGTTAAAAACCCTAATTGGACAAGAATAAGCCTAGGGAGGACGAAAATGACCTAAATGTTCATCCAATGACACAAACACACCTATTGAATCCACAAGATTGGTTAAAAATCATAATTGGACAAGAATAAGCCTAGGGAGGACGAAAATGACTTAAATGTTAATCCAATGACACAAATGAAGTTATTGGATGCATAAGATTGCTTAAAAACCCTAATTGGACAATAATAAGCCTAGGGTGGATGAAAATGACCTAAATGTTCATCCAATGACACAAACGAACTTATTGGATGCACAAGATTGGTTAAAAACCCTAATTGGACAAGAATAAGCCTAGGGAGAACGAAAATAACCTAAATGTTCATCCAACGACACAAATTAACTTATTGGATGCACAAGATTGGTTAAAAACCCTAATTGGACAAGAATAAGCCTAGGGAGGACGAAATTGACCAAAATGTGCATCCAATGACACAAACACACACATTGATTGCACAAGAATGCTTAAAACCCTAATTGGACAAGAATAAGACTAGGGAGGACGAAAATGACCTAAATGTTCATCCAATGACACAAATGAACTTATTGGATGCACAAGATTGGTTAAAAACCCTAATTGGACAAGAATAAGCCTAGGGAGGACGAAAATGACCTAAATGTTCATCCAATGACACAAATGAACTTATTGGATGCACAAGATTGGTTGAAAACCCTAATTGGACAAGAATAAGCCTAGGGAGGACGAAAATGACCTAAATATTCATCCAATGACACAAATGAACTTATTGGATGCACAAGATTGGTTAAAAACCCTAATTGGACAAGAATAAGCCTAGGGAGGACGAAAATGACCTAAATGTTCGTCCAATGACACAAACACACCAATTGGATGCACAAGATTGCATAAAAACCTTAAATTGGACAAGAATAAGCCTAGGGAGGACGAAAATGACCTAAATGTTCGTCCAATGACACAAACACACCTATTGGATGCACAAGATTGCATAAAAACCCTAATTGGACAAGAATAAGCCTATGGAGGACGAAAATGACCTAAATGTTCATCCAATGACACAAATGAACTTATTGGATGCACAAGATTGGTTAAAAACCCTAATTGGACAAGAATAAGCCTAGGGAGGACGAAAATGACCTAAATGTTCATCCAATGACACAAATGAACTTATTGGATGCACAAGATTGGTTAAAAACCCTAATTGGACAAGAATAAGCCTAGGGAGGACGAAAATGACCTAAATGTTCATCCAATGACACAAATGAACTTATTGGATGCACAAGATTGGTTAAAAACCCTAATTGGACAAGAATAAGCCTAGGGACGACGAAAATGTCCTAAATGTTCGTCCAATGACACAAACACACCTATTGGATGCAAAAGATTGCATAAAAACGCTAATTGGACAAGAATAAGACTAGGGAGGACGAAAATGACTTAAATGTTCCTCCAATGACACAAACACCTATTGGATGCACAAGATTGGTTAAAAATCCTAATTGGACAAGAATAAGCCTAGGGAGGACGAAAGTGTCATAAATGTTCCTCCAATGACACAAATGAACTTATTGGTTGCACAAGATTGTCTAAAACCCCTAATTGGACAAGAATAAGCCTAGGGAGGACGAAAATGACCTAAATGTTCATCCAATGAGACATATGAACTAATTGGTTGCACAAGATTGGCTAAAACCCCTAATTGGACAAGAATAAGCCTAGGGAGGACGAAAATGACCTAAATGTTCATCCGATGACACAAATGAACTTATTGGATGCACAAGATTGGTTAAAAACCCTAATTGTACAAGAATAAGCCTAGGGAGGACGAAAATGACCTAAATGTTCATCCAATGACACAAATGAACTTATTGGATGCACAAGATTGGTTAAAAACCCTAATTGGACAAGAATAAGCCTAGGGAGGACGAAAATGACCTAAATGTTCATCCAATGACACAAATGAACTTATTGGATGCACAAGATTGGTTGAAAACCCTAATTGGACAAGAATAAGCCTGGGGAGGACGAAAATGACCTAAATGTTCATCCAATGACACAAATGAACTTATTGGATGCACAAGATTGGTTGAAAACCCTAATTGGACAAGAATAAGCCTAGGGAGGACGAAAATGACCAAAATGTTCATCAAATGACACAAATGAACTTATTGGATGCACAAGATTGGTTAAAAACCCTAATTGGACAAGAATAAGCCTAGGGAGGACGAAAATGACCTAAATGTTCATCCAATGACACAAATGAACTTATTGGATGCACAAGATTGGTTAAAAACCCTAATTGGACAAGAATAAGCCTAGGGAGGACGAAAATGACCTAAATGTTCATCCAATGACACAAATGAACTTATTGGATGCACAAGATTGGTTAAAAACCCTAATTGAACAAGAATAAGCTAAGGGAGGACGAAAATGACCTAAATGTTCATCCAATGACACAAACACACATATTGGATGCACAAGATTGCTTAAAACCCTAATTGGACAAGAATAAGACTAGGGAGGACGAAAATGACCTAAATGTTCATCCAATGACACAAATGAACTTATTGGATGCACAAGATTGGTTAAAAACCCTAATTGGACAATAATAAGCCTAGGGAGGACGAAAATGACCTAAATGTTCGTCCAATGCCACAAATGAACTTATTGGATGCACAAGATTGGTCAAAAACCCTAATTGGACAAGAATAAGCCGAGGGAGGACGAAAAAGACCTAAATGTTAATCCAATGACACATATTGGATGCACAAGATTGGTTAAAAACCCTAATTGGACAAGAATAAGCCTAGGGAGGACGAAAATGACCTAAATGTTAATCCAATGACACAAATGAACTTATTGGATGCACAAGATTGGTTAAAAACCCTAATTGGACAAGAATAAGCCTAGGGAGGACCAAAATGACCTAAATGTTCATCCAATGACACAAACACACCTATTGGATGCACAAGATTGGTTAGAAACCCTAATTCGACAAGAATAAGCCTACGGAGGACGAAAATGACCTAAATGTTCATCCAATGACACAAATGAACATATTGGATGCACAAGATTGGTTAAAAACCCTAATTGGACAAGAATAAGCCCAGGGAGGACGAAAATGACCTAAATGTTCATCCAATGACACAAATAAACTTATTGGATGCACAAGATTGGTAAGAAACCCTAATTGGACAAGAATAAGCCTAGGGAGGACGAAAATGACCTAAATTTTCATCCAAGGTCACAAATGAACTTATTGGATGCACAAGATTGGTTAAAAACCATAATTGGACCCGAATAAGCCTAGGGAGGACGAAAATGATCTAATTGTTCATCCAATGACACAAACACACCTATTGGATGCACAAGATTGGTTAAAAACCCTAATTGGACAAGAATAAGCATAGGGAGGACGAAAATGACCTAAATGTTCATCCAATGACACAAACACACCTATTGGATGCACAAGATTGGTTAGAACCCTAATTGGACAAGAATAAGCCTAGGTAGGACGAAAATGACCTAAATGTTCATCCAACGACACAAATGAACATATTGGATGCACAAGATTGGTTAAAAACCCTAATTGGACAAGAATAAGCCTAGGCAGGACCAAAATGACCTAAATGTTCATCCAATATCACAAATGAACTTATTGGATGTACAAGATTGGTTAAAAACCCTAATTGGACAAGAATAAGCCTAGGGTGGACGAAAATGACCTAAATGTTCATCCAATGACACAAATGAACTTAATGGATGCACAAGATTGGTTAAAAACCCTAATTGGACAAGAATAAGCCTAGGGAGGACGAAAATGACCTAAATGTTCATCCAATGACACAAATAAACTTATTGGATGCACAAGATTGGTTTAAAACCCTAATTGGACAAGAATAAGCCTAGGGAGGACGAAAATGACCTAAATGTTCATCCAATGTCACAAATGAACTTATTGGATGCACAAGATTGGTTAAAAACCCTAATTGGACAAGAGTAAGCCTAGGGAGGACGAAAATGACCTAAATGTTCATCCAATGACACAAATGAACTTATTGGATGCACAAGATTGGTTAAAAACCCTAATTGAACAACAATAAGCCCAGGGTTGACGAAAATGACCTAAATGTTCATCTAATGACACAAACACACCTATTGGATGCACAAGATTGGTTAGAAACCCTAATTGGACAAGAATAAGCCTAGGGAGGACGAAAATGACCTAAATGTTCATCCAATGACACAAATGAACTTAATGGATGCACAAGATTGGTTAAAAACCCTAATTGGACAAGAATAAGCCTAGGGAGAACGAAAATGACCTAAATGTACATCCAATGACACAAATGAACTTATTGGATGCACAAGATTGGTTAAAAACCCTAATTGGACAAGAATAAGCCTAGGGAGGACGAAAATGACCTAAATGTTCATCCAATGACACAAATGAACTTATTGGATGCACAAGATTGGTTAAAAAACCTAATTGGACAAGAATAAGCCTAGGGAGGACGAAAATTACCTAAATGTCCATCCAATGACACAAACACACCTATTGGATGCACAAGATTGGTTAGAAACCCTAATTCGACAAGAATAAGCCTACGGAGGACGAAAATGACTTAAATGTTCATCCAATGACACAAATGAACATATTGGATGCACAAGATTGGTTAAAAACCCTAATTGGACAAGAATAAGCCCAGGGAGGACGAAAATGACCTAAATGTTCATCCAATGACACAAATAAACTTATTGGATGCACAAGATTGGTTAGAAACCCTAATTGGACAAGAATAAGCCTAGGGAGGACGAAAATGACCTAAATTTTCATCCAAGGTCACAAATGAACTTATTGGATGCACAAGATTGGTTAAAAACCATAATTGGACCCGAATAAGCCTAGGGAGGACGAAAATGATCTAATTGTTCATCCAATGACACAAACACACCTATTGGATGCACAAGATTGGTTAAAAACCCTAATTGGACAAGAATAAGCCTAGGGAGGACGAAAATGACCTAAATGTACATCCAATGACACAAATGAACTAATTGGATGCACAAGATTGGTTAGAAACCCTAATTGGACAATAATAAGCCTAGGGAGGACCAAAATGACCTAAATGTTCATCCAATGACACAAATAAACTTATTGGATGCACAAGATTGGTTAGAAACCCTAATTGGACAAGAATAAGCCTAGGGAGGACGAAAATGACCTAAATTTTCATCCAAGGTCACAAATGAACTTATTGGATGCACAAGATTGGTTAAAAACCATAATTGGACCCGAATAAGCCTAGGGAGGACGAAAATGATCTAATTGTTCATCCAATGACACAAACACACCTATTGGATGCACAAGATTGGTTAAAAACCCTAATTGGACAAGAATAAGCCTAGGGAGGACGAAAATGACCTAAATGTTCATCCAATGACACAAATGAACTTATTGGATGCACAAGATTGGTTAAAAACCCTAATTGGACAAGAATAAGCCTAGGGAGGACGAAAATTACCTAAATGTTCAACCAATGACACAAATGAACTTATTGGATGCACAAGGTTGGTTAAAAACCCTAATTGGACAAGAATAAGCATAGGGAGGACGAAAATGACCTAAATGTTCGTCCAATGACACAAAAACACATATTGGATGCACAAGATTGCTTAAAACCCTAATTGGACAAGAATAAGACTAGGGAGGACGAAAATGACCTAAATGTTCATCCAATGACACAAATGAACTTATTGGATGCACAAGATTGGTTAAAAACCCTAATTGGACAAGAATAAGCCTAGGGAGGACGAAAATGACCTAAATGTTCATCCAATGACACAAATGAACTTATTGGATGCACAAGATTGGTTAAAAACCCTAATTGGGCAAGAATAAGCCTATGGAGGACGAAAATGACCTAAATGTTCATCGAATGACACAAATGAACTTATTGGATGCAAAAGATTGGTTAAAAACCCTAATTGGACAAGAATAAGCCTAGGGAGGACGAAAATGACCTAAATGTTCATCCAATAACACAAATGAACTTATTGGATGCACAAGATTGGTTAAAAACCCTAATTGGACAAGAATAAGCCTTGGGAGGACGAAAATGACCTCAATGTTCATCCAATGACACAAATGAACTTATTGGATGCACAAGATTGGTTAAAAACCCTAATTGGACAAGAATAAGCCTTGGGAGGACGAGAATGACTTAAATGTTCATCCAATGACACAAATGAACTTATTGGATGCACAAGATTGCTTAAAACCATAATTGGACAAGAATAAGACTAGGGAGTACGAAAATGACCTAAATGTTCATGCAATGACACAAACACACCTATTGGATGCACAAGATTGGTTAGAAACCCTAATTGAACAAGAATAAGCCTAGGGAGGACGAAAATGACTTAAATCTTAATCCAATGACACAAATGAACTTATTGGACGCACAAGACTGCTTAAAACCCTAATTGGACAAGAATAAGACTAGGGAGGACGAAAATGACCTAAATGTTCATCGAATGACACAAACACACCTATTGGATGCACAAGATTGGTTAAAAACCCTAATTGGACAACAATAAGCCTAGGGAGGATGAAAATGACCTAAATGTTCATCTAATGACACAAACACACCTATTGGATGCACAAGATTGGTTAAAAACCCTAATTGCACAAAACTAAGCCTAGGGAGGACGAAAATAACTTAAATTTTCATCCAATGACACAAATGAACTTATTGGATGCACAAGATTGGTTAAAAACCCTAATTGGACAAGAATAAGCCTAGGGAGGACGAAAATGACCTAAATGTTCATCCAATGACACAAATGAACTTATTGGATGCACAAGATTGGTTAAAAACCCTAATTGGACAAGAATAAGCCTTGGGAGGACGAAAATGACCTAAATGTTCATCCAATGACACAAATGAACTTATTGGATGCACAAGATTGGTTAAAAACCCTAACTGGACAAGAATAAGCCTAGGGAGGACGAAAATGACCTAAATGTTCGTCCAATGACACAAACACACCAATTGGATGCACAAGATTGCATAAAAACCCTAATTGGACAAGAATAAGCCTAGGGAGGACGAAAATGACCTAAATGTTCATTCCAATGACACAAATGAACTTATTGGATGCACAAGATTGGTTAAAAACCCTAATTGGACAAGAATAAGCCTAGGGAGGACGAAAATGACCTAAATGTTCATCCAATGACACAAATGAACTTATTGGATGCACAAGATTGGTTAAAAACCCTAATTGGACGAGAATAAGCCTAGGAAGGACGAAAATGACCTAAATGTTAATACAATGACACAAACACACCTATTGGATGCACAAGATTGGTTAGAAACCCTAATTGGACAAGAATAAGCCTAGGGAGGACGAAAATGACCTAAATGTTCATCCAATGACACAAATGAACTTATTGGATGCACAAGATTGGTTAAAAACCCTAATTGGACAAGAATAAGCCTAGGGAGGACGAAAATGACCTAAATGTTCATCCAATGACACAAATGAACTTATTGGATGCACAAGATTGGTTAAAAACCCTAATTGGACAAGAATTAGCCTAGGGAGGACGAAAATGACCTAAATGTTCGTCCAATGACACAAACACACCTATTGGATGCACAAGATTGGTTAAAAACCCTAATTGGACAAGAATAAGCCTAGGGAGGAAGAAAATGACCTAAATGTTCATCCAATGACACAAATGAACTTATTGGATGCACAAGATTGGTTAAAAACCCTAATTGGACAAGAATAAGCCTAGGGAGGACGAAAATGACCTAAATGTTCATCCAATGACACAAATGAACTTATTGGATGCACAAGATTGGTTAAAAACCCTAATTGGACAAGAATAAGCCTAGGGAGGACCAAAATGACCTAAATGTTCATCCAATGACACAAACACACCTATTGGATGCACAAGATTGTTAAGAAACCCTAATTGGACATGAATAAGCCTATGGAGGACGAAAATGACCTAAATGTTCATCCAATGACACAAATGAACTTATTGGATGCACAAGATTGGTTAAAAACCCTAATTGGACAAGAATAAGCTTAGGGAGGACGAAAATGACCTAAATGTTCATCCAATGACACGAATGAACTTATTGGATGCACAAGATTGGTTAAAAACCCTAATTGGACAAGAATAAGCCTAGGGAGGACGAAAATGACCTAAATGTTCATCCAATGACACAAATGAACTTATTGGATGCACAAGATTGGTTAAAAACCCTAATTGGACAAGAATAAGCCTAGGGAGGACGAAAATGACCTAAATGTTCGTCCAACGACACAAACACACCTATTGGATACACAAGATTGCATAAAAACCCTAATTGGACAAGAATAAGCCTAGGGAGGATGAAAATGACCTAAATGTTCATCCAATGACACAAATGAACTTATTGGATGCACAAGATTGGTTAAAAACCCTAATTGGACAAGAATAAGGCTAGGGAGGACGAAAATGACCTAAATGTTCGTCCAATGACACAAACACACCTATTGGATGCACTAGATTGCATAAAAACCCTAATTGGACAAGAATAAGCCTAGGGAGGATGAAAATGACCTAAATGTTCGTCCAACGACACAAACACACCTATTGGATACACAAGATTGCATAAAAACCCTAATTGGACAAGAATAAGCCTAGGGAGGATGAAAATGACCTAAATGTTCATCCAATGACACAAATGAACTTATTGGATGCACAAGATTGGTTAAAAACCCTAATTGGACAAGAATAAGCCTAGGGAGGACGAAAATGACCTAAATGTTCATCCAATGACACAAATGAACTTATTGGATGCACAAGATTGGTTAAAAACCCTAATTGGACAAGAATAAGCCTAGGGAGGACGAAAATGACCTAAATGTCCATCCAATGACACAAACACACCTATTGGATGCACAAGATTGGTTAGATACCCTAATTGGACTAGAATAAGCCTAGGGAGGACGAAAATGACCTAAATGTTAATCCAATGACACAAATGAACTTATTGGATGCACAAGATTGGTTAAAAACCCTAATTGGACAAGAATAAGCCTAGGGAAGACGAAAATGACCTAAATGTTCATCCAATGACACAAATGAACATATTGGATGCACAAGATTGGTTAAAAACCCTAATTGGACAAGAATAAGAATAGGGTGGACGAAAATGACCTAATTGTTCATCCAATGACACAAATGAACTTATTGGATGCACATGATTGGTTAAAAACCCTAATTGGACAAGAATAAGCCTAGGGAGGACGAAAATGACCTAAATGTTCATCCAATGACACAAATAAACTTATTGGATGCACAAGATTGGTTAGAAACCCTAATTGGACAAGAATAAGCCTAGGGAGGACGAAAATGACCTAAATTTTCATCCAAGGTCACAAATGAACTTATTGGATGCACAAGATTGGTTAAAAACCATAATTGGACCCGAATAAGCCTAGGGAGGACGAAAATGATCTAATTGTTCATCCAATGACACAAACACACCTATTGGATGCACAAGATTGGTTAAAAACCCTAATTGGACAAGAATAAGCCTAGTTAGGACGAAAATGACCTAAATGTTCATCCAATGACACAAACACACCTATTGGATGCACAAGATTGTTTAGAAACCCTAATTGGACAAGAATAAGCCTAGGGAGGATGAAAATGACCTAAATGTTCATCCAATGACACAAATGAACATATTGGATGCACAAGATTGGTTGAAAACCCTAATTGGACAAGAATAAGCCTAGGGAGGACGAAAATGACCTAAATGTAAATCCAATGACACAAATGAACTAATTGGATGCACAAGATTGGTTAGAAACCCTAATTGGACAATAATAAGCCTAGGGAGGACCAAAATGACCTAAATGTTCAACCAATGACACAAATGAACTTATTGGATGAACAAGATTGGTTAAAAACTCTAATTGGACTAGAGTAAGCCTAGGAAGGACGAAAATGACCTAAATGTTCATCCAACGACACAAACACACGTATTGGATGCACAAGACTGGTTAAAAACCCTAATTGGACAAGAATAAGCCTATGGAGGACGAAAATAACTTAAATGTTAATCCAATGACACAAATGAACTTATTGGATGCACAAGATTGCTTAAAACCCTAATTGGACAAGAATAAGCCTAGGGAGGACGAAAATGACCTAAATGTTAATCCAATGACACAAACACACCTATTGGATGCACAAGATTGTTTAGAAACCCTAATTGGACAAGAATAAGCCTAGGGAGGAAGAAAATGACCTAAATGTTCATCCAATGACACAAATGAACATATTGGATGCACAAGATTGGTTAAAAACCCTAATTGGACAAGAATAAGCCTAGGGAGGACGAAAATGACCTAAATGTTCATCCAATGACACAAATAAACTTATTGGATGCACAAGATTGGTTAAAAACCCTAATTGGACAAGAATAAGCCTAGGGAGGACGAAAATGACCTAAATGTTCATCCAATGACACAAATGAACTTATTGGATGCAGAAGATTGGTTAAAAACCCTAATTGGACAAGAATAAGCCTAGGCAGGATGAAAATGACCTAAATGTTCATCCAATGACACAAATAAACTTATTGGATGCACAAGATTGGTTAAAAACCCTAATTGGACAAGAATAAGCCTAGGGTGGAGGAAACTGACCTAATTGTTCATCCAATGACACAAATGAACTTAATGGACGCACAAGATTGGTTAAAAATCGTAATTGGACAAGAATAAGCCTAGGGAGGACATGACCTAAATGTTCATCCAATGACACAAACACACCTATTGGATGCACAAGATTGGTTAAAAACCCTAATTGGACAAGAATCTAGGGAGGACGAAAATGACCTAAATGTTCATCCAATGACACAAACACACCTATTGGATGCACAAGATTGTTAAGAAACCCTAATTGGACATGAATAAGCCTATGGAGGACGAAAATGACCTAAATGTTCATCCAATGACACAAATGAACTTATTGGATGCACAAGATTGGTTAAAAACCCTAATTGGACAAGAATAAGCTTAGGGAGGACGAAAATGACCTAAATGTTCATCCAATGACACGAATGAACTTATTGGATGCACAAGATTGGTTAAAAACCCTAATTGGACAAGAATAAGCCTAGGGAGGACGAAAATGACCTAAATGTTCATCCAATGACACAAATGAACTTATTGGATGCACAAGATTGGTTAAAAACCCTAATTGGACAAGAATAAGCCTAGGGAGGACGAAAATGACCTAAATGTTCATCCAATGACACAAATGAACTTATTGGATGCACAAGATTGGTTAAAAACCCTAATTCGACAAGAATAAGCCTAGGGAGGACGAAAATGACCTAAATGTTCATCGAATGACACAAATGAACTTATTGGATGCACAAGATTGGTTAAAAACCCTAACTGGACAAGAATAAGCCTAGGGAGGACGAAAATGACCTAAATGTTCGTCCAATGAAACAAACACACCTATTGGATGCACAAGATTGCATAAAAACCCTAATTGGACAAGAATAAGAATAGGGAGGACGAAAATGACCTAAATGTTCATCCAATGACACAAATGAACTTATTGGATGCACAAGATTGGTTAAAAACCCTAATTGGACAAGAATAAGCATAGGGAGGACGAAAATGACCTAAATGTTCATCCAATAACAAAAACACACATATTGGATGCACAAGATTGCTTAAAACCCTAATTGGACAAGAATAAGACTAGGGATGACGAAAATGACCTAAATGTTCATCCAAGGACACAAATGAACTTATTGGATGCACAAGATTGGTTAAAAACCCTAATTGGACAAGAATAAGCCTAGGGAGGACGAAAATGACCTAAATGTTCATCCAATGACACAAATGAACTTATTGGATGCACAAGATTGGTTAAAAACCCTAATTGGACAAGAATAAGCATAGGGAGGCAGAAAATGACCTAAATGTTCATCCAATGACACAAACAGACATATTGGATGCACAAGATTGCTTAAAACCCTAATTGGACAAGAATAAGACTAGGGAGGACGAAAATGACCTAAATGATCATCCAATGACACAAATGAACTTATTGGATGCACAAGATTGGTTAAAAACCCTAATTGGACAAGAATAAGCCTAGGGAGGACGAAAATGACCTAAATGTTCATCCAATGACACAAATGAACTTATTGGATGCACAAGATTGGTTAAAAACCCTAATTGGACAACAATAAGCCTAGGGAGGACGAAAATGACCTAAATGTTCTTCCAATGACACAAATACACCTATTGGATGCACAAGATTCCATAAAAACCCTAATTGGACAAGAATAAGACTAGGGAGGACGAAAATGACCAAAATGTTTCTCCAATGACACAAATGAACTTATTGGATGCACAAGGTTGGTTAAAAACCGTAATTGGACAAGAATAAGCCTAGGGAGGACGAAAATGACCTAAATGTTCAACCAATGACACAATTGAACTTATTGGACGCACAAGGTTGGTTAAAAACCCTAATTGGACAAGAATAAGCCTAGGGAGGACGAAAATGACCTAAATGTTCGTCCAATGACACAAACACACCTATTGGATGCACAAGATTGCATAAAAACCCTAATTGGACAAGAATAAGCCTAGGGAGGACGAAAATGACCTAAATGTTTATCCAATGATACAAATGAACTTATTGGATGCACAAGATTGGTTAAAAACCCTAATTGGACAAGAATAAGCCTAGGGAGGACGAAAATGACCTAAATGTTCATCCAATGACACAAATGAACTTATTGGATGCACAAGATTGGTTAAAAACCCTAATTGGACAAGAATAAGCCTAGGGAGGACGAAAATGACCTAAATGTTCATCCAATGACACAAATGAACTTATTGGATGCACAAGATTGGTTAAAAACCCTAAATGGACAAGAATAAGGCTAGGAAGGACGAAAATGACCTAAATGTTCATCCAATGACACAAATGAACTTATTGGATGCACAAGATTGGTTAAAAACCCTAATTAGACAAGAATAAGCCTAGGGAGGACGAAAATGACCTAAATGTTCATCCAATGACACAAATGAACTTATTGGACGCACAAGATTGGTTAAAAACCCTAACTGGACAAGAATAAGCCTAGGGAGGACGAAAATGACCTAAATGTTCGTCCAATGACACAAACACACCTATTGGATGCACAAGATTGGTTAAAAACCCTAATTGGACAAGAATAAGCCTAGGGAGGACGAAAATGACCTAAATGTTCATCCAATGACACAAATGAACTTATTGGATGCACAAGATTGGTTAAAAACCCTAATTGGACAAGAATAAGCCTAGGGAGGACGAAAATGACCTAAATGTTCATCCAATGACACAAATGAACTTATTGGATGCACAAGATTGGTTAAAAACCCTAATTAGACAAGAATAAGCCTAGGGTTGACGAAAATGACCTAAATGTTTATCCAATGACACAAACACACCTATTGGATGCACAAGATTGGTTAAAAACCCTAATTGGACAAGAATAAGCCTAGGGAGGACGAAAATGACCTAAATGTTCATCCAATGACACAAATGAACTTATTGGATGCACAAGATTGGTTAAAAACCCTTATTGGACAAGAATAAGCCTAGGCAGGACAAAAATGACCTAAATGTTCATCAAATGACTAAACACACCTATTGGATTCACAAGATTGGTTAGAAACCCTAATTGGACAAGAATAAGCCTAGGGAGGACGAAAATGACCTAAATATTCATCCAATGACACAAATGAACTTATTGGATGCACAAGATTGCTTAAAACCCTAATTGGACAAGAATAAGCCTAGGGAGGACGAAAATGACCTAAATGTTCATCCAATGACACAAACACACCTATTGGATGCACAAGATTGGTTAAAAACCCTAATTGCACAAGAATAAGCCTAGGGAGGACGAAAATGACCTAAATGTTCATCCAATGACACAAACACACCTATTGGATGCACAAGATTGTTTAGAAACCCTAATTGGACAAGAATAAGCTTAGGGATGACGAAAATGACCTAAATGTTCATCCAATGACACAAACACACCTATTGGATGCACAAGATTGTTTAGAAACCCTAATTGGACAAGAATAAGCCTAGCGAGGACGAAAATGACCTAAATGTTCATCCAATGACACAATTGAACTTATTGGATGCACACGATTGGTTAAAAACCCTAATTGGACAAGAATAAGCCTAGGGAGGACGAAAATGACCTAAATGTTCATCTAATGACACAATTGAACTTATTGGATGCACAAGATTGGTTAAACACCCTAATGGGACAAGAATATGCCTAGGGAGGACGAAAATGACCTAAATGTTCATCCAATGTCACAAACAAACCTATTGGATGCACAAGATTGGTTAGAAACCCTAATTTGACAAGAATAAGCCTAGGGAGGACGAAAATGACCTAAATGTTAATCCAATGACACAAATGAACTTATTGAATGCACAAGATTGGTTAAAAACCCTAATTGGACAAGAATAAGCCTAGGGAGGACGAAAATGACCTAAATGTTCATCCAATGACACAAATGAACTTATTGGATGCACAAGATTGGTTAAAAACCCTAATTGGACAAGAATAAGCCTAGGGAAGACGAAAATGACCTAAATGTTCATCCAATGACACAAATGAACATATTGGATGCACAAGATTGGTTAAAAACCCTAATTGGACAAGAATAAGAATAGGGTGGACGAAAATGACCTAATTGTTCATCCAATGACACAAATGAACTTATTGGATGCACATGATTGGTTAAAAACCCTAATTGGACAAGAATAAGCCTAGGGAGGACGAAAATGACCTAAATGTTCATCCAATGACACAAATAAACTTATTGGATGCACAAGATTGGTTAGAAACCCTAATTGGACAAGAATAAGCCTAGGGAGGACGAAAATGACCTAAATTTTCATCCAAGGTCACAAATGAACTTATTGGATGCACAAGATTGGTTAAAAACCATAATTGGACCCGAATAAGCCTAGGGAGGACGAAAATGATCTAATTGTTCATCCAATGACACAAACACACCTATTGGATGCACAAGATTGGTTAAAAACCCTAATTGGACAAGAATAAGCATAGGGAGGACGAAAATGACCTAAATGTTCATCCAATGACACAAACACACCTATTGGATGCACAAGATTGGTTAGAACCCTAATTGGACAAGAATAAGCCTAGGTAGGACGAAAATGACCTAAATGTTCATCCAACGACACAAATGAACATATTGGATGCACAAGATTGGTTAAAAACCCTAATTGGACAAGAATAAGCCTAGGCAGGACCAAAATGACCTAAATGTTCATCCAATATCACAAATGAACTTATTGGATGTACAAGATTGGTTAAAAACCCTAATTGGACAAGAATAAGCCTAGGGTGGACGAAAATGACCTAAATGTTCATCCAATGACACAAATGAACTTAATGGATGCACAAGATTGGTTAAAAACCCTAATTGGACAAGAATAAGCCTAGGGAGGACGAAAATGACCTAAATGTTCATCCAATGACACAAATAAACTTATTGGATGCACAAGATTGGTTTAAAACCCTAATTGGACAAGAATAAGCCTAGGGAGGACGAAAATGACCTAAATGTTCATCCAATGTCACAAATGAACTTATTGGATGCACAAGATTGGTTAAAAACCCTAATTGGACAAGAGTAAGCCTAGGGAGGACGAAAATGACCTAAATGTTCATCCAATGACACAAATGAACTTATTGGATGCACAAGATTGGTTAAAAACCCTAATTGAACAACAATAAGCCTAGGGAGGACGAAAATGACCTAAATGTTCATCTAATGACACAAACACACCTATTGGATGCACAAGATTGGTTAGAAACCCTAATTGGACAAGAATAAGCCTAGGGAGGACGAAAAAGACCTAAATGTTAATCCAATGGCACAAATGAACTTAATGGATGCACAAGATTGGTTAAAAATCCTAATTGGACAAGAATAAGCCTAGGGAGGACATGACCTAAATGTACATCCAATGACACAAATGAACTTATTGGATGCACAAGATTGGTTAAAAACCCTAATTGGACAAGAATAAGCCTAGGGAGGACGAAAATGACCTTAATGTTCATCCAATGACACAAACACACCTATTGGATGCACAAGATTGGTTAAAAACCCTAATTGGACAAGAATAAGCCTAGGGAGGACGAAAATAACCTAAATTTTCATCCAATGACACAAATACACCTATTGGATGCACAAGATTGGTTAAAAACCCTAATTGGACAAGAATAAGCCTAGGGAGGACGAAAATGACCTAAATGTTCACCCAATGACACAAATGAACTTATTGGATGCACAAGATTGCTTAAAAACCCTAATTGGACAAGAATAAGCCTAGGGAGGACGAAAATGACCTAAATGTTCATCCAATGACACAAATGAACTTATTGGATGCACAAGATTGGTTTAAAACCCTAATTGGACAAGAATAAGCCTAGGGAGGACGAAAATGACCAAAATGTTCATCCAATGACACAAATGAACTTATTGGATGCACAAGATTGGTTAAAAACCCTAATTGGACAAGAATAAGCCTAGGGAGGACGAAAATGACCTAAATGTTCATCCAATGACACAAATAAACTTATTGGATGCACAAGATTGGTTAAAAACCCTAATTGGACAAGAATAAGCCTAGGGTGGACAAAAATGACCTAAATGTTCATCCAATGACACAAACACACCTATTGGATTCACAAGATTGGTTAGAAACCCTAATTGGACAAGAATAAGCCTACGGAGGACGAAAATGACTTAAATGTTCATCCAATGACACAAATGAACATATTGGATGCACAAGATTGGTTAAAAACCCTAATTGGACAAGAATAAGCCCAGGGAGGACGAAAATGACCTAAATGTTCATCCAATGACACAAATAAACTTATTGGATGCACAAGATTGGTTAGAAACCCTAATTGGACAAGAATAAGCCTAGGGAGGACGAAAATGACCTAAATTTTCATCCAAGGTCACAAATGAACTTATTGGATGCACAAGATTGGTTAAAAACCATAATTTGACAAGAATAAGCCTAGGGTGGACGAAAATGACTTAAATGTTAATCAAATGACACAAACACACCTACTGGATGCACAAGATTGCTTAAAACCCTAATTGGACAAGAATGAGCCTAGGGAGGACGAAAATGACCTAAATGTTCATCCAATGTCACAAATGAACTTATTGGATGCACAAGATTGGTTAAAAACCCTAATTGGACAAGAGTAAGCCTAGGGAGGACGAAAATGACCTAAATGTTCATCCAATGACACAAATGAACTTATTGGATGCACAAGATTGGTTAAAAACCCTAATTGAACAACAATAAGCCCAGGGTTGACGAAAATGACCTAAATGTTCATCTAATGACACAAACACACCTATTGGATGCACAAGATTGGTTAGAAACCCTAATTGGACAAGAATAAGCCTAGGGAGGACGAAAATGACCTAAATGTTCATCCAATGACACAAATGAACTTAATGGATGCACAAGATTGGTTAAAAACCCTAATTGGACAAGAATAAGCCTAGGGAGAACGAAAATGACCTAAATGTACATCCAATGACACAAATGAACTTATTGGATGCACAAGATTGGTTAAAAACCCTAATTGGACAAGAATAAGCCTAGGGAGGACGAAAATGACCTAAATGTTCATCCAATGACACAAATGAACTTATTGGATGCACAAGATTGGTTAAAAAACCTAATTGGACAAGAATAAGCCTAGGGAGGACGAAAATTACCTAAATGTCCATCCAATGACACAAACACACCTATTGGATGCACAAGATTGGTTAGAAACCCTAATTCGACAAGAATAAGCCTACGGAGGACGAAAATGACTTAAATGTTCATCCAATGACACAAATGAACATATTGGATGCACAAGATTGGTTAAAAACCCTAATTGGACAAGAATAAGCCCAGGGAGGACGAAAATGACCTAAATGTTCATCCAATGACACAAATAAACTTATTGGATGCACAAGATTGGTTAGAAACCCTAATTGGACAAGAATAAGCCTAGGGAGGACGAAAATGACCTAAATTTTCATCCAAGGTCACAAATGAACTTATTGGATGCACAAGATTGGTTAAAAACCATAATTGGACAAGAATAAGCCTAGGGAGGACGAAAATGACTTAAATGTTAATCCAATGACACAAACACACCTATTGGATGCACAAGATTGCTTAAAACCCTAATTGGACAAGAATGAGCATTGGGAGGACGAAAATGACCTAAATGTTCATCCAATGACACAAATGAACTTATTGGATGCACAAGATTGGTTAAAAACCCTAATTGGACAAGAATAAGCCTAGGGAGGACGAAAATGACCTAAATGTTCATCCAATGACACAAAGGAACTTATTGGATGCTCAAGATTGCTTAAAACCCTAATTGGACAAGAATAAGACTAGGGAGGACGAAAATGACCTAAATGTTCATCCAATGACACAAACACACCTATTGAATGCACAAGATTGCTTAAAAACCCTAATTGGACAAGAATAAGCATAGGGAGGACGAAAATAACTTAAATGTTCATCCAATGACACAAACACACCTATTGGATGCACAAGATTGGTTAAAAACCCTAATTGAACAACAATAAGCCCAGGGTTGACGAAAATGACCTAAATGTTCATCCAATGACACAAACACACCTATTGGATGCACAAGATTGGTTAGAAACCCTAATTGGACAAGAATAAGCCTAGGGAGGACGAAAATGACCTAAATGTTCATCCAATGACACAAATGAACTAATTGGATGCACAAGATTGCTTAGAACCCTAATTGGACAAGAATAAGACTAGGGAGGACGAAAATGACCTAAATGTTTATCCAATGACACAAATGAACTTATTGGATGCACAAGATTGCTTAAAAACCCTAATTGGACAAGAATAAGCCTTGGGAGGACGAAAATGACCTAAATGTTCATCCAATGACACAAATGAACTTATTGTATGCACAAGATTGCTTAAAACCCTAATTGGACAAGAATAAGACTAGGGAGGATGAAAATGACCTAAATGTTCATCCAATGACACAAACACACCTATTGGATGCACAAGATTGGTTAGAAACCCTAATTGGACAAGAATAAGCCTAGGGAGGACGAAAATGACCTAAATGTTCATCCAATGACACAAATGAACTTAATGGATGCACAAGATTGGTTAAAAACCCTAATTGGACAAGAATAAGCCTAGGGAGAACGAAAATGACCTAAATGTACATCCAATGACACAAATGAACTTATTGGATGCACAAGATTGGTTAAAAACCCTAATTGGACAAGAATAAGCCTAGGGAGGACGAAAATGACCTAAATGTTCATCCAATGACACAAATGAACTTATTGGATGCACAAGATTGGTTGAAATCCCTAATTGGACAAGAATAAGCCTAGGGAGCACGAAAATGACCTAAATGTTCCTCCAATGACACAAACACACCAATTGGATGCACAAGATTGCATAAAAACCATAATTGGACAAGGATAAGACAAGGGAGGACGAAAATGACCTAAATGTTCCTCCAATGACACAAATGAACTTATTGGATGCACAAGATTGGTTAAAAACCCTAATTGGACAAGAATAAGCCTAGGGAGGACGAAAATGACCTAAATGTTCATCCAATGACACAAATGAACTTATTGGATGCACAAGATTGGTTAAAAACCCTAATTGGACAAGAATAAGCCTAGGGAGGACGAAAATGACCTAAATGTTCATCCAATGACACAAATGAACTTATTGGATGCACAAGATTGGTTGAAAACCATAATTGGACAAGAATAAGCCTAGGGAGGACCAAAATGACCTAAATGTTCATCCAATGACACAAATGAACTTATTGGATGCACAAGATTGGTTAAAAACCCTAATTGGACAAGAATAAGCCTAGGGAGGACGAAAATGACCTAAATGTTCATCCAATGACACAAACACACCTATTAGATGCACTAGATTGGTTAGAAACCCTAATTGGACAAGAATAAGCCTAGGGAGGACGAAAATGACCTAAATGTTAATCCAATGACACAAATGAACTTATTGGATGCACAAGATTGGTTAAAAACACTAATTGGACAAGAATAATCCTAGGGAGGACGAAAATGACCTAAATGTTCATCAAATGACTAAACACACCTATTGGATGCACAAGATTGGTTAGAAACCCTAATTGGACAAGAATAAGCCTAGGGATGACGAAAATGACCTAAATGTTCATCCAATGACACAAATGAACTTATTGGATGCACAAGATTGGTTAAAAACCCTAATTGGACAAGAATAAGCCTAGGGAGGACGAAAATGACCTAAATGTTCATCCAATGACACAAACACACCTATTGGATGCACAAGATTACATAAAAACCCTAATTGGACAAGAATAAGACTAGGGAGGACGAAAATGACCTAAATGTTTTTCCAATGACACAAACACACCTATTGGATGCACAAGATTGGTTAAAAACCCTAATTGGACAAGAATAAGCCTAGGGAAGACGAAAATGACCTAAATGTTCATCCAATGACACAAATGAACTTATTTGATGCACAAGATTGGTTAAAAACCCTAATTGGACAAGAATAAGCCTAAGGAGGACGAAAATGACCTAAATGTTCCTCCAATGACACAAATGAACTTATTAGATGCACAAGATTGGCTAAAAAGCCTAATTGGACAAGAATAAGCCTAGGGAGGACGAAAATGACCTAAATGTTCATCCAATGACACAAATGAACTTATTGGATGCACAAGATTGGTTAAAAACCCTAATTGGACAAGAATAAGCCTAGGGAGGACGAAAATGACCTAAATGTTCATCCAATGACACAAATGAACTTATTGGATGCACAAGATTGGTTAAAAACCCTAATTGGACAAGAATAAGCCTAGGGAGGACGAAAATGACCTAAATGTTCATCCAATGACACAAATGAACTTATTGGATGCACAAGATTGGTTGAAAACCCTAATTGGACAAGAATAAGCCTGGGGAGGACGAAAATGACCTAAATGTTCATCCAATGACACAAATGAACTTATTGGATGCACAAGATTGGTTGAAAACCCTAATTGGACAAGAATAAGCCTAGGGAGGACGAAAATGACCAAAATGTTCATCAAATGACACAAATGAACTTATTGGATGCACAAGATTGGTTAAAAACCCTAATTGGACAAGAATAAGCCTAGGGAGGACGAAAATGACCTAAATGTTCATCCAATGACACAAATGAACTTATTGGATGCACAAGATTGGTTAAAAACCCTAATTGGACAAGAATAAGACTGGGGAGGACGAAAATGACCTAAATGTTCATCCAATGACACAAATGAACTTATTGGATGCACAAGATTGGTTAAAAACCCTAATTGGACAAGAATAAGACTAGGTAGGACGAAAATGACCTAAATGTTCATCCAATGACACAAGCACACCTATTGGATGCACAAGATTGGTTAGAAACCCTAATTGGACAAGAATAAGCCTAGGGAGGATGAAAATGACCTAAATATTCATCCAATGACACAAATGAACTTATTGGATGCACAAGATTGCTTAAAACCCTAATTGGACAAGAATAAGCCTAGGGAGGACGAAAATGACCTAAATGTTAATCCAATGACACAAACACACCTATTGGATGCACAAGATTGTTTAGAAACCCTAATTGGACAAGAATAAGCCTAGGGAGGAAGAAAATGACCTAAATGTTCATCCAATGACACAAATGAACATATTGGATGCACAAGATTGGTTAAAAACCCTAATTGGACAAGAATAAGCCTAGGGAGGACGAAAATGACCTAAATGTTCATCCAATGACACAAATAAACTTATTGGATGCACAAGATTGGTTAAAAACCCTAATTGGACAAGAATAAGCCTAGGGAGGACGAAAATGACCTAAATGTTCATCCAATGACACAAATGAACTTATTGGATGCAGAAGATTGGTTAAAAACCCTAATTGGACAAGAATAAGCCTAGGCAGGATGAAAATGACCTAAATGTTCATCCAATGACACAAATAAACTTATTGGATGCACAAGATTGGTTAAAAACCCTAATTGGACAAGAATAAGCCTAGGGTGGAGGAAACTGACCTAATTGTTCATCCAATGACACAAATGAACTTAATGGACGCACAAGATTGGTTAAAAATCGTAATTGGACAAGAATAAGCCTAGGGAGGACATGACCTAAATGTTCATCCAATGACACAAACACACCTATTGGATGCACAAGATTGGTTAAAAACCCTAATTGGACAAGAATCTAGGGAGGACGAAAATGACCTAAATGTTCATCCAATGACACAAACACACCTATTGGATGCACAAGATTGTTAAGAAACCCTAATTGGACATGAATAAGCCTATGGAGGACGAAAATGACCTAAATGTTCATCCAATGACACAAATGAACTTATTGGATGCACAAGATTGGTTAAAAACCCTAATTGGACAAGAATAAGCTTAGGGAGGACGAAAATGACCTAAATGTTCATCCAATGACACGAATGAACTTATTGGATGCACAAGATTGGTTAAAAACCCTAATTGGACAAGAATAAGCCTAGGGAGGACGAAAATGACCTAAATGTTCATCCAATGACACAAATGAACTTATTGGATGCACAAGATTGGTTAAAAACCCTAATTGGACAAGAATAAGCCTAGGGAGGACCAAAATGACCTAAATGTTCATCCAATGACACAAACACACCTATTGGATGCACAAGATTTATTAGAAACCCTAATTCGACAAGAATAAGCCTACGGAGGACGAAAATGACTTAAATGTTCATCCAATGACACAAATGAACATATTGGATGCACAAGATTGGTTAAAAACCCTAATTGGACAAGAATAAGCCCAGGGAGGACGAAAATGACCTAAATGTTCATCCAATGACACAAATAAACTTATTGGATGCACAAGATTGGTAAGAAACCCTAATTGGACAAGAATAAGCCTAGGGAGGACGAAAATGACCTAAATTTTCATCCAAGGTCACAAATGAACTTATTGGATGCACAAGATTGGTTAAAAACCATAATTGGACCCGAATAAGCCTAGGGAGGACGAAAATGATCTAATTGTTCATCCAATGACACAAACACACCTATTGGATGCACATGATTGGTTAAAAACCATAATTGGACAAGAATAAGCCTAGGGAGGACGAAAATGACCTAAATGTTCATCCAATGACACAAACACACCTATTGGATGCACAAGATTGGTTAGAAACCCTAATTTGACAAGAATAAGCCTAAGGAGGACGAAAATGACCTAACTATTCATCCAATGACACAAATGAACTTATTGGATGCCCAAGATTGCTTAAAACCCTAATTGGACAAGAATAAGACTAGGGAGGACGAAAATGACCTAAATGTTCATCCAATGACACAAACACACCTATTGGATGCACAAGATTGGTTAGAAACCCTAATTGGACAAGAATAAGCCATGGGAGGACGAAAATGACCTAAATGTTAATCCAATGACACAAACACACCTACTGGATGCACAAGATTGCTTAAAACCCTAATTGGACAAGAATAAGCCTAGGTAGGACGAAAATGACCTAAATGTTCATCCAATGACACAAATGAACATATTGGATGCACAAGATTGGTTAAAAACCCTAATTGGACAAGAATAAGCCTAGGCAGGACCAAAATGACCTAAATGTTCATCCAATGTCAAAAATGAACTTATTGGATGTACAAGATTGGTTAAAAACCCTAATTGGACAAGAATAAGCCTAGGGTGGACGAAAATGACCTAAATGTTCATCCAATGACACAAATGAACTTAATGGATGCACAAGATTGGTTAAAAACCCTAATTGGACAAGAATAAGCCTAGGGAGGACGAAAATGACCTAAATGTTCATCCAATGACACAAAT
>JBBPBR010000518.1:23082-107095 GCA_037974775.1 Cicer pinnatifidum | reverse complement strand
GATGAACATTTAGGTCATTTTCGTCCTCCCTAGCTTATTCTTGTCCAATTAGGGTTTTTAACCAATCTTGTGCATCCAATAGGTGTGTTTGTGTCATTGGATGAACATTTAAGTTATTTTCGTCCTTATTATGCTTATTCTTGTCCAATTAGGGTTTTTAAGCAATCTTGTGCATTCAATAGGTGTGTTTGTGTCATTGGATGAACATTTAGGTCATTTTCGTCCTCCCTAGTATTATTCTTGTCCAATTAGGGTTTTAAGCAATCTTGAGCATCCAATAAGTTCATTTGTGTCATTGGATGAACATTTAGGTCATTTTCGTCCTCCCTAGGCTTATTGTTGTCCAATTAGGGTTTTTAACTAATCTTGTGCATCCAATCAGTTCATTTGTGTCATTGGATGAACATTTAGGTCATTTTCGTCCACCCTAGGCTTATTCTTGTCCAATTAGGGTTTTTAACCAATCTTGTGCATCCAATAAGTTCATTTGTGACATTGGATGAACATTTAGGTCATTTTGGTCCTCCCTAGGCTTATTCTTGTCCAATTAGGGTTTTTAACCAATCTTGTGCATCCAATATGTTCATTTGTGTCATTGGATGAACATTTAGGTCATTTTCGTCCTCCCTAGGCTCATTCTTGTCCAATTAGGGTTTTAAGCAATCTTGTGCATCCAGTAGGTGTGTTTGTGTCATTGGATTAACATTTAAGTCATTTTCGTCCTCCCGAGGCTTATTCTTGTCCAATTATGGTTTTTAACCAATCTTGTGCATCCAATAAGTTCATTTGTGACCTTGGATCAAAATTTATGTCATTTTCGTCCTCCCTAGGCTTATTCTTGTCCAATTAGGGTTTCTAACCAATCTTGTGCATCCAATAAGTTTATTTGTGTCATTGGATGAACATTTAGGTCATTTTCGTCCTCCCTAGTCTTATTCTTGTCCAATTAGGGTTTTAAGCAATCTTGAGCATCCAATAAGTTCATTTGTGTCATTGGATGAACATTTAGGTCATTTTCGTCCTCCCTAGGCTTATTCTTGTCCAATTAGGGTTTTTAACCAATCTTGTGCATCCAATAAGTTCATTTGTGTCATTGGATGAACATTTAGGTCATTTTCGTCCTCCCAATGCTCATTCTTGTCCAATTAGGGTTTTAAGCAATCTTGTGCATCCAATAGGTGTGTTTGTGTCATTGGATTAACATTTAAGTCATTTTCGTCCTCCGTAGGCCTATTCTTGTCCAATTATGGTTTTTAACCAATCTTGTGCATCCAATAAGTTCATTTGTGACCTTAGATGAAAATTTAGGTCATTTTCGTCCTCCCTAGGCTTATTCTTGTCCAATTAGGGTTTCTAACCATTCTTGTGCATCCAATAAGTTTATTTGTGTCATTGGAAGAACATTTAGGTCATTTTCGTCCTCCCTGGGCTTATTCTTGTCCAATTAGGGTTTTTAACCAATCTTGTGCATCCAATATGTTCATTTGTGTCATTGGATGAACATTTAAGTCATTTTCGTCCTCCGTAGGCTTATTCTTGTCCAATTAGGGTTTCTAACCAATCTTTTGCATCCAATAGGTGTGTTTGTGTCATTGGATGAACATTTAGGTCATTTTCGTCCTCCCTAGGCTTATTCTTGTCCAATTAGGGTTTTTAACCAATCTTGTGCATCCAATAAGTTCATTTGTGTCATTGGATGAACATTTAGGTCATTTTCGTCCTCCCTAGGCTTATTCTTGTCCAATTAGGGTTATTAACCAATCTTGTGCATCCAATAGGTGTGTTTGTGTCATTGGATGAACATTTAGGTCATTTTCGATCCCCCTAGCCTTATTCTTGTCGAATTAGGGTTTTTAACCAATCTTGTGCATCCCATAACTTCATTTGTGTCATTGGATGAACATTTAGGTCATTTTCGTCCTCCCAAGGCATATTCTTGTCCAATTAGGGTTTCTAACCAATCTTGTGCATCCAATAGGTGTGTTTGTGTCATTGGATGAACATTTAGGTCATTTTCGTCCTCCCTAGGCTTATTCTTGTCCAATTAGGGTTTTTAACCAATCTTGTGCATCCAATAAGTTCATTTGTGTCATTGGATGAACATTTAGGTCATTTTCGTCCTCCCAAGGCTTATTCTTGTCGAATTAGGGTTTCTAACCAATCTTGTGCATCCAATAGGTGTGTTTGTGTCATTGGATGAACATTTAGGTCATTTTCGTCCTCCCTAGTCTTATTCTTGTCCAATTAGGGTTTTAAGCAATCTTGTGCATCCAATAAGTTCATTTGTGTCATTGGATGAACATTTAGGTTATTTTCTTCCTCACAAGGCTTAGTTTTGTGCAATTAGGGTTTTTAACCAATCTTGTGCATCCAATAGGTGTGTTTGTGTCATTAGATGAACATTTAGGTCATTTTCATCCTCCCTAGGCTTATTGTTGTCCAATTAGGGTTTTTAAGCAATCTTGTGCATCAAATAAGTTCATTTGTGTCATTGGATGAACATTTAGGTCATTTTCGTCCACCCTAGGATTATTCTTGTCCAATTAGGGTTTTTAACCAATCTTGTGCATCCAATGAGTTCATTTGTGTCATTGGATGAACATTTAGGTCATTTTCGTCCTCCCTAGGCTTATTCTTGTCCAATTAGGGTTTTTAACCAATCTTGTGCATCCAATAAGTTCATTTGTGTCATTGGATGAACATTTAGGTCATTTTCGTCCTCCCTAGGCTTATTCTTGTCCAATTGGGGTTTTTAACCAATCTTGTGCATCCAATAAGTTCATTTGTGTCATTGGATGAACATTTAGGTCATTTTCCTCCTCCATAGGCTTATTCTTGTCCAATTAGGGTTTCTTAACAATCTTGTGCATCCAATAGGTGTGTTTGTGTCATTGGATGAACATTTAGGTCATTTTCGTCCTCCCTAGATTCTTGTCCAATTAGGGTTTTTAACCAATCTTGTGCATCCAATAGGTGTGTTTGTGTCATTGGATGAACATTTAGGTCATGTCCTCCCTAGGCTTATTCTTGTCCAATTAGGATTTTTAACCAATCTTGTGCATCCATTAAGTTCATTTGTGTCATTGGATGAACAATTAGGTCATTTTCCTCCACCCTAGGCTTATTCTTGTCCAATTAGGGTTTTTAACCAATCTTGTGCATCCAATAAGTTTATTTGTGTCATTGGATGAACATTTAGGTCATTTTCATCCTCCCTAGGCTTATTCTTGTCCAGTTAGGGTTTTTAACCAATCTTCTGCATCCAATAAGTTCATTTGTGTCATTGGATGAACATTTAGGTCATTTTCGTCCTCCCTAGGCTTATTCTTGTCCAATTAGGGTTTTTAACCAATCTTGTGCATCCAATAGGTGTGTTTGTGTCATTTATTGAACATTTAGGTCATTTTCGTCCTCCCTAGGCTTATTCTTGTCCAATTAGGGTTTTTAAGCAATCTTGTGCATCCAATAAGTTCATTTGTGTCATTGGATGAACATTTAGGTCATTTTCGTCCTCCCTAGGCTTATTCTTGTCCAATTAGGGTTTTTAACCAATCTTGTGCATCCAATAAGTTCATTTGTGTCATTGGATGAACATTTAGGTCATTTTCGTCCTCCCTAGGTTTATTCTTGTCCAATTAGCGTTTTTAACCAATCTTGTGCATCCAATAGGTGTTTTTGTGTCATTGGATGAACATTTAGGTCAGTTTCGTCCTCCCTAGGCTTATTCTTGTCCAATTAGGGTTTCTAACGAATCTTGTGCATCCAATAGGTGTATTTGTGTCATTGGATGAACATTTAGGTCATTTTCGTCCTCCCTTGGCTTATTCTTGTCCAATTAGGGTTTTTAAGCAATCTTGTGCATCCAATAAGTTCATTTGTGTCATTGGATGAACATTTAGGTCATTTTCGTCCTCCCTAGGCTTATTCTTGTCCAATTAGGGTTTCTAACCAATCTTGTGCAACCAATAAGTTCATTTGTGTCATTGGATGAACATTTAGGTCATTTTCGTCCTCCCTAGGCTTATTCTTGTCCAATTAGGGTTTTTAACCAATCTTGTGCATCCAATAGGTGTGTTTGTGTCATTGGATGAACACTTAGGTCATTTTCGTCCTCCCTAGGCTTATTCTTGTCCAATTAGGGTTTTTAACCAATCTTGTGCATCCAATAAGTTCATTTGTGTCATTGGATAAATATTTAGGTCATTTTCGTCCACCCTAGGCTTATTCTTGTCCAATTAGGGTTTTTAACCAATCTTGTGCATCCAATAGGTGTGTTTGTGTCATTGGATGAACATTTAGGTCATTTTCGTCCTCCATAGGCTTATTCTTGTCCAATTAGGGTTTCAAACCAATCTTGTGCATCGAATAGGTGTATTTGTGTCATTGGATGAACATTTAGGTCATTTTCGTCCTCCCTAGGCTTATTCTTGTCCAATTAGGGTTTTTAACCAATCTTGTGCATCCAATAAGTTCATTTGTGTCATTGGATGAACATTTAGGTCATTTTCGTCCTCCCTAGGCATATTCTTGTCCAATTAGGGTTTTTAACCAATCTTGTGCATCCAATAGGGTTATTTGTGTCATTGGATGAACATTTAGGTCATTTTCGTCCTCCCTTGGCTTATTCTTGTCCAATTAGGGTTTTTAACCAATCTTGTTCATCCAATAGGTGTATTTGTGTCATTGGATGAACATTTAGGTCATTTCCGTCCTCCCTAGGCTTATTCTTGTCCAATTAGGGTTTTTAAGCAATCTTGTGCATCCAATAAGTTCATTTGTGTCATTGGATGAACATTTAGGTCATTTTTGTCCTCCCTAGGCTTATTCTTGTCCAATTAGGGTTTCTAACCAATCTTGTGCATTCAATAGGTGTATTTGTGTCATTGGATGAACATTTAGGTCATTTTCGTCCTCCCTAGGCTTATTCTGGTCCAATTAGGGTTTTTAAGCAATCTTGTGCATCCAATAAGTTCATTTGTGTCATTGGATGAACATTTAGATCATTTTCGACCTCCCTAGGCTTATTTTTGTCCAATTAGGGTTTCTAACCAATCTTGTGCATCCAATAGGTGTGTTTGTGTCATTGGATGAACATTTAGGTCATTTTCGTCCTCCCTAGGCTTATTCTTGTCCAATTAGGGTTTTTAACCAATCTTGTGCATCCAATAAGTTCATTTGTGTCATTGGATGAACATTTAGGTCATTTTCGTCCACCCTAGGCTTATTCTTGTCCAATTAGGGTTTTTAACCAATCTTGTGCATCCAATATGTTCATTTGTGTCATTGGATGAACATTTAGGTCATTTTCGTCCACCCTAGGCTTATTCTTGTCCAATTAGGGTTTTTAACCAATCTTGTGCATCCAATAAGTTCATTTGTGACATTGGATGAACATTTAGGTCATTTTGGTCCTCCCTAGGCTTATTCTTGTCCAATTAGGGTTTTTAACCAATCTTGTGCATCCAATATGTTCATTTGTGTCATTGGATGAACATTTAGGTCATTTTCGTCCTCCCTAGGCTCATTCTTGTCCAATTAGGGTTTTAAGCAATCTTGTGCATCCAGTAGGTGTGTTTGTGTCATTGGATTAACATTTAAGTCATTTTCGTCCTCCCTAGGCTTATTCTTGTCCAATTATGGTTTTTAACCAATCTTGTGCATCCAATAAGTTCATTTGTGACCTTGGATCAAAATTTATGTCATTTTCGTCCTCCCTAGGCTTATTCTTGTCCAATTAGGGTTTCTAACCAATCTTGTGCATCCAATAAGTTTATTTGTGTCATTGGATGAACATTTAGGTCATTTTCGTCCTCCCTACTCTTATTCTTGTCCAATTAGGGTTTTAAGCAATCTTGAGCATCCAATAAGTTCATTTGTGTCATTGGATGAACATTTAGGTCATTTTCGTCCTCCCTAGGCTTATTCTTGTCCAATTAGGGTTTTTAACCAATCTTGTGCATCCAATAAGTTCATTTGTGTCATTGGATGAACATTTAGGTCATTTTCGTCCTCCCAAGGCATATTCTAGTCCAATTAGGGTTTTTAACCAATCTTGTCCATCCAATAGGTGAATTTGTGTCATTGGATGAACATTTAGGTCATTTTCGTCCTCCCTAGGCTTATTCTTGTCCAATTAGGGTTTTTAAGCAATCTTGTGCATCCAATAAGTTCATTTGTGTCATTGGATGAACATTTAGGTCATTTTCGTCCTCCCTAGGCTTATTCTAGTCCAATTAAGGTTTTTAACCAATCTTGTGCATCCAATTGGTGTGTTTGTGTCATTGGATGAACATTTAGGTCATTTTCGTCCTCCCTAGGCTTATTCTTGTCCAATTAGGGTTTTTAACCAATCTTGTGCATCCAATAAGTTCATTTGTGTCATTGGAAGAACATTTAGGTCATTTTCGTCCTCCCTAGGCTTATTCTTGTCCAATTATGGTTTTTAACCAATATTGTGCATCCAATAAGTTCATTTGTGTCATTGGATGAACATTTAGGTCATTTTCGTCCTCCCTAGGCTTATTCTTGTCCAATTGGGGTTTTTAACCAATCTTGTGCATCAAATAAGTTCATTTGTGTCATTGGATGAACATTTAGGTCATTTTCCTCCTCCATAGGCTTATTCTTGTCCAATTAGGGTTTCTTAACAATCTTGTGCATCCAATAGGTGTGTTTGTGTCATTGGATGAACATTTAGGTCATTTTCGTCCTCCCTAGATTCTTGTCCAATTAGGGTTTTTAACCAATCTTGTGCATCCAATAGGTGTGTTTGTGTCATTGGATGAACATTTAGGTCATGTCCTCCCTAGGCTTATTCTTGTCCAATTAGGATTTTTAACCAATCTTGTGCATCCATTAAGTTCATTTGTGTCATTGGATGAACAATTAGGTCATTTTCCTCCACCCTAGGCTTATTCTTGTCCAATTAGGGTTTTTAACCAATCTTGTGCATCCAATAAGTTTATTTGTGTCATTGGATGAACATTTAGGTCATTTTCATCCTCCCTAGGCTTATTCTTGTCCAGTTAGGGTTTTTAACCAATCTTGTGCATCCAATAAGTTCATTTGTGTCATTGGATGAACATTTAGGTCATTTTCGTCCTCCCTAGGCTTATTCTTGTCCAATTAGGGTTTTTAACCAATCTTGTGCATCCAATAAGTTTATTTGTGTCATTGGATGAACATTTAGGTCATTTTCATCCTCCCTGGGCTTATTCTTGTCCAATTAGGGTTTTTAACCAATCTTGTGCATCCAATATGATCATTTGTGTCATTGGATGAACATTTAAGTCATTTTCGTCCTCCGTAGGCTTATTCTTGTCCAACTAGGGTTTCTAACCAATCTTGTGCATCCAATTGGTGTGTTTGTGTCATTGGATGAACATTTAGGTCATTTTCGTCCTCCCTAGGCTTATTCTTGTCCAATTAGGGTTTTTAACCAATCTTGTGCATCCAATAAGTTCATTTGTGTCATTGGAAGAACATTTAGGTCATTTTCGTCCTCCCTAGGCTTATTCTTGTCCAATTATGGTTTTTAACCAATATTGTGCATCCAATAAGTTCATTTGTGTCATTGGATGAACATTTAGGTCATTTTCGTCCTCCCTAGGCTTATTCTTGTCCAATTATGGTTTTTAACCAATATTGTGCATCCAATAAGTTCATTTGTGTCATTGGATGAACATTTAGGTCATTTTCGTCCTCCCTAGGCTTATTCTTGTCCAATTGGGGTTTTTAACCAATCTTGTGCATCAAATAAGTTCATTTGTGTCATTGGATGAACATTTAGGTCATTTTCCTCCTCCATAGGCTTATTCTTGTCCAATTAGGGTTTCTTAACAATCTTGTGCATCCAATAGGTGTGTTTGTGTCATTGGATGAACATTTAGGTCATTTTCGTCCTCCCTAGATTCTTGTCCAATTAGGGTTTTTAACCAATCTTGTGCATCCAATAGGTGTGTTTGTGTCATTGGATGAACATTTAGGTCATGTCCTCCCTAGGCTTATTCTTGTCCAATTAGGATTTTTAACCAATCTTGTGCATCCATTAAGTTCATTTGTGTCATTGGATGAACAATTAGGTCATTTTCCTCCACCCTAGGCTTATTCTTGTCCAATTAGGGTTTTTAACCAATCTTGTGCATCCAATAAGTTTATTTGTGTCATTGGATGAACATTTAGGTAATTTTCATCCTCCCTAGGCTTATTCTTGTCCAATTAGGGTTTTTAACCAATCTTCTGCATCCAATAAGTTCATTTGTGTCATTGGATGAACATTTAGGTCATTTTCGTCCTCCCTAGGCTTATTCTTGTCCAATTAGGGTTTTTAACCAATCTTGTGCATCCAATAGGTGTGTTTGTGTCATTGGATGAACATTTAGGTCATGTCCTCCCTAGGCTTATTCTTGTCCAATTAGGATTTTTAACCAATCTTGTGCATCCATTAAGTTCATTTGTGTCATGGGATGAACAATTAGGTCATTTTCCTCCACCCTAGGCTTATTCTTGTCCAATTAGGGTTTTTAACCAATCTTGTGCATCCAATAAGTTTATTTGTGTCATTGGATGAACATTTAGGTCATTTTCATCCTCCCTAGGCTTATTCTTGTCCAATTAGGGTTTTTAACCAATCTTCTGCATCCAATAAGTTCATTTGTGTCATTGGATGAACATTTAGGTCATTTTCGTCCTCCCTAGGCTTATTCTTGTCCAATTAGGGTTTTTAACCAATCTTGTGCATCCAATAGGTGTGTTTGTGTCATTGGATGAACATTTAGGTCATGTCCCCCCTAGGCTTATTCTTGTCCAATTAGGATTTTTAACCAATCTTGTGCATCCATTAAGTTCATTTGTGTCATTGGATGAACAATTAGGTCATTTTCCTCCACCCTAGGCTTATTCTTGTCCAATTAGAGTTTTTAACCAATCTTGTGCATCCAATAAGTTTATTTGTGTCATTGGATGAACATTTAGGTCATTTTCGTCCTCCCTAGGCTTATTCTTGTCCAATTAGGGTTTTTAACCAATCTTGTGCATCCAATAGGTTTGTTTGTGTCATTGGATGAACATTTAGGTCATTTTCGTCCACCCTAGGCTTATTCTTGTCCAATTAGGGTTTTTAACCAATCTTGTGCATCCAATAAGTTCATTTGTGTCATTGGATGAACATTTAGGTCATTTTCTTCCTCCCTAGGCTTATTCTTGTCCAATTAGGGTTTTTAACCAATCTTGTGCATCCAATAGGTGCGTTAGTGTCATTGGACGAACATTTAGGTCATTTTCGTCCTCCCTAGGCTTATTCTTGTCCAATTAGGGTTTTTAACCAATCTTGTGCATCCAATAAGTTCATTTGTGTCATTGGATGAACATTTAGGTCATTTTCGTCCTCCCTAGGCTTATTCTTGTCCAATTAGGGTTTTTAACCAATCTTGTGCATCCAATAAGTTCATTTGTGTCATTGGATGAACATTTAGGTCATTTTCGTCCTCCCTAGGCTTATTCTTGTCCAATTAGGGTTTTTAACCAATCTTGTGCATCCAATAATTTCATTTGTGTCATTGGATGAACATTTAGGTCATTTTCGTCCTCCCTAGCCTTATTCTTGTCTAATTAGGGTTTTTAACCAATCTTGTGCATCCAATAAGTTCATTTGTGTCATTGGATGAACATTTAGGTCATTTTCGTCCTCCCTAGGCTTATTCTTGTCCAATTAGGGTTTTTAACCAATCTTGTGCATCCAATAAGTTCATTTGTGTCATTGGATGAACATTTAGGTCATCTTCGTCCTCCCTAGTCTTATTCTTGTCCGATTAGGGTTTTTATGCAATCTTGTGCATCCAATAGGTGTGTTTGTGTCATTGGACGAACATTTAGGTCATTTTCGTCCTCCCTAGGCTTATTCTTGTCCAGTTAGGGTTTTTAACCAATCTTGTGCATCCAATAAGTTCATTTGTGTCATTGGATGAACATTTAGGTCATTTTCGTCCTCCCTAGCCTTATTCTTGTCTAATTAGGGTTTTTAACCAATCTTGTGCATCCAATAAGTTCATTTGTGTCATTGGATGAACATTTAGGTCATTTTCGTCCTCCCTAGGCTTATTCTTGTCCAATTAGGGTTTTTAACCAATCTTGTGCATCCAATAATTTCATTTGTGTCATTGGACGAACATTTAGGTCATTTTCGTCCTCCCTAGGCTTATTCTTGTCCAATTAGGGTTTTTAACCAATCTTGTGCATCCAATAAGTTCATTTGTGTCATTGGATGAACATTTAGGTCATTTTCGTCCTCCCTAGGCTTATTTTTGTCCAATTATGGTTTTTAACCAATCTTGTGCATCCAATAAGTTCATTTGTGTCATTGGATGAACATTTAGGTCATTTTCGTCCTCCCTAGGCTTATTCTTGTCCAATTAGGGTTTTTAACCAATCTTGTGCATCCAATAAGTTCATTTGTGTCATTGGATGAACATTTAGGTCATTTTCGTCCTCCCTAGGCTTATTCTTGTCCAATTAGGGTTTTTAACCAATCTTGTGCATCCAATAAGTTCATTTGTGTCATTGGATGAACATTTAGGTCATTTTCGTCCTCCCTAGGCTTATTCCTGTCCAATTAGGGTTTCTAACCAATCTTTTGCATCCAATAGTTGTATTTGTGTCATTGGATGAACATTTAGGTCATTTTGGTCCTCCCTAGTCTTATTCTTGTCCAATTAGGGTTTTAAGCAATCTTGTGCATCCAATAAGTTCATTTGTGTCATTGGATGAATATTTAGGTCATTTTCGTCCTCCCTAGGCTTATTCTTGTCCAATTAGGGTTTTTAACCAATCATGTGCATCCAATAAGTTCATTTGTGTCATTGGATGAACACTTAGGTCATTTTCGTCCACCCTAGGCTTATTCTTGTCCAATTAGGGTTTTTAACCAATCTTATGCATCCAATAAGTTCATTTGTGTCATTGGATGAACATTTAGGTCATTTTCGTTCTCCCTAGGCTTATTCTTGTCCAATTAGGGTTTCTAACCAATCTTGTTCAACCAATAGGTGTGTTTGTGTCATTGGATGAACATTTAGGTCATTTTCGTCCTCCCTAGTCTTATTCTTGTCCAATTAGGATTTTAAGCAATCTTGTGCATCCAATAAGTTCATTTGTGTCATTGGATGAATATTTAGGTCATTTTCGTCCTCCCTAGGCTTATTATTGTCCAATTAGGGTTTCTAACCAATCTTGTGTATCCAATAGGTGTGTTTGTGTCACTGGATGAACATTTAGGTCATTTTCGTCCTCCCAATGCTTATTCTTGTCCAATTAGGGTTTTTAACCAATCTTGTGCATCCAATAGGTGTGTTTGTGTCATTGGATGAACATTTAGGTTATTTTCGTTCTCCCTAGGCGTATTCTTGTCCAATTAGGGTTTCTAACCAATCTTGTGCATCCAATAAGTTCATTTGTGACATTGGATGAACATTTATGTCATTTTCGTCCTCCCTAGGCTTATTCTTGTCCAATTAGGGTTTTTAACCAATCTTGTGCATCCAATAGGTGTGTTTGTGTCATTGGATGAACATTTAGGTCATTTTCGTCCTCCCTAGGCTTATTCTTGTCCAATTAGGGTTTTTAACCAATCTTGTGCATCCAATATGTTCATTTGTGTCATTGGATGAACATTTAGGTCATTTTCGTCCACCCTAGGCTTATTCTTGTCCAATTAGGGTTTTTAACCAATCTTGTGCATCCAATAAGTTCATTTGTGACATTGGATGAACATTTAGGTCATTTTGGTCCTCCCTAGGCTTATTCTTGTCCAATTAGGGTTTTTAACCAATCTTGTGCATCCAATATGTTCATTTGTGTCATTGGATGAACATTTAGGTCATTTTCGTCCTCCCTAGGCTCATTCTTGTCCAATTAGGGTTTTAAGCAATCTTGTGCATCCAGTAGGTGTGTTTGTGTCATTGGATTAACATTTAAGTCATTTTCGTCCTCCCTAGGCTTATTCTTGTCCAATTATGGTTTTTAACCAATCTTGTGCATCCAATAAGTTCATTTGTGACCTTGGATCAAAATTTATGTCATTTTCGTCCTCCCTAGGCTTATTCTTGTCCAATTAGGGTTTCTAACCAATCTTGTGCATCCAATAAGTTTATTTGTGTCATTGGATGAACATTTAGGTCATTTTCGTCCTCCCTACTCTTATTCTTGTCCAATTAGGGTTTTAAGCAATCTTGAGCATCCAATAAGTTCATTTGTGTCATTGGATGAACATTTAGGTCATTTTCGTCCTCCCTAGGCTTATTCTTGTCCAATTAGGGTTTTTAACCAATCTTGTGCATCCAATAAGTTCATTTGTGTCATTGGATGAACATTTAGGTCATTTTCGTCCAACTAGTCTTATTCTTGTCCAATTAGGGTTTTTATGCAATCTTGTGCATCCAATAAGTGTGTTTGTGTCATTGGATGAACATTTAGGTCATTTTCGTCCTCCCTAGGCTTATTCTTGTCCAATTAGGGTTTTTAACCAATCTTGTGCATCCAATAAGTTCATTTGTGTCATTGGAAGAACATTTAGGTCATTTTCGTCCTCCCTAGGCTTATTCTTGTCCAATTATGGTTTTTAACCAATATTGTGCATCCAATAAGTTCATTTGTGTCATTGGATGAACATTTAGGTCATTTTCGTCCTCCCTAGGCTTATTCTTGTCCAATTGGGGTTTTTAACCAATCTTGTGCATCAAATAAGTTCATTTGTGTCATTGGATGAACATTTAGGTCATTTTCCTCCTCCATAGGCTTATTCTTGTCCAATTAGGGTTTCTTAACAATCTTGTGCATCCAATAGGTGTGTTTGTGTCATTGGATGAACATTTAGGTCATTTTCGTCCTCCCTAGATTCTTGTCCAATTAGGGTTTTTAACCAATCTTGTGCATCCAATAGGTGTGTTTGTGTCATTGGATGAACATTTAGGTCATGTCCTCCCTAGGCTTATTCTTGTCCAATTAGGATTTTTAACCAATCTTGTGCATCCATTAAGTTCATTTGTGTCATTGGATGAACAATTAGGTCATTTTCCTCCACCCTAGGCTTATTCTTGTCCAATTAGGGTTTTTAACCAATCTTGTGCATCCAATAAGTTTATTTGTGTCATTGGATGAACATTTAGGTCATTTTCATCCTCCCTAGGCTTATTCTTGTCCAGTTAGGGTTTTTAACCAATCTTCTGCATCCAATAAGTTCATTTGTGTCATTGGATGAACATTTAGGTCATTTTCGTCCTCCCTAGGCTTATTCTTGTCCAATTAGGGTTTTTAACCATTCTTGTGCATCCAATAAGTTTATTTGTGTCATTGGATGAACATTTAGGTCATTTTCATCCTCCCTGGGCTTATTCTTGTCCAATTAGGGTTTTTAACCAATCTTGTGCATCCAATATGATCATTTGTGTCATTGGATGAACATTTAAGTCATTTTCGTCCTCCGTAGGCTTATTCTTGTCCAACTAGGGTTTCTAACCAATCTTGTGCATCCAATTGGTGTGTTTGTGTCATTGGATGAACATTTAGGTCATTTTCGTCCTCCCTAGGCTTATTCTTGTCCAATTAGGGTTTTTAACCAATCTTGTGCATCCAATAAGTTCATTTGTGTCATTGGAAGAACATTTAGGTCATTTTCGTCCTCCCTAGGCTTATTCTTGTCCAATTATGGTTTTTAACCAATATTGTGCATCCAATAAGTTCATTTGTGTCATTGGATGAACATTTAGGTCATTTTCGTCCTCCCTAGGCTTATTCTTGTCCAATTGGGGTTTTTAACCAATCTTGTGCATCAAATAAGTTCATTTGTGTCATTGGATGAACATTTAGGTCATTTTCCTCCTCCATAGGCTTATTCTTGTCCAATTAGGGTTTCTTAACAATCTTGTGCATCCAATAGGTGTGTTTGTGTCATTGGATGAACATTTAGGTCATTTTCGTCCTCCCTAGATTCTTGTCCAATTAGGGTTTTTAACCAATCTTGTGCATCCAATAGGTGTGTTTGTGTCATTGGATGAACATTTAGGTCATGTCCTCCCTAGGCTTATTCTTGTCCAATTAGGATTTTTAACCAATCTTGTGCATCCATTAAGTTCATTTGTGTCATTGGATGAACAATTAGGTCATTTTCCTCCACCCTAGGCTTATTCTTGTCCAATTAGGGTTTTTAACCAATCTTGTGCATCCAATAAGTTTATTTGTGTCATTGGATGAACATTTAGGTCATTTTCATCCTCCCTAGGCTTATTCTTGTCCAGTTAGGGTTTTTAACCAATCTTCTGCATCCAATAAGTTCATTTGTGTCATTGGATGAACATTTAGGTCATTTTCGTCCTCCCTAGGCTTATTCTTGTCCAATTAGGGTTTTTAACCAATCTTGTGCATCCAATAGGTGTGTTTGTGTCATTTATTGAACATTTAGGTCATTTTCGTCCTCCCTAGGCTTATTCTTGTCCAATTAGGGTTTTTAAGCAATCTTGTGCATCCAATAAGTTCATTTGTGTCATTGGATGAACATTTAGGTCATTTTCGTCCTCCCTAGGCTTATTCTTGTCCAATTAGGGTTTTTAACCAATCTTGTGCATCCAATAAGTTCATTTGTGTCATTGGATGAACATTTAGGTCATTTTCGTCCTCCCTAGGCTTATTCTTGTCCAATTAGCGTTTTTAACCAATCTTGTGCATCCAATAGGTGTGTTTGTGTCATTGGATGCACATTTAGGTCAGTTTCGTCCTCCCTAGGCTTATTCTTGTCCAATTAGGGTTTCTAACGAATCTTGTGCATCCAATAGGTGTATTTGTGTCATTGGATGGACATTTAGGTCATTTTCGTCCTCCCTAGGCTTATTCTTGTCCAATTAGGGTTTTTAAGCAATCTTGTGCATCCAATAAGTTCATTTGTGTCATTGGATGAACATTTAGGTCATTTTCGTCCTCCCTAGGCATATTCTTGTCCAATTAGGATTTTTAACCAATCTTGTGCATCCAATAGGTGTATTTGTGTCATTGGATGAACATTTAGGTCATTTTCGTCCTCCCTAGGCTTATTCTTGTCCAATTAGGGTTTTTAAGCAATCTTGTGCATCCAATAAGTTCATTTGTGTCATTGGATGAACATTTAGGTCATTTTCGTCCTCCATAGGCTTATTCTTGTCCAATTAGGGTTTTTAACCAATCTTGTGCATCCAATATGTTCATTTATGTCATTGGATGAACATTTAGGTCATTTTCGTCCTCCCTAGGCTTATTCTTGTCCAATTAGGGTTTTTAACCAATCTTGTGCATCCAATAAGTTCATTTGTGTCATTGGATGAACATTTAGGTCATTTTCGTCCTCCCTAGGCTTATTCTGGTCCAATTAGGGTTTTTAACCAATCTTGTGCATCCAATAAGTTCATTTGTGTCATTGGATCAACATTTAGGTCATTTTCTTCCTCCCTAGGCTTATTCTTGTCCAATTAGGGTTTTTAACCAATCTTGAGCATCCAATAAGTTCATTTGTGACATTGGATGAACATTTAGGTCATTTTCGTCCTCCCTAGGCTTATTCTTGTCCAATTAGGGTTTTTAACCAATCTTGTGCATCCAATAAGTTCATTTGTGTCATTGGATGAACATTTAGGTCATTTTCGTCCTCCCTAGGCTTATTCTTGACCAATTAGGGTTTTCAACCAATCTTGTCCATCCAATAAGTTCATTTGTGTCATTGGATGAACATTTAGGTCATTTTCGTCCTCCCTAGGCTTATTCTTGTCCAATTAGGGTTTTTAACCAATCTTGTGCATCCAATAAGTTCATTTGTGTCATTGGATGAACATTTAGGTCATTTTCGTCCTCCCTAGGCTTATTCTTGTCGAATTAGGGTTTTTAAGCAATCTTGTGCATCCAATAAGTTCATTTGTGTCATTGGATGAACATTTAGGTCTTTTTCGTCCTCCCTAGGCTTATTCTTGTCCAATTAGGGTTTTTAACCAATCTTGTGCATCCAATAGGTGTGTTTGTGTCATTGGATGAACATTTAGGTCATTTTCTTCCTCCCTAGGCTTATTCTTGTCCAATTAGGGTTTTAAGCAATCTTGTGCATCCAATAAGTTCATTTGTGTCATTGGATTAACATTTAGGTCATTTTCGTCCTCCCTAGGCTTATTCTTGTCCAATTAGGGTTTCTAAACAATCTTGTGTATCCAATAGGTGTGTTTGTGTCATTGGATGAACATTTAGGTTATTTTCGTCCTCCCTAGGCTTATTCTTGTCCAATTAGGGTTTTTAACCAATCTTGTGCATCCAATAAGTTCATTTGTGTCATTGGATTAACATTTAGGTCATTTTCGTCCTCCCTAGGCTTATTCTTGTCCAATTAGGGTTTCTAACCAATCTTGTGCATCCAATAGGTGTGTTTGTGTCATTGGATGAACATTTAGGTCTTTTTCGTCCTCCCTAGGCTTATTCTTGTCCCATTAGGGTTTTTAACAAATCTTGTGCATCCAATAAGTTCAATTGTGTCATTGGATGAACATTTAGGTCATTTTCGTCTTCCCTAGGCTTATTCTTGTCCAATTAGGGTTTTTAACCAATCTTGTGCATCCAATATGTTCATTTGTGTCATTGGATGAACATTTTGGTCATTTTCGTCCTCCCTAGGCTTATTCTTGTCCAATTAGGGTTTTAAGCAATCTTGTGCATCCAATAAGTTTATTTGTGTCATTGGATTAACATTTAGGTCATTTTCGTCCTCCCTAGGCTTATTCTTGTCCAATTAGGGATTTTAACCAATCTTGTTCATCCAATAGGTGTGTTTGTGTCATTGGATGAACATTTAGGTCATTTTCGTCCTCCCTAGGCTTATTCTTGTCCAATTAGGGTTTTTAACCAATCTTGTGCATCCAATAAGTTCATTTGTGTCATTGGATGAACATTTAGGTCATTTTCGTCCTCCCTAGGCTTATTCTTGTCCAATTAGGGTTTTTAACCAATCTTGTGCATCCAATATGTTCATTTGTGTCATTGGATGAACATTTAGGTCATTTTCGTCCACCCTAGGCTTATTCTTGTCCAATTAGGGTTTTTAACCAATCTTGTGCATCCAATAAGTTCATTTGTGACATTGGATGAACATTTAGGTCATTTTGGTCCTCCCTAGGCTTATTCTTGTCCAATTAGGGTTTTTAACCAATCTTGTGCATCCAATATGTTCATTTGTGTCATTGGATGAACATTTAGGTCATTTTCGTCCTCCCTAGGCTCATTCTTGTCCAATTAGGGTTTTAAGCAATCTTGTGCATCCAGTAGGTGTGTTTGTGTCATTGGATTAACATTTAAGTCATTTTCGTCCTCCCTAGGCTTATTCTTGTCCAATTATGGTTTTTAACCAATCTTGTGCATCCAATAAGTTCATTTGTGACCTTGGATCAAAATTTATGTCATTTTCGTCCTCCCTAGGCTTATTCTTGTCCAATTAGGGTTTCTAACCAATCTTGTGCATCCAATAAGTTTATTTGTGTCATTGGATGAACATTTAGGTCATTTTCGTCCTCCCTACTCTTATTCTTGTCCAATTAGGGTTTTAAGCAATCTTGAGCATCCAATAAGTTCATTTGTGTCATTGGATGAACATTTAGGTCATTTTCGTCCTCCCTAGGCTTATTCTTGTCCAATTAGGGTTTTTAACCAATCTTGTGCATCCAATAAGTTCATTTGTGTCATTGGATGAACATTTAGGTCATTTTCGTCCAACTAGTCTTATTCTTGTCCAATTAGGGTTTTTATGCAATCTTGTGCATCCAATAAGTGTGTTTGTGTCATTGGATGAACATTTAGGTCATTTTCGTCCTCCCTAGGCTTATTCTTGTCCAATTAGGGTTTTTAACCAATCTTGTGCATCCAATAAGTTCATTTGTGTCATTGGAAGAACATTTAGGTCATTTTCGTCCTCCCTAGGCTTATTCTTGTCCAATTATGGTTTTTAACCAATATTGTGCATCCAATAAGTTCATTTGTGTCATTGGATGAACATTTAGGTCATTTTCGTCCTCCCTAGGCTTATTCTTGTCCAATTAGGGTTTTTAACCAATCTTGTGCATCCAATAAGTTCATTTGTGTCATTGGATGAACATTTAGGTCATTTTCCTCCTCCATAGGCTTATTCTTGTCCAATTAGGGTTTCTTAACAATCTTGTGCATCCAATAGGTGTGTTTGTGTCATTGGATGTACATTTAGGTCATTTTCGTCCTCCCTAGATTCTTGTCCAATTAGGGTTTTTAACCAATCTTGTGCATCCAATAGGTGTGTTTGTGTCATTGGATGAACATTTAGGTCATGTCCTCCCTAGGCTTATTCTTGTCCAATTAGGATTTTTAACCAATCTTGTGCATCCATTAAGTTCATTTGTGTCATTGGATGAACAATTAGGTCATTTTCCTCGACCCTAGGCTTATTCTTGTCCAATTAGGGTTTTTAACCAATCTTGTGCATCCAATAAGTTTATTTGTGTCATTGGATGAACATTTAGGTCATTTTCATCCTCCCTAGGCTTATTCTTGTCCAGTTAGGGTTTTTAACCAATCTTCTGCATCCAATAAGTTCATTTGTGTCATTGGATGAACATTTAGGTCATTTTCGTCCTCCCTAGGCTTATTCTTGTCCAATTAGGGTTTTTAACCAATCTTGTGCATCCAATAGGTGTGTTTGTGTCATTGGATGAACATTTAGGTCATTTTCTTCCTCCCTAGTCTTATTCTTGTCGAATTAGGGTTTTAAGCCAATCTTGTACATCCAATAGGTGTGTTTGTGTCATTTGATGAACATTTAGCTCATTTTCGTCCTCCCAAGACTTATTCTTGTCCAATTAGCGTTTTAAGCAATCTTGTGCATCCAATAAGTTCATTTGTGTCATTGAATTAAGATTTAAGTCATTTTCGTCCTCGCTAGGCTTATTCTTGTCCAGTTAGGGTTTTTAACCAATCTTGTGCATCCAATAGGTGTGTTTGTGTCATTGGATGAACATTTAGGTCATTTTCGTCCTCCCTAGGCTTATTCTTGTCCAATTAGGGTTTTTAACCAATCTTGTGCATCCAATAAGTTCATTTGTGTCATTGGATGAACATTTAGGTCATTTTCGTCCACCCTAGGCTTATTCTTGTCCAATTAGTGTTTTTTACTAATCTTGTGCATCCAATAAGTTCATTTGTGTCATTGGATGAACATTTATGTCATTATCGTCCTCCCAAGGCTTATTCTTGTCCAATTAGGGTTTTTAACCAATCTTGTGCATCCAATAAGTTAATTTGTGTCATTGGATGAACATTTAGGTCATTTTCGTCCTCCTTAGGCTTATTCTTGTCCAATTAGGGTTTTTAACCAATCTTGTGCATCCAATAGGTGTGTTTGTGTCATTGGATGAACATTTAGGTCATTTTCGTCCTCCCTAGGCTTATTCTTGTCCAATTAGGGTTTTTAACCAATCTTGTGCATCCAATAAGTTCATTTGTGTCATTGGATGAACATTTAGGTCATTTTCGTCCTCCCTAGGCTTATTCTTGTCCAATTAGGGTTTCTAACCAATCTTGTGCATCCAATAGGTGTGTTTAGTCATTTGATGAACATTTAGGTTATTTTCGTCCTCCCTAGGCTTATTCTTGTCCAATTAGGGTTTTTAACTAATCATGTGCATCCAATAAGTTCATTTGTGTCATTGGATTAACATTTAGGTCATTTTCGTCCTCCCATGGCTTATTCTTGTCCAATTAGGGTTTCTAACCAATCTTGTGCATCCAATAGGTGTGTTTGTGTCATTGGATGAACATTTAGGTCATTTTCGTCCTCCCTAGGCTTATTCTTGTCCAATTAGGGTTTCTAACCAATCTTGTGAATCCAATAGGTGTATTTGTGTCATTGGATGAACATTTAGGTCATTTCCGTCCTCCCTAGGCTTATTCTTGTCCAATTAAGGTTTTTAAGCAATCTTGTGCATCCAATAAGTTCATTTGTGTCATTGGATAAACATTTAGGTCATTTTCGTCCTCCCTAGGCTTATTCTTGTCCAATTAGGGTTTTTAACCAATCTTGTGCATCCAATAAGTTCATTTGTGTCATTGGATGAACATTTAGGTCATTTTCGTCCTCCCTAGGATTATTCTTGTCCAATTAGGGTTTTTAACCAATCTTGTGCATGCAATAGGTGTGTTTGTGTCATTGGATGAACATTTAGGTCATTTTCGTCCTCCCTAGGCTTATTCTTGTCCAATTAGGGTTTTTAACCAATCTTGTGCATCCAATAAGTTCATTTGTGTCATTGGATGAACATTTAGGTCATTTTCCTCCTCCATAGGCTTATTCTTGTCCAATTAGGGTTTCTTAACAATCTTGTGCATCCAATAGGTGTGTTTGTGTCATTGGATGAACATTTAGGTCATTTTCGTCCTCCCTAGATTCTTGTCCAATTAGGGTTTTTAACCAATCTTGTGCATCCAATAGGTGTGTTTGTGTCATTGGATGAACATTTAGGTCATGTCCTCCCTAGGCTTATTCTTGTCCAAGTAGGATTTTTAACCAATCTTGTGCATCCATTAAGTTCATTTGTGTCATTGGATGAACAATTAGGTCATTTTCCTCCACCCTAGGCTTATTCTTGTCCAATTAGGGTTTTTAACCAATCTTGTGCATCCAATAGGTGTGTTTGTGTCATTGGATGAACATTTAGGTCATTTTCTTCCTCCCTAGGCTTATTCTTGTCCAATTAGGGTTTTTAACCAATCTTGTGCATCCAATAAGTTCATTTGTGTCATTGGATTAACATTTAGGTCATTTTCGTCCTCCCTAGGCTTATTCTTGTCCAATTAGGGTTTATAACCAATCTTGTGCATCCAATAGGTGTGTTTGTGTCATTGGATGAACATTTAGGTCATTTTCGTCCTCCCTAGGCTTATTCTTGTCCAATTAGGGTTTTTAAGCAATCTTGTGCATCCAATAAGTTCATTTGTGTCATTGGTTGAACATTTAGGTCATTTTCGTCCTCCCTAGGCTTATTCTTGTCCAATTAGGGTTTTTAACCAATCTTGTGCATCCAATAAGTTCATTTGTGTCACTGGACGAACATTTAGGTCATTTTCGTCCTCCCTAGGCTTATTCTTGTCCAATTAGGGTTTTTAACCAATCTTGTGCATCCAATAAGTTCATTTGTGTCATTGGATGAACATTTAGGTCATTTTCGTCCTCCCTAGGCTTATTCTTGTCCAATTAGGGTTTTTAACCAACCTTGTGCATCCAATAAGTTCATTTGTGTCATTGGTGGATCATTTAGGTCATTTACGTCCTCCCTAGGCTTATTCTTGTCCAATTAGGGTTTTTAACCAATCTTGTGCATCCAATAAGTATATTTGTGTCATTGGATGAACATTTAGGTCATTTTCGTCCTCCCTAGGCTTATTCTTGTCCAATTAGGGTTTTTAACCAATCTTGTGCATCCAATAAGTTCATTTGTGTCATTGGATGAACATTTAGGTCATTTTCGTCCTCCCTAGGCTTATTCTTGTCCAATTAGGGTTTTTAACCAATCTTGTGCATCCAATAAGTTCATTTGTGTCATTGGATGAACATTTAGGTCATTTTCGTCCTCCCTAGGCATATTCTTGTCCAATTAGGGTTTTTAACCAATCTTGTGCATCCAATAGGTGTATTTATGTCATTGGATGAACATTTAGGTCATTTTCGTCCTCCCTAGGCTTATTCTTGTCCAATTAGGGTTTTTAACCAATCTTGTGCATCCAATAGGTGTGTTTGTGTCATTGGATGAACATTTAGGTCATTTTCTTCCTCCCTAGGCTTATTCTTGTCCAATAAGGGTTTCTAAACAATCTTGTGCATCCAATAGGTGTGTTTGTGACATTGGATGAACATTTAGGTCATTTTCGTCCTCCCTAGGCTTATTCTTGTCCAATTAGGGTTTTTAACCAATCTTGTGCATCCAATATGTTCATTTGTGTCATTGGATGAACATTTAGGTCATTTTCGTCCACCCTAGGCTTATTCTTGTCCAATTAGGGTTTTTAACCAATCTTGTGCATCCAATAAGTTCATTTGTGACATTGGATGAACATTTAGGTCATTTTGGTCCTCCCTAGGCTTATTCTTGTCCAATTAGGGTTTTTAACCAATCTTGTGCATCCAATATGTTCATTTGTGTCATTGGATGAACATTTAGGTCATTTTCGTCCTCCCTAGGCTCATTCTTGTCCAAATAGGGTTTTAAGCAATATTGTGCATCCAGTAGGTGTGTTTGTGTCATTGGATTAACATTTAAGTCATTTTCGTCCTCCCTAGGCTTATTCTTGTCCAATTATGGTTTTTAACCAATCTTGTGCATCCAATAAGTTCATTTGTTACCTTGGATGAAAATTTAGGTCATTTTCGTCCTCCCTAGGCTTATTCTTGTCCAATTAGGGTTTCTAACCAATCTTGTGCATCCAATAAGTTTATTTGTGTCATCGGATGAACATTTAGGTCATTTTCATCCTCCCTGGGCTTATTCTTGTCCAATTAGGGTTTTTAACCAATCTTGTGCATCCAATATGATCATTTGTGTCATTGGATGAACATTTAAATCATTTTCGTCCTCCGTAGGCTTATTCTTGTCCAACTAGGGTTTCTAACCAATCTTGTGCATCCAATTGGTGTGTTTGTGTCATTGGATGAACATTTAGGTCATTTTCGTCCTCCCTAGGCTTATTCTTGTCCAATTAGGGTTTTTAACCAATCTTGTGCATCCAATAAGTTCATTTGTGTCATTGGAAGAACATTTAGGTCATTTTCGTCCTCCCTAGGCTTATTCTTGTCCAATTATGGTTTTTAACCAATATTGTGCATCCAATAAGTTCATTTGTGTCATTGGATGAACATTTAGGTCATTTTCGTCCTCCCTAGGCTTATTCTTGTCCAATTAGGGTTTTTAACCAATCTTGTGCATCCAATAAGTTCATTTGTGTCATTGGATGAACATTTAGGTCATTTTCGTCCTCCATAGGCTTATTCTTGTCCAATTAGGGTTTCTTAACAATCTTGTGCATCCAATAGGTGTGTTTGTGTCATTGGATGAACATTTAGGTCATTTTCGTCCTCCCTAGATTCTTGTCCAATTAGGGTTTTTAACCAATCTTGTGCATCCAATAGGTGTGTTTGTGTCATTGGATGAACATTTAGGTCATGTCCTCCCTAGGCTTATTCTTGTCCAATTAGGATTTTTAACCAATCTTGTGCATCCATTAAGTTCATTTGTGTCATGGGATGAACAATTAGGTCATTTTCCTCCACCCTAGGCTTATTCTTGTCCAATTAGGGTTTTTAACCAATCTTGTGCATCCAATAAGTTTATTTGTGTCATTGGATGAACATTTAGGTCATTTTCATCCTCCCTAGGCTTATTCTTGTCCAATTAGGGTTTTTAACCAATCTTCTGCATCCAATAAGTTCATTTGTGTCATTGGATGAACATTTAGGTCATTTTCGTCCTCCCTAGGCTTATTCTTGTCCAATTAGGGTTTTTAACCAATCTTGTGCATCCAATAGGTGTGTTTGTGTCATTGGATGAACATTTAGGTCATGTCCCCCCTAGGCTTATTCTTGTCCAATTAGGATTTTTAACCAATCTTGTGCATCCATTAAGTTCATTTGTGTCATTGGATGAACAATTAGGTCATTTTCCTCCACCCTAGGCTTATTCTTGTCCAATTAGAGTTTTTAACCAATCTTGTGCATCCAATAAGTTTATTTGTGTCATTGGATGAACATTTAGGTCATTTTCGTCCTCCCTAGGCTTATTCTTGTCCAATTAGGGTTTTTAACCAATCTTGTGCATCCAATAAGTTCATTTGTGTCATTGGATGAACATTTAGGTCATTTTCGTCCTCCCTAGGCTTATTCTTGTCCAATTAGGGTTTTCAACCAATCTTGTGCATCCAATAAGTTCATTTGTGTCATTGGATGAACATTTAGGTCATTTTCGTTCTCCCTAGGCTTATTCGTGTCCAATTAGTGTTTTTAACCAATCTTGTGCATCCAATAAGTTCATTTGTGTCATTGGATGAACATTTAGGTCATTTTCGTCCTCCCTAGGCTTATTCTTGTCCAATTAGGGTTTTTAACCAATCTTGTGCATCCAATAAGTTTATTTGTGTCATTGGATTAACATTTAGGTCATTTTCGTCCTCCCTAGGCTTATTCTTGTCCAATTAGGGTTTCTAAACAATCTTGTGCATCCAATAGGTGTGTTTGTGGCATTGGATGAACATTTAGGTCATTTTCGTCCTCCCTAGGCTTATTCTTGTCCAATTAGGGTTTTTAACCAATCCTGTGCATCCAATAAGTTCATTTGTGTCATTGGATGAACAATTAGGTCATTTTCGTTCACCCTAAGCTTATTCTTGTCCAATTAGGGTTTTTAACCAATCTTATGCATCCAATAAGTTCATTTGTCTCATTGGATGAACATTTAGGTCATTTTCGTCCTCCCTAGGCTTATTCTTGTCCAATTAGGGTTTTTAACCAATCTTGTGCATCCAATAGGTGTGTTTGTGTCATTGGATGAACATTTAGGTCATTTTCGTCCTCCCTAGGCTTATTCTTGTGGAATTAGGGTTTCTAACCAATCTTTTGCATCCAATAGGTGTATTTGTTTCATTGGATAAACATTTAGGTCATTTTCGTCCTCCCTAGGCTTATTCTTGTCCAATTAGGGTTTTTAAGCAATCTTGTGCATCCAATAAGTTCATTTGTGTCATTGGATGAACATTTAGGTCATTTTCGTCCTCCCTAGGCTTATTCTTGTCCAATTAGGGTTTTTAACCAATCTTGTGCATCCAATAAGTTCATTTGTGTCATTGGATGAACATTTAGGTCATTTTCGTCCTCCCTAGGCTTATTCTTGTCCAATTAGTGTTTTTAACCAATCTTGTGCATCCAATAGGTCTGTTTGTGTCATTGGATGAACATTTAGGTCAGTTTCGTCCTCCCTAGGCTTATTCTTGTCCAATTAGGGTTTCTAACGAATCTTGTGCATCCAATAGGTGTATTTGTGTCATTGGATGGACATTTAGGTCATTTTCGTCCTCCCTAGGCTTATTCTTGTCCAATTAGGGTTTTTAACCAATCTTGTGCATCCAATAGGTGTGTTTGTGTCATTGGATGAACATTTAGGTCATTTTCGTCCTCCCTAGGCTTATTCTTGTCCAATTAGGGTTTCTAACCAATCTTGTTCATCCAATAGGTATGTTTGTGTCATTGGATGAACATTTAGGTCATTTTCGTCCTCCCTAGGCTTATTCTTGTCCAATTAGGGTTTTTAACCAATCTTGTGCATCCAATAAGTTCATTTGTGTCATTGGATGAACATTTAGGTCATTTTCGTCCTCCCTAGGCTTATTCTTGTCCAGTTAGGGTTTTTAACCAACCTTGTGCATCCAATAAGTTCATTTGTGTCATTGGAGGAACATTTAGGTCATTTTTCGTCCTCCCTAGTCTTATTCTTGTCCAATTCGGGTTTTTATGCAATCTTGTACATCCATTAGGTGTGTTTGTGTCATTGGACGAACATTTAGGTCATTTTCGTCCTCCCTAGGCTTATTCTTGTCCAATTAGGGTTTTTAACCAATCTTGTGCATCCAATAAGTTCATTTGTGTCATTGGATGAACATTTAGGTCATTTTCGTCCTCCCTAGGCTTATTCTTGTCCAATTAGGGTTTTCAACCCATCTTGTGCATCCAATAAGTTCATTTGTGTCATTGGATGAACATTTAGGTCATTTTCGTCCTCCCTAGGCTTATTCTTGTCCAATTAGGGTTTTTAACCAATCTTGTGCATCCAATAAGTTCATTTGTGTCATTGGATGAACATTTAGGTCATTTTCGTCATCCCTAGTCTTATTCTTGTCCAATTATGGTTTTTATGCAATCTTGTGCATCCAGTAGGTGTGTTTGTGTCATTGGAGGAACATTTAGGTCATTTTCGTCCTCCCTAGTCTTATTCTTGTCCAATTAGGGTTTTAAGCAATCTTGTGCATCCAATATGTGGGTTTGTGTCATTGGATGAACATTTAGGTCATTTTCGTCCTCCCTATGCTTATTCTTGTCCAATTAGGGTTTTTAACCAATCTTGTGCATCTAAAAAGTTCATTTGTGTCATTGGATGAACATTTAGGTCATTTTCGTCCTCCCTAGTCTTATTCTTGTCCAATTAGGGTTTTTATGCAATCTTGTGCATCCAATTGGTGTGTTTGTGTCATTGGACGAACATTTAGGTCATTTTCGAACTCCCTAGGCTTATTCTTGTCCAGTTAGGGTTTTTAACCAATCTTGTGCATCCAATAAGTTCATTTGTGTCATTGGATGAACATTTAGGTCATTTTCGTCCTCCCTAGGCTTATTCTTGTCCAATTAGGGTTTTTAACCAATCTTGTGCATCCAATAAGTTCATTTGTGTCATTGGATGAACATTTAGGTCATTTTCGTCCTCCCTAGGCTTATTCTTGTCCAATTAGGGTTTTTAACCAATCTTGTGCATCCAATAAGTTCATTTGTGTCATTGGATGAACATTTATGTCATTTTCGTCCTCCCTAGGCTTATTCTTGTCCAATTAGGGTTTTTAATCAATCTTGTGCACCCAATAAGTTCATTTGTGTCATAGGACGAACATTTAGGTCATTTTCGTCCTCCCTAGGCTTATTCTTGTCCAATTAGGGTTTTTAACCAATCTTGTGCATCCAAAAGTTCATTTGTGTCATTGGATGAACATTTAGGTCATTTTCGTCCTCCCTAGGCTTATTCTTGTCCAATTAGGGTTTTTAACCAATCTTGTGCATCCAATAAGTTCATTTGTGTCATTGGATGAACATTTAGGTCATTTTCGTCCTCCCTAGGCTTATTCTTGTCCAATTAGGGTTTTTATGCAATCTTGTGCATCCAATAGGTGTGTTCGTGTCATTGGACAAACATTTAGGTCATTTTCGTCCTCCCTAGGCTTATTCTTGTCCAATTAGGGTTTTTAACCAATCTTGTGCATCCAATAAGTTCATTTGTGTCATTGGATGAACATTTAGGTCATTTTCGTCCTCCCTAGGCTTATTCTTGTTTAATTAGGGTTTTTAACCAATCTTGTGCATCCAATAAGTTCATTTGTGTCATTGGATGAACATTTAGGTCATTTTCGTCCTCCCTAGGCTTATTCTTGTCCAATTAGGGTTTTTAACCAATCTTGTGCATCCAATAAGTTCATTTGTGTCATTGGATGAACATTTAGGTCATTTTCCTCCTCCATAGGCTTATTCTTGTCCAATTAGGGTTTCTTAACAATCTTGTGCATCCAATAGGTGTGTTTGTGTCATTGGATGAACATTTAGGTCATTTTCGTCCTCCCTAGATTCTTGTCCAATTAGGGTTTTTAACCAATCTTGTGCATCCAATAGGTGTGTTTGTGTCATTGGATGAACATTTAGGTCATGTCCTCCCTAGGCTTATTCTTGTCCAAGTAGGATTTTTAACCAATCTTGTGCATCCATTAAGTTCATTTGTGTCATTGGATGAACAATTAGGTCATTTTCCTCCACCCTAGGCTTATTCTTGTCCAATTAGGGTTTTTAACCAATCTTGTGCATCCAATAGGTGTGTTTGTGTCATTGGATGAACATTTAGGTCATTTTCTTCCTCCCTAGGCTTATTCTTGTCCAATTAGGGTTTTTAACCAATCTTGTGCATCCAATAAGTTCATTTGTGTCATTGGATTAACATTTAGGTCATTTTCGTCCTCCCTAGGCTTATTCTTGTCCAATAATGGTTTCTAACCAATCTTGTGCATCCAATAGGTGTGTTTGTGTCATTGGATGAACATTTAGGTCATTTTCGTCCTCCCTAGGCTTATTCTTGTCCAATTAGGGTTTTTAACCAATAATGTGCATCCAATAAGTTCATTTGTGTCATTGGATGAACAATTAGGTCATTTTCGTCCACCCTAGGCTTATTCTTGTCCAATTAGGGTTTCTAACCAATCTTGTGCATCCAATAGGTGTGTTTGTGTCATTGGATGAACATTTAGGTCATTTTCGTCAACCCTGGGCTTATTGTTTTTCAATTAGGGTTTTTAACCAATCTTGTGCATCCAATAAGTTTATTTGTGTCATTGGATGAACATTTAGGTCATTTTCGTCCTCCCTAGCTTATTCTTGTCCAATTAGGGTTTTTAACCAATCTTGTGCATCCAATAGGTGTGTTTGTGTCATTGGATGAACATTTAAGTTATTTTCGTCCTTATTATGCTTATTCTTGTCCAATTAGGGTTTTTAAGCAATCTTGTGCATTCAATAGGTGTGTTTGTGTCATTGGATGAACATTTAGGTCATTTTCGTCCTCCCTAGTATTATTCTTGTCCAATTAGGGTTTTAAGCAATCTTGAGCATCCAATAAGTTCATTTGTGTCATTGGATGAACATTTAGGTCATTTTCGTCCTCCCTAGGCTTATTGTTGTCCAATTAGGGTTTTTAACCAATCTTGTGCATCCAATCAGTTCATTTGTGTCATTGGATGAACATTTAGGTCATTTTCGTCCACCCTAGGCTTATTCTTGTCCAATTAGGGTTTTTAACCAATCTTGTGCATCCAATAAGTTCATTTGTGACATTGGATGAACATTTAGGTCATTTTGGTCCTCCCTAGGCTTATTCTTGTCCAATTAGGGTTTTTAACCAATCTTGTGCATCCAATATGTTCATTTGTGTCATTGGATGAACATTTAGGTCATTTTCGTCCTCCCTAGGCTCATTCTTGTCCAATTAGGGTTTTAAGCAATCTTGTGCATCCAGTAGGTGTGTTTGTGTCATTGGATTAACATTTAAGTCATTTTCGTCCTCCCTAGGCTTATTCTTGTCCAATTATGGTTTTTAACCAATCTTGTGCATCCAATAAGTTCATTTGTGACCTTGGATCAAAATTTATGTCATTTTCGTCCTCCCTAGGCTTATTCTTGTCCAATTAGGGTTTCTAACCAATCTTGTGCATCCAATAAGTTTATTTGTGTCATTGGATGAACATTTAGGTCATTTTCGTCCTCCCTACTCTTATTCTTGTCCAATTAGGGTTTTAAGCAATCTTGAGCATCCAATAAGTTCATTTGTGTCATTGGATGAACATTTAGGTCATTTTCGTCCTCCCTAGGCTTATTCTTGTCCAATTAGGGTTTTTAACCAATCTTGTGCATCCAATAAGTTCATTTGTGTCATTGGATGAACATTTAGGTCATTTTCGTCCTCCCTAGGCTTATTCTTGTCCAATTGGGGTTTTTAACCAATCTTGTGCATCCAATAAGTTCATTTGTGTCATTGGATGAACATTTAGGTCATTTTCCTCCTCCATAGGCTTATTCTTGTCCAATTAGGGTTTCTTAACAATCTTGTGCATCCAATAGGTGTGTTTGTGTCATTGGATGAACATTTAGGTCATTTTCGTCCTCCCTAGATTCTTGTCCAATTAGGGTTTTTAACCAATCTTGTGCATCCAATAGGTGTGTTTGTGTCATTGGATGAACATTTAGGTCATGTCCTCCCTAGGCTTATTCTTGTCCAAGTAGGATTTTTAACCAATCTTGTGCATCCATTAAGTTCATTTGTGTCATTGGATGAACAATTAGGTCATTTTCCTCCACCCTAGGCTTATTCTTGTCCAATTAGGGTTTTTAACCAATCTTGTGCATCCAATAAGTTTATTTGTGTCATTGGATGAACATTTAGGTCATTTTCATCCTCCCTAGGCTTATTCTTGTCCAATTAGGGTTTTTAACCAATCTTGTGCATCCAATAAGTTCATTTGTGTCATTGGATAAACATTTAGGTCATTTTCGTCCACCCTATGCTTATTCTTGTCCAATTAGGGTTTTTAACCAATCTTGTGCATCCAATAGGTGTGTTTGTGTCATTGGATGAACATTTAGGTCATTTTCGTCCTCCCTAGGCTTATTCTTGTCCAATTAGGGTTTTTAACCAATCTTGTGCATCCAATAAGTTCATTTGTGTCATTGGATGAACATTTAGGTCATTTTCGTCCACCCTAGGCTTATTCTTGTCCAATTAGTGTTTTTTACTAATCTTGTGCATCCAATAAGTTCATTTGTGTCATTGGATGAACATTTATGTCATTATCGTCCTCCCAAGGCTTATTCTTGTCCAATTAGGGTTTTTAACCAATCTTGTGCATCCAATAAGTTAATTTGTGTCATTGGATGAACATTTAGGTCATTTTCGTCCTCCTTAGGCTTATTCTTGTCCAATTAGGGTTTTTAACCAATCTTGTGCATCCAATAGGTGTGTTTGTGTCATTGGATGAACATTTAGGTCATTTTCGTCCTCCCTAGGCTTATTCTTGTCCAATTAGGGTTTTTAACCAATCTTGTGCATCCAATAAGTTCATTTGTGTCATTGGATAAACATTTTGGTCATTTTCGTCCACCCTAGGCTTATTCTTGTCTAATTAGGGTTTTTAACCAATCTTGTGCATCCAATAAGTTCATTTGTGTCATTGGATGAACATTTAGGTCATGTTCGTCCTCCCTAGGCTTATTCTTGTCCAATTAGGGTTTTTAACCAATCTTGTGCATCCAATAAGTTCATTTGTGTCATTGGATGAACATTTAGGTCATTTTCGTCCTCCCTAGGCTTATTCTTGTCCAATTAGGGTTTTTAACCAATCTTGTGCATCCAATAGGTGTATATGTGTCATTGGATGAACATTTAGGTCATTTTCGTCCTCCCTAGGCTTATTCTTGTCCAATTAGGGTTTTTAACCAATCTTGTGCATCCAATAAGTTCATTTGTGTCATTGGATGAACATTTAGGTCATTTTCGTCCTCCCTAGGCTTATTCTTGTCCAATTAGGGTTTTTAACCAATCTTGTGCATCCAATAAGTTCATTTGTGTTATTGGATGAACATTTATGTCATTTTCGTCCTCCCTAGTCTTATTCTTGTCCAAATAGGGTTTTTATGCAATCTTGTGCATCCAATAGGTGTGTTTGTGTCATTGGACGAACATTTAGGTCATTTTCGTCCTCCCTAGGCTTATTCTTGTCCAATTAGGGTTTTTAACCAATCTTGTGCATCCAATAAGTTCATTTGTGTCATTGGATGAACATTTAGGTCATTTTCGTCCTCCCTAGGCTTATTCTTGTCCAATTAGTGTTTTTAACCAATCTTGTGCATCCAATAAGTTCATTTGTGTCACTGGATGAACATTTAGGTCATTTTCGTCCTCCCTAGTCTTATTCTTGTCCAATTAGGGTTTTTATGCAATCTTGTGCATCCAATAGGTGTGTTTGTGTCATTGGACGAACATTTAGGTCATTTTCGTCCTCCCTAACCTTATTCTTGTCCAATTAGGGTTTTTAACCAATCTTGTGCATCCAATAAGTTCATTTGTGTCATTGGATGAACATTTTGGTCATTTTTGTCCTCCCTAGGCTTATTCTTGTGCAATTAGGGTTTTTAACCAATCTTGTGCATCCAATAAGTTCATTTGTGTCATTGGATGAACATTTAGGTCATTTTCGTCCTCCCTAGGCTTATTCTTGTCCAATTAGGGTTTTTAACCAATCTTGTGCATCCAATAAGTTCATTTGTGTCATTGGATGAACATTTAGGTCATTTTCGTCCTCCCTAGTCTTATTCTTGTCCAATTAGGGTTTTTATGCAATCTTGTGCATCCAATAGGTGTGTTTGTGTCATTGGAGGAACATTTAGGTCATTTTCGTCCTCCCTAGTCTTATTCTTGTCCAATTAGGGATTTTATGCAATCTTGTGCATTCAATAGGTGTGTTTGTGTCATTGGACGAACATTTAGGTCATTTTCGTCCTCCCTAGGCTTATTCTTGTCCAATTAGGGTTTTTAACCAATCTTGTGCTTCCAATAAGTTCATTTGTGTCATTGGATGAACATTTAGGTCATTTTCGTCCTCCCTAGTCTTATTCTTGTCCAATTAGGGTTTTAAGCAATCTTGTGCGTCCAATATGTGTGTTTGTGTCATTGGATGAACATTTAGGTCATTTTCGTCCTCCCTAGTCTTATTCTTGTCCAATTAGGGTTTTTATGCAATCTTGTGCATCCAAGAGGTGTGTTTGTGTCATTGGACGAACCTTTAGGTCATTTTCGTCTTCCCTAGGCTTATTCTTGTCCAATTAGGGTTTTTAACCAATCTTGTGCATCCAATAAGTTCATTTGTGTCATTGGATGAACATTTAGGTCATTTTCGTCCTCCCTAGGCTTATTCTTGTCCAATTAGGGTTTTTAACCAATCTTGTGCATCCAATAAGTTCATTTGTGTCATTGGATGAACATTTAGGTCATTTTCGTCCTCCCTAGGCTTATTCTTGTCCAATTAGGGTTTTTAACCAATCTTGTGCATCCAATAAGTTCATTTGTGTCATTGGATGAACATTTAGATCATTTTCGTCTTCCCTAGGCTTATTCTTGTCTAATTAGGGTTTCTAACCTATCTTGTGCATCCAATAGGTGTGTTTGTGTCTCATTGGATGAACATTTAGGTCATTTTCGTCCTCCCTAGTCTTATTCTTGTCCAATTAGGGTTTTAAGCAATCTTGTGCATCCAATAAGTTCATTTGTGTCATTGGATTAAGATTTAAGTCATTTTCGTCCTCCTTAGGCTTATTCTTGTTCAATTAGGGTTTCTAACCAATCTTGTGCATCCAATAGGTGTGTTTGTGTCATTGGATGAACATTTAGGTCATTTTCGTCCTCCCTAGTCTTATTCTTGTCCAATTAGGGTTTTAAGCAATCTTGTGCATCCAATAAGTTCATTTGTGTCATTGGATGACAATTTAGGTCATTTTCGTCCTCCCTAGGCTTATTCTGGTCCAATTAGGGTTTTAAGCAATCTTGTGCATCCAATAAGTTCATTTGTGTCATTGGATTAAGATTTAAGTCATTTTCGTCCTCCCTAGGCTTATTCTTGTCCAGTTTGGGTTTTTAACCAATCTTGTGCATCCAATAGGTGTGTTTGTGTCATTGGATGAACATTTAGGTCATTTTCGTCCTACCTAGGCTTATTCTTGTCCAATTAGGGTTTTTAACCAATCTTGTGCATCCAATAGGTGTGTTTGTGTCATTGGATGAACATTTAGGTCATTTTCGTCCTCCCTAGGCTTATTCTTGTCCAATTAGGGTTTTTAACCAATCTTGTGCATCCAATAAGTTCATTTGTGTCATTGGATGAACATTTAGGTCATTTTCGTCCACCCTAGGCTTATTCTTGTCCAATTAGGGTTTTTAACCAATCTTGTGCATCCAATAAGTTCATGTGTGTCATTGGATGAACATTTAGGTCATTTTCGTCCTCCCAAGGCTTATTCTTGTCCAATTAGGGTTTGTAACCAATCTTGTGCATCCAATAGGTGTGTTTGTGTCATTGGATGAACATTTAGGTCATTTTCGTTCATTCTAGGCTTATTCTTGTCCAATTAGGGTTTCTAACCAATCTTGTGCATCCAATAGGTGTGTTTGTGTCATTGGATGAACATTTAGGTCATTTTCGTCCTCCCTAGGCTTATTCTTGTCCAATTAGGGTTTTTAACCAATCTTGTGCATCCAATAAGTTCATTTGTGTCATTGGATGAACATTTAGGTCATTTTCGTCCACCCTAGGCTTATTCTTGTCCAATTAGGGTTTTTAACCAATCTTGTGCATCCAATAAGTTCATTTGTGTCATTGGATGAACATTTAGGTCATTTTGGTCCTCCCTAGGCTTATTCTTGTCCAATTAGGGTTTTTAACCAATCTTGTGCATCCAATATGTTCATTCGTGTCATTGGATGAACATTTAGGTCATTTTCGTCCTCCCTAGGCGTATTCTTGTCCAACTAGGGTTTTTAGCAATCTTGAGCATCCAATAAGTTCATTTGTGTCATTGGATGAACATTTAGGTCCTTTTCGTCCTCCCTAGTCTTATTATTGTCCAATTAGGGTTTAAAGCAATCTTGTGCATCCGATAAGTTCATTTGTGTCATTGGATGAACATTTAGGTCATTTTCGTCCTCCATAGGCTTATTCTTGTCCAATCAGGGTTTCTTAACAATCTTGTGCATCCAATAGGTGTGTTTGCGTCGTTGGCTGAACATTTAGGTCATTTTCGTAGTCCCTAGGCTTATTCTTGTCCAATTAGGGTTTTTAACCAATCTTGTGCATCCAATAAGTTCATTTGTATCATTGGATGAACATTTAGGTCATTTTGGTCCTCCATAGGCTTATTCTTGTCCAATCAGGGTTTCTTAACAATCTTGTGCATCCAATAGGTGTGTTTGTGTCGTTGGATGAATATTTAGGTCATGTCCTCCCTAGGCTAATTCTTGTCCAATTAGGGTTTTTAACCAATCTTGTACATCCAATAAGTTCATTTGTGTCATTGGATGAACAATTAGGTCATTTTCCTCCACCCTAGGCTTATTCTTGTCCAATTAGGGTTTTTAACCAATCTTGTGCATCCAATAAGTTTATTTGTGTCATTGGATGAACATTTAGGATATTTTCGTCCTCCCTAGGCTTATTCTTGTCCAATTAGGGTTTTTAACCAATCTTCTGCATCCAATAAGTTCATTTGTGTAATTGGATGAACATTTAGGTCATTTTCGTCCACCCTGGGCTTATTGTTGTTCAATTAGGGTTTTTAACCAATCTTGTGAATCCAATAAGTTCATTTGTGTCATTGGATGAACATTTTGGTCATTTTCATCCTCCCTAGGCTTACTCTTGTCCAATTAGGGTTTTTAACCAATCTTGTGAATCCAATAAGTTCATTTGTGTCATTGGATGAACATTTAGGTCATTTTCGTCCTCCCTAGGCTTACTCTTGTCCAATTAGGGTTTTTAACCAATCTTGTGCATCCAATAAGTTTATTTGTGTCATTGGATGAACATTTAGGTCATTTTCGTCCACCCTGGGCTTATTGTTGTTCAATTAGGGTTTTTAACCAATCTTGTGAATCCAATAAGTTCATTTGTGACATTGGATGAACATTTAGGTCATTTTCGTCCTCCCTAGGCTTATTCTTGTCCAAATAGGGTTTTCAACCAATCTTGTGCATCCAATAAGTTTATTTGTGTCATTGGATGAACATTTAGGTCATTTTCGTCCTCCCTAGGCTTATTCTTGTCCAATTAGGGCTCTTAACCAATCTTCTGCATCCAATAAGTTCATTTGTGTCATTGGATGAACATTTCGGTCATTTTCGTCCTCCCTAGGCCTATTCTTGTCCAATTAGGGTTTCTAACCAATCTTGTGCATCCAATAAGTTTATTTGTGTCATTGGATGAACATTTAGGTCATTTTCGTCCTCCCTAGGCTTATTCTTGTCCAATTAGGGTTTTTAACCAATCTTCTGCATTGAATAAGTTCATTTGTGTCATTGGATGAACATTTAGGTCATTTTCGTCCACCCTGGGCTTATTGTTGTTCAATTAGGGTTTTTAACCAATCTTGTGAATCCAATAAGTTCATTTGTGTCATTGGATGAACATTTAGGTCATTTTAGTCCTCCCTAGGCTTACTCTTGTCCAATTAGGGTTTTTAACCAATCTTGTGCATCCAATAAGTTTATTTGTGTCATTGGATGAACATTTAGGTCATTTTCGTCCACCCTGGGCTTATTGTTGTTCAATTAGGGATTTTAACCAATCTTGTGAATCCAATAAGTTCATTTGTGACATTGGATGAACATTTAGGTCATTTTCGTCCTCCCTAGGCTTATTCTTGTCCAATTAGGGTTTTCAACCAATCTTGTGCATCCAATAAGTTTATTTGTGTCATGGGATCAACATTTAGGTCATTTTCGTCCTCCCTAGGCTTGTTCTTGTCCAATTAGGGCTCTTAACCAATCTTCTGCATCCAATAAGTTCATTTGTGTCATTGGATGAACATTTAGGTCATTTTCGTCCTCCCTAGTCTTATTCTTGTCCAATTAGGGTTTTAAGCAATCTTGTGCATCCGATAAGTTTATTTGTGTCATTGGATGAATATTTAGGTCATTTTCATCCTACCTAGGCTAATTCTTGTCCAATTAGGGTTTTTAACCAATCTTGTACATCCAATAAGTTCATTTGTGTCATTGGATGAACAATTAGGTCATTTTCCTCCACCCTAGGCTTATTCTTGTCCAATTAGGGTTTTTAACCAATCTTGTGCATCCAATAAGTTTATTTGTGTCATTGGATGAACATTTAGGACATTTTCGTCCTCCCTAGGCTTATTCTTGTCCAATTAGGGTTTTTAACCAATCTTCTGCATCCAATAAGTTCATTTGTGTCATTGGATGAACATTTAGGTCATTTTCGTCCACCCTGGGCTTATTGTTGTTCAATTAGGGTTTTTAACCAATCTTGTGAATCCAATAAGTTCATTTGTGTCATTGGATGAACATTTAGGTCATTTTCGTCCTCCCTAGGCTTACTCTTGTCCAATTAGGGTTTTTAACCAATCTTGTGAATCCAATAAGTTCATTTGTGTCATTGGATGAACATTTAGGTCATTTTCGTCCTCCCTAGGCTTATTCTTGTCCAATTAGGGTTTTTAACCAATCTTGTGCATCCAATAAGTTCATTTGTGTCATTGGATGAACATTTAGGTCATTTTCGTCCTCCCTAGGCTTATTCTTGTCCAATTAGGGTTTTTAACCAATCTTGTGCATCCAATAAGTTCATTTGTGTCATTGGTTGAACATTTAGGTCATTTTCGTCCTCCCTAGGCTTATTCTTGTCCAATTAGGGTTTTTAACCATCCTTGTGCATCCAATAAGTTCATTTGTGTCATTGGTGGAACATTTAGGTCATTTACGTCCTCCCTAGTCTTATTCTTGTCCAATTAGGGTTTTTATGCAATCTTGTGCATCCAATAGGTGTGTTTGTGTCATTGGACGAACATTTAGGTCATTTTCGTCCTCCCTAGGCTTATTCTTGTCCGATTAGGGTTTTTAACCAATCTTGTGCATCCAATAAGTTCATTTGTGTCATTGGATGAACATTTAGGTCATTTTCGTCCTCCCTAGTCTTATTCTTGTCCAATTAGGGTTTTAAGCAATCTTGTGCGTCCAATATGTGGGTTTGTGTCATTGGATGAACATTTAGGTCATTTTCGTCCTCCCTATGCTTATTCTTGTCCAATTAGGGTTTTTAACCAATCTTGTGAATCCAATAAGTTCATTTGTGTCATTGGATGATTATTTAGGTCATTTTCGTCCTCCCTAGTCTTATTCTTGTCCAATTAGGGTTTTTATGCAATCTTGTGCATCCAATAGGTGTGTTTGTGTCATTGGACGAACATTTAGGTCATTTTCGTCCTCCCTAGGCTTATTCTTGTCCAAGTAGGGTTTTTAACCAATCTTGTGCATCCAATAAGTGCATTTGTGTCATTGGATGAACATTTAGGTCATTTTCGTCCTCCCTAGTCTTATTCTTGTCCAATTAGGGTTTTTATGCAATCTTGTGCATCCAATAGGTGTGTTTGTGTCATTGGAGGAACATTTAGGTCTTTTTCGTCCTCCATAGTCTTATTCTTGTCCAATTAGGGTTTTAACCAATCTTGTGCATCCAATATGTGGGTTTGTGTCATTGGATGAACATTTAGGTCATTTTCGTCCTCCCTAGGCTTATTCTTGTCCAATTAGGGTTTTTAACCAATCTTGTGCATCCAATAAGTTCATTTGTGTCATTGGATGAACATTTAGGTCATTTTCGTCCTCCCTAGGCTTATTCTTGTCCAATTAGGGTTTTTAACCAATCTTGTGCATCCAATAAGTTCATTTGTGTCATTGGATGAACATTTAGGTCATTTTCGTCCTCCCTAGGCTTATTCTTGTCCAGTTAGGGTTTTTAACCAACCTTGTGCATCCAATAAGTTCATTTGTGTCATTGGAGGAACATTTAGGTCATTTTTCGTCCTCCCTAGTCTTATTCTTGTCCAATTCGGGTTTTTATGCAATCTTGTACATCCATTAGGTGTGTTTGTGTCATTGGACGAACATTTAGGTCATTTTCGTCCTCCCTAGGCTTATTCTTGTCCAATTAGGGTTTTTAACCAATCTTGTGCATCCAATAAGTTCATTTGTGTCATTGGATGAACATTTAGGTCATTTTCGTCCTCCCTAGGCTTATTCTTGTCCAATTAGGGTTTCTAACCAACCTTGTGTATCCAATATGTGTGTTTGTGTCATTGGAGGAACATTTTGGTCATTTTCGTCCTCCCTAGTCTTATTCTTGTCGAATTAGGGTTTTTATGCAATCTTGTGCATCCAATAGGTGTGTTTGTGTCATTGGAGGAACATTTAGGTCATTTTCGTCCTCCCTAGTCTTATTCTTTTCCAATTAGGGTTTTTATGCAATCTTGTGCATCCAATAGGTGTGTTTGTGTCATTGGACGAACATTTAGGTCATTTTCGTCCTCCCTAGGCTTATTCTTGTCCAAGTAGGGTTTTTAACCAATCTTGTGCATCCAATAAGTTCATTTGTGTCATTGGATGAACATTTAGGTCATTTTCGTCCTCCCTAGGCTTATTCTTGTCCAATTAGGGTTTCTAACCAATCTTGTGCATCCAATAGGTGTATTTGTGTCATTGGATGAACATTTTGGTCATTTTCGTCCTCCCTAGGCTTATTCTTGTCCAATTAGGGTTTTTAAGCAATCTTGTGAATCTGATAAGTTCATTTGTGTCATTGGATGAACATTTAGGTCATTTTCGTCCTCCCTAGGTTTATTCTTGTCCAATTAGGGTTTTTAACCAATCTTGTGCATCCAATAAGTTCATTTGTGTCATTGGATGAACATTTAGGTCATTTTCTTCCTCCCTAGGCTTATTCTTGTCCAATTAGGGTTTTTAAGCAATCTTGTGCATCCAATAAGTTCATTTCTGTCATTGGATGTACATTTAGGTCATTTTCGTCCTCCCTAGGCTTATTTTTGTCCAATTAGGGGTTCTAACCAATCTTGTGCATCCAATAGGTGTATTTGTGTCATTGGATGAACATTTAGGTCATTTTCGTCCTCCCTAGGCTTATTCTTGTCCAATTAGGGTTTTTAACCAATCTTGTGCATCCAATAAGTTCATTTGTGTCATTGGATGAACATTTAGGTCATTTTCGTCCTCCCTAGGCTTATTCTTGTCCAATTAGGGTTTTTAACCAATCTTGTGCATCCAATAAGTTCATTTGTGTCATTGGATGAACATTTAGGTCATTTTTGTCCACCCAAGGCTTATTCTTGTCCAATTAGGGTTTTTAACCAATCTTGTGCATCCAATAAGTTCATTTGTGTCATTTGACGAACATTTAGGTCATTTTCGTCCTCCCTAGGCTTATTCTTGTCCAATTAGGGTTTTTAACCAATCTTGTGCATCCAATAAGTTCATTTGTGTCATTGGATGAACATTTAGGTCATTTTCGTCCACCCTAGGCTTATTCTTGTCCAATTAGAGTTTTTAACCAATCTTGTGCATCCAATAAGTTCATTTGTGTCATTGGATGAACATTTAGATCATTTTCGTCCTCCCAAGGCTTATTCTTGTCCAATTAGGGTTTTTAACCAATCTTGTGTATCCAATAAGTTCATTTGTGTCGTTGGATGAACATTTAGGTCATTTTCGTCCTCCCTAGGCTTATTCTTGTCCAATTAGGGTTTTTAACCAATCTTGTGCATCCAATAAGTTCATTTGTGTCATTGGATGAACATTTAGGTCATTTTCGTCCTCCCTAGGCTTATTCTTGTTCAATTAGGGTTTCTAACCAATCTTGTGCATCCAATAGGTGTGTTTGTGTCATTGGATGAACATTTAGGTCATTTTCGTCCTCTCTAGTCTTATTCTTGTCCAATTAGGGTTTTAAGCAATCTTGTGCATCCAATAAGTTCATTTGTGTCATTGGATGAACATTTAGGTCATTTTCGTCCTCCCTAGGCTTATTCTTGCCCAATTAGGATTTTTAACCAATCTTGTGCATCCAATAAGTTCATTTGTGTCATTGGATGAACATTTAGGTCATTTTCGTCCTCCCTAGGCTTATTCTTGTCCAATTAGGGTTTCTAACCAATCTTGTGCATCCAATAAGTTTATTTGTGTCATTGGATGAACATTTAGGTCATTTTCGTCCTCCCTAGGCTTATTCTTGTCCGATTAGGGTTTTTAACCAATCTTCTGCATTGAATAAGTTCATTTGTGTCATTGGATGAACATTTAGGTCATTTTCGTCCACCCTGGGCTTATTGTTGTTCAATTAGGGTTTTTAACCAATCTTGTGAATCCAATAAGTTCATTTGTGTCATTGGATGAACATTTAGGTCATTTTAGTCCTCCCTAGGCTTACTCTTGTCCAATTAGGATTTTTAACCAATCTTGTGCATCCAATAAGTTTATTTGTGTCATTGGATGAACATTTAGGTCATTTTCGTCCACCCTGGGCTTATTGTTGTTCAATTAGGGTTTTTAACCAATCTTGTGAATCCAATAAGTTCATTTGTGACATTGGATGAACATTTAGGTCATTTTCGTCCTCCCTAGGCTTATTCTTGTCCAATTAGGGTTTTCAACCAATCTTGTGCATCCAATAAGTTTATTTGTGTCATGGGATGAACATTTAGGTCATTTTCGTCCTCCCTAGGCTTGTTCTTGTCCAATTAGGGCTCTTAACCAATCTTCTGCATCCAATAAGTTCATTTGTGTCATTGGATGAACATTTAGGTCATTTTCGTCCTCCCTAGTCTTATTCTTGTCCAATTAGGGTTTTAAGCAATCTTGTGCATCCGATAAGTTTATTTGTGTCATTGGATGAATATTTAGGTCATTTTCATCCTACCTAGGCTAATTCTTGTCCAATTAGGGTTTTTAACCAATCTTGTACATCCAATAAGTTCATTTGTGTCATTGGATGAACAATTAGGTCATTTTCCTCCACCCTAGGCTTATTCTTGTCCAATTAGGGTTTTTAACCAATCTTGTGCATCCAATAATTTTATTTGTGTCATTGGATGAACATTTAGGACATTTTCGTCCTCCCTAGGCTTATTCTTGTCCAATTAGGGTTTTTAACCAATCTTCTGCATCCAATAAGTTCATTTGTGTCATTGGATGAACATTTAGGTCATTTTCGTCCACCCTGGGCTTATTGTTGTTCAATTAGGGTTTTTAACCAATCTTGTGAATCCAATAAGTTCATTTGTGTCATTGGATGAACATTTAGGTCATTTTCGTCCTCCCTAGGCTTACTCTTGTCCAATTAGGGTTTTTAACCAATCTTGTGAATCCAATAAGTTCATTTGTGTCATTGGATGAACATTTAGGTCATTTTCGTCCTCCCTAGGCTTACTCTTGTCCAATTAGGGTTTTTAACCAATCTTGTGCATCCAATAAGTTTATTTGTGTCATTGGATGAACATTTAGGTCATTTTCGTCCACCCTGGGCTTATTGTTGTTCAATTAGGGTTTTTAACCAATCTTGTGAATCCAATAAGTTCATTTGTGACATTGGATGAACATTTAGGTCATTTTCGTCCTCCCTAGGCTTATTCTTGTCCAATTAGGGTTTTCAACCAATCTTGTGCATCCAATAAGTTTATTTTTGTCATTGGATGAACATTTAGGTCATTTTCGTCCTCCCTAGGCTTATTCTTGTCCAATTAGGGCTCTTAACCAATCTTCTGCATCCAATAAGTTCATTTGTGTCATTGGATGAACATTTCGGTCATTTTCGTCCTCCCTAGGCCTATTCTTGTCCAATTAGGGTTTCTAACCAATCTTGTGCATCCAATAAGTTTATTTGTGTCATTGGATGAACATTTAGGTCATTTTCGTCCTCCCTAGGCTTATTCTTGTCCGATTAGGGTTTTTAACCAATCTTCTGCATTGAATAAGTTCATTTGTGTCATTGGATGAACATTTAGGTCATTTTCGTCCACCCTGGGCTTATTGTTGTTCAATTAGGGTTTTTAACCAATCTTGTGAATCCAATAAGTTCATTTGTGTCATTGGATGAACATTTAGGTCATTTTAGTCCTCCCTAGGCTTACTCTTGTCCAATTAGGGTTTTTAACCAATCTTGTGCATCCAATAAGTTTATTTGTGTCATTGGATGAACATTTAGGTCATTTTCGTCCACCCTGGGCTTATTGTTGTTCAATTAGGGTTTTTAACCAATCTTGTGAATCCAATAAGTTCATTTGTGACATTGGATGAACATTTAGGTCATTTTCGTCCTCCCTAGGCTTATTCTTGTCCAATTAGGGTTTTCAACCAATCTTGTGCATCCAACAAGTTTATTTGTGTCATGGGATGAACATTTAGGTCATTTTCGTCCTCCCTAGGCTTGTTCTTGTCCAATTAGGGCTCTTAACCAATCTTCTGCATCCAATAAGTTCATTTGTGTCATTGGATGAACATTTAGGTCATTTTCGTCCTCCCTAGTCTTATTCTTGTCCAATTAGGGTTTTAAGCAATCTTGTGCATCCGATAAGTTTATTTGTGTCATTGGATGAATATTTAGGTCATTTTCATCCTCCCTAGGCTTATTCTTGTCCAATTAGGGTTTTAAACCAATCTTGTACATCCAATAAGTTGATTTGTGTCATTGGATGAATATTTAGGTCATTTTCATCCTCCCTAGGCTTATTCTTGTCCAATTAGGGTTTCTAACCAATCTTGTGCATCCAATAAGTTTATTTGTGTCATTGGATGAACATTTAGGTCATTTTCGTCCTCCCTAGGCTTATTCTTGTCCAATTAGGGTTTTTAACCAATCTTGTGCATCCAATAAGTTCATTTGTATCATTGGATGAACATTTAGGTCATTTTCGTCCTCCCTAGTCTTATTCTTGTCCGATTAGGGTTTTTATGCAATCTTGTGCATCCAATAGGTGTGTTTGTGTCATTGGACGAACATTTAGGTCATTTTCGTCCTCCCTAGGCTTATTCTTGTCCAAGTAGGGTTTTTAACCAATCTTGTGCATCCAATAAGTTCATTTGTGTCATTGGATGAACATTTAGGTCATTTTCGTCCTCCCTAGGCTTATTCTTGTCCAATTAGGGTTTCTAACCAATCTTGTGCATCCAATAGGTGTATTTGTGTCATTGGATGAACATTTTGGTCATTTTCGTCCTCCCTAGGCTTATTCTTGTCCAATTAGGGTTTTTAAGCAATCTTGTGAATCTGATAAGTTCATTTGTGTCATTGGATGAACATTTAGGTCATTTTCGTCCTCCCTAGGTTTATTCTTGTCCAATTAGGGTTTTTAACCAATCTTGTGCATCCAATAAGTTCATTTGTGTCATTGGATGAACATTTAGGTCATTTTCTTCCTCCCTAGGCTTATTCTTGTCCAATTAGGGTTTTTAAGCAATCTTGTGCATCCAATAGGTGTGTTTGTGTCATTGGACGAACATTTAGGTCATTTTCGTCCTCCCTAGGCTTATTCTTGTCCAATTAGGGTTTTTAACCAATCTTGTGCATCCAATAAGTTCATTTGTGTCATTGGAGTAACATTTAGGTCATTTTCGTCCTCCCTAGTCTTATTCTTGTCGAATTAGGGTTTTTATGCAATCTTGTGCATCCAATAGGTGTGTTTGTGTCATTGGAGGAACATTTAGGTCATTTTCGTCCTCCCTAGTCTTATTCTTGTCCAATTAGGGTTTTTATGCAATCTTGTGCATCCAATAGGTGTGTTTGTGTCATTGGACGAACATTTAGGTCATTTTCGTCCTCCCTAGGCTTATTCTTGTCCAATGAGGTTTTTAACCAATCATGTGCATACAATAAGTTCATTTGTGTCATTGGATGAACATTTAGGTCATTTTCGTCCTCCCTAGTCTTATTCTTGTCCAATTAGGGTTTTTATGCAATCTTGTGCATCCAATAGGTGTGTTTGTGTCATTGGAGGAACATTTAGGTCATTTTCGTCCTCCCTAGTCTTATTCTTGTCCAATGAGGGTTTTTATGCAATCTTGTGCATCCAATAGGTGTGTTTGTGTCATTGGAGGAACATTTAGGTCATTTTCGTCCTCCCTAGTCTTATTCTTGTCCAATTAGGGTTTTTATGCAATCTTGTGCATCCAATAGGTGTGTTTGTGTCATTGGACGAACATTTAGGTCATTTTCGTCCTCCCTAGGCTTATTCTTGTCCAATTAGGGTTTTTCACCAATCTTGTGCATGCAATAAGTTCATTTGTGTCATTGGATGAACATTTAGGTCATTTTCGTCCTCCCTAGGCTTATTCTTGTCCAATTAGGGTTTTTAACCAATCTTGTGCATCCAATAAGTTCATTTGTGTCATTGGATGAACATTTAGGTCATTTTCGTCCACCCTAGGCTTATTCTTGTCCAATTAGTGTTTTTAACTAATCTTGTGCATCCAACAAGTTCATTTGTGTCATTGGATGAACATTTATGTCATTTTCGTCCTCCCAAAGCTTATTCTTGTCCAACTAGGGTTTTTAACCAATCTTGTGCATCCAATAGGTGTGTTTGTGTCATTGGATGAACATTTAGGTCATTTTCGTCCTCCCTAGTCTTATTCTTGTCCAATTAGGGTTTTAAGCAATCTTGTGCATCCAATAAGTTCATTTGTGTCATTGGATGACAATTTAGGTCATTTTCGTCCTCCCTAGGCTTATTCTGGTCCAATTAGGGTTTTAAGCAATCTTGTGCATCCAATAAGTTCATTTGTGTCATTGGATTAAGATTTAAGTCATTTTCGTCCTCCCTAGGCTTATTCTTGTCCAGTTTGGGTTTTTAACCAATCTTGTGCATCCAATAGGTGTGTTTGTGTCATTGGATGAACATTTAGGTCATTTTCGTCCTACCTAGGCTTATTCTTGTCCAATTAGGGTTTTTAACCAATCTTGTGCATCCAATAGGTGTGTTTGTGTCATTGGATGAACATTTAGGTCATTTTCGTCCTCCCTAGGCTTATTCTTGTCCAATTAGGGTTTTTAACCAATCTTGTGCATCCAATAAGTTCATTTGTGTCATTGGATGAACATTTAGGTCATTTTCGTCCACCCTAGGCTTATTCTTGTCCAATTAGGGTTTTTAACCAATCTTGTGCATCCAATAAGTTCATGTGTGTCATTGGATGAACATTTAGGTCATTTTCGTCCTCCCAAGGCTTATTCTTGTCCAATTAGGGTTTGTAACCAATCTTGTGCATCCAATAGGTGTGTTTGTGTCATTGGATGAACATTTAGGTCATTTTCGTTCATTCTAGGCTTATTCTTGTCCAATTAGGGTTTCTAACCAATCTTGTGCATCCAATAGGTGTGTTTGTGTCATTGGATGAACATTTAGGTCATTTTCGTCCTCCCTAGGCTTATTCTTGTCCAATTAGGGTTTTTAACCAATCTTGTGCATCCAATAAGTTCATTTGTGTCATTGGATGAACATTTAGGTCATTTTCGTCCACCCTAGGCTTATTCTTGTCCAATTAGGGTTTTTAACCAATCTTGTGCATCCAATAAGTTCATTTGTGTCCTTGGATGAACATTTAGGTCATTTTCGTCCTCCCTAGGCTTATTCTTGTCCAATTAGGGTTTTTAACCAATCTTGTGCATCCAATAAGTTCATTTGTGTCATTGGATGAACATTTAGGTCATTTTCGTCCTCCCTAGGCTTACTCTTGTCCAATTAGGGTTTTTAACCAATCTTGTGCATCCAATAAGTTTATTTGTGTCATTGGATGAACATTTAGGTCATTTTCGTCCACCCTGGGCTTATTGTTGTTCAATTAGGGTTTTTAACCAATCTTGTGAATCCAATAAGTTCATTTGTGACATTGGATGAACATTTAGGTCATTTTCGTCCTCCCTAGGCTTATTCTTGTCCAAATAGGGTTTTCAACCAATCTTGTGCATCCAATAAGTTTATTTGTGTCATTGGATGAACATTTAGGTCATTTTCGTCCTCCCTAGGCTTATTCTTGTCCAATTAGGGCTCTTAACCAATCTTCTGCATCCAATAAGTTCATTTGTGTCATTGGATGAACATTTCGGTCATTTTCGTCCTCCCTAGGCCTATTCTTGTCCAATTAGGGTTTCTAACCAATCTTGTGCATCCAATAAGTTTATTTGTGTCATTGGATGAACATTTAGGTCATTTTCGTCCTCCCTAGGCTTATTCTTGTCCAATTAGGGTTTTTAACCAATCTTCTGCATTGAATAAGATCATTAGTGTCATTGGATGAACATTTAGGTCATTTTCGTCCACCCTGGGCTTATTGTTGTTCAATTAGGGTTTTTAACCAATCTTGTGAATCCAATAAGTTCATTTGTGTCATTGGATGAACATTTAGGTCATTTTAGTCCTCCCTAGGCTTACTCTTGTCCAATTAGGGTTTTTAACCAATCTTGTGCATCCAATAAGTTTATTTGTGTCATTGGATGAACATTTAGGTCATTTTCGTCCACCCTGGGCTTATTGTTGTTCAATTAGGGATTTTAACCAATCTTGTGAATCCAATAAGTTCATTTGTGACATTGGATGAACATTTAGGTCATTTTCGTCCTCCCTAGGCTTATTCTTGTCCAATTAGGGTTTTCAACCAATCTTGTGCATCCAATAAGTTTATTTGTGTCATGGGATCAACATTTAGGTCATTTTCGTCCTCCCTAGGCTTGTTCTTGTCCAATTAGGGCTCTTAACCAATCTTCTGCATCCAATAAGTTCATTTGTGTCATTGGATGAACATTTAGGTCATTTTCGTCCTCCCTAGTCTTATTCTTGTCCAATTAGGGTTTTAAGCAATCTTGTGCATCCGATAAGTTTATTTGTGTCATTGGATGAATATTTAGGTCATTTTCATCCTACCTAGGCTAATTCTTGTCCAATTAGGGTTTTTAACCAATCTTGTACATCCAATAAGTTCATTTGTGTCATTGGATGAACAATTAGGTCATTTTCCTCCACCCTAGGCTTATTCTTGTCCAATTAGGGTTTTTAACCAATCTTGTGCATCCAATAAGTTTATTTGTGTCATTGGATGAACATTTAGGACATTTTCGTCCTCCCTAGGCTTATTCTTGTCCAATTAGGGTTTTTAACCAATCTTCTGCATCCAATAAGTTCATTTGTGTCATTGGATGAACATTTAGGTCATTTTCGTCCACCCTGGGCTTATTGTTGTTCAATTAGGGTTTTTAACCAATCTTGTGAATCCAATAAGTTCATTTGTGTCATTGGATGAACATTTAGGTCATTTTCGTCCTCCCTAGGCTTACTCTTGTCCAATTAGGGTTTTTAACCAATCTTGTGAATCCAATAAGTTCATTTGTGTCATTGGATGAACATTTAGGTCATTTTCGTCCTCCCTAGGCTTACTCTTGTCCAATTAGGGTTTTTAACCAATCTTGTGCATCCAATAAGTTTATTTGTGTCATTGGATGAACATTTAGGTCATTTTCGTCCACCCTGGGCTTATTGTTGTTCAATTAGGGTTTTTAACCAATCTTGTGAATCCAATAAGTTCATTTGTGACATTGGATGAACATTTAGGTCATTTTCGTCCTCCCTAGGCTTATTCTTGTCCAAATAGGGTTTTCAACCAATCTTGTGCATCCAATAAGTTTATTTGTGTCATTGGATGAACATTTAGGTCATTTTCGTCCTCCCTAGGCTTATTCTTGTCCAATTAGGGCTCTTAACCAATCTTCTGCATCCAATAAGTTCATTTGTGTCATTGGATGAACATTTCGGTCATTTTCGTCCTCCCTAGGCCTATTCTTGTCCAATTAGGGTTTCTAACCAATCTTGTGCATCCAATAAGTTTATTTGTGTCATTGGATGAACATTTAGGTCATTTTCGTCCTCCCTAGGCTTATTCTTGTCCGATTAGGGTTTTTAACCAATCTTCTGCATTGAATAAGTTCATTTGTGTCATTGGATGAACATTTAGGTCATTTTCGTCCACCCTGGGCTTATTGTTGTTCAATTAGGGTTTTTAACCAATCTTGTGAATCCAATAAGTTCATTTGTGTCATTGGATGAACATTTAGGTCATTTTAGTCCTCCCTAGGCTTACTCTTGTCCAATTAGGGTTTTTAACCAATCTTGTGCATCCAATAAGTTTATTTGTGTCATTGGATGAACATTTAGGTCATTTTCGTCCACCCTGGGCTTATTGTTGTTCAATTAGGGTTTTTAACCAATCTTGTGAATCCAATAAGTTCATTTGTGACATTGGATGAACATTTAGGTCATTTTCGTCCTCCCTAGGCTTATTCTTGTCCAATTAGGGTTTTCAACCAATCTTGTGCATCCAACAAGTTTATTTGTGTCATGGGATGAACATTTAGGTCATTTTCGTCCTCCCTAGGCTTGTTCTTGTCCAATTAGGGCTCTTAACCAATCTTCTGCATCCAATAAGTTCATTTGTGTCATTGGATGAACATTTAGGTCATTTTCGTCCTCCCTAGTCTTATTCTTGTCCAATTAGGGTTTTAAGCAATCTTGTGCATCCGATAAGTTTATTTGTGTCATTGGATGAATATTTAGGTCATTTTCATCCTCCCTAGGCTTATTCTTGTCCAATTAGGGTTTTAAACCAATCTTGTACATCCAATAAGTTGATTTGTGTCATTGGATGAATATTTAGGTCATTTTCATCCTCCCTAGGCTTATTCTTGTCCAATTAGGGTTTCTAACCAATCTTGTGCATCCAATAAGTTTATTTGTGTCATTGGATGAACATTTAGGTCATTTTCGTCCTCCCTAGGCTTATTCTTGTCCAATTAGGGTTTTTAACCAATCTTGTGCATCCGATAAGTTTATTTGTGTCATTGGATGAACATTTAGGTCATTTTCGTCCTCCCTAGGCTTATTCTTGTCCAATTAGGGTTTTTAACCAATCTTCTGCATTGAATAAGTTCATTTGTGTCATTGGATGAACATTTAGGTCATTTTCGTCCACCCTGGGCTTATTGTTGTTCAATTAGGGTTTTTAACTAATCTTGTGCATCCAATAAGTTCATTTGTGTCATTGGATGAACATTTAGGTCATTTTTGTCCTCCCTAGTCTTATTCTTGTCCAATTAGGGTTTTAAGCAATCTTGTGCATCCGATAAGTTCATTTGTGTCATTGGATGAATATTTAGGTCATTTTCATCCTCCCTAGGCTTATTCTTGTCCAATTAGGGTTTTTAACCAATCTTCTGCATCCAATAAGTTCATCTGTGTCATTGGATGAACATTTAGGTCATTTTCGTCCACCCTGTGCTTATTGTTGTTCAATTAGGGTTTTTAACTAATCTTGTGCATCCAATAAGTTCATTTGTGTCATTGGATGAACATTTAGGTCATTTTTGTCCTCCCTAGTCTTATTCTTGTCCAATTAGGGTTTTTAACCAATCTTGTGCATCCAATAAGTTTATTTGTGTCATTGGATGAACATTTAGGTCATTTTCGTCCACCCTGGGCTTATTGTTGTTCAATTAGGGTTTTTAACCAATCTTGTGAATCCAATAAGTTCATTTGTGACATTGGATGAACATTTAGGTCATTTTCGTCCTCCCTAGGCTTATTCTTGTCCAATTAGGGTTTTCAACCAATCTTGTGCATCCAATAAGTTTATTTGTGTCATGGGATGAACATTTAGGTCATTTTCGTCCTCCCTAGGCTTGTTCTTGTCCAATTAGGGCTCTTAACCAATCTTCTGCATCCAATAAGTTCATTTGTGTCATTGGATGAACATTTAGGTCATTTTCGTCCTCCCTAGTCTTATTCTTGTCCAATTAGGGTTTTAAGCAATCTTGTGCATCCGATAAGTTTATTTGTGTCATTGGATGAATATTTAGGTCATTTTCATCCTCCCTAGGCTTATTCTTGTCCAATTAGGGTTTTAAACCAATCTTGTACATCCAATAAGTTGATTTGTGTCATTGGATGAATATTTAGGTCATTTTCATCCTTCCTAGGCTTATTCTTGTCCAATTAGGGTTTCTAACCAATCTTGTGCATCCAATAAGTTTATTTGTGTCATTGGATGAACATTTAGGTCATTTTCGTCCTCCCTAGGCTTATTCTTGTCCAATTAGGGTTTTTAACCAATCTTGTGCATCCGATAAGTTCATTTGTGTCATTGGATGAACATTTAGGTCATTTTCGTCCACCCTGGGCTTATTGTTGTTCAATTAGGGTTTTTAACCAATCTTGTGAATCCAATAAGTTCATTTGTGTCATTGGATGAACATTTAGGTCATTTTCGTCCACCCTGGGCTTATTGTTGTTCAATTAGGGTTTTTAACTAATCTTGTGCATCCAATAAGTTCATTTGTGTCATTGGATGAACATTTAGGTCATTTTTGTCCTCCCTAGTCTTATTCTTGTCCAATTAGGGTTTTTAACCAATCTTGTGCATCCAATAAGTTTATTTGTGTCATTGGATGAACATTTAGGTCATTTTCGTCCACCCTGGGCTTATTGTTGTTCAATTAGGGTTTTTAACCAATCTTGTGAATCCAATAAGTTCATTTGTGACATTGGATGAACATTTAGGTCATTTTCGTCCTCCCTAGGCTTATTCTTGTCCAATTAGGGTTTTCAACCAATCTTGTGCATCCAATAAGTTTATTTTTGTCATTGGATGAACATTTTGGTCATTTTCGTCCTCCCTAGGCTTATTCTTGTCCAATTAGGGCTCTTAACCAATCTTCTGCATCCAATAAGTTCATTTGTGTCATTGGATGAACATTTCGGTCATTTTCGTCCTCCCTAGGCCTATTCTTGTCCAATTAGGGTTTCTAACCAATCTTGTGCATCCAATAAGTTTATTTGTGTCATTGGATGAACATTTAGGTCATTTTCGTCCACCCTGGGCTTATTGTTGTTCAATTAGGGTTTTTAACCAATCTTGTGAATCCAATAAGTTCATTTGTGACATTGGATGAACATTTAGGTCATTTTCGTCCTCCCTAGGCTTATTCTTGTCCAATTAGGGTTTTCAACCAATCTTGTGCATCCAATAAGTTTATTTTTGTCATTGGATGAACATTTAGGTCATTTTCGTCCTCCCTAGGCTTATTCTTGTCCAATTAGGGCTCTTAACCAATCTTCTGCATCCAATAAGTTCATTTGTGTCATTGGATGAACATTTCGGTCATTTTCGTCCTCCCTAGGCCTATTCTTGTCCAATTAGGGTTTCTAACCAATCTTGTGCATCCAATAAGTTTATTTGTGTCATTGGATGAACATTTAGGTCATTTTCGTCCTCCCTAGGCTTATTCTTGTCCGATTAGGGTTTTTAACCAATCTTCTGCATTGAATAAGTTCATTTGTGTCATTGGATGAACATTTAGGTCATTTTCGTCCACCCTGGGCTTATTGTTGTTCAATTAGGGTTTTTAACCAATCTTGTGAATCCAATAAGTTCATTTGTGTCATTGGATGAACATTTAGGTCATTTTCGTCCTCCCTAGGCTTACTCTTGTCCAATTAGGGTTTTTAACCAATCTTGTGCATCCAATAAGTTTATTTGTGTCATTGGATGAACATTTAGGTCATTTTCGTCCACCCTGGGCTTATTGTTGTTCAATTAGGGTTTTTAACCAATCTTGCGAATCCAATAAGTTCATTTGTGACATTGGATGAACATTTAGGTCATTTTCGTCCTCCCTAGGCTTATTCTTGTCCAATTAGGGTTTTCTACCAATCTTGTGCATCCAATAAGTTTATTTGTGTCATGGGATGAACATTTAGGTCATTTTCGTCCTCCCTAGGCTTGTTCTTGTCCAATTAGGGCTCTTAACCAATCTTCTGCATCCAATAAGTTCGTTTGTGTCAATGGATGAACATTTAGGTCATTTTCGTCCTCCCTAGTCTTATTCTTGTCCAGTTATGGTTTTAAGCAATCTTGTGCATCCGATAAGATTATTTGTGTCATTGGATGAATATTTAGGTCATTTTCATCCTCCCTAGGCTTATTCTTGTCCAATTAGGGTTTTAAACCAATCTTGTACATCCAATAAGTTGATTTGTGTCATTGGATGAATATTTAGGTCATTTTCATCCTCCCTAGGCTTATTCTTGTCCAATTAGGGTTTCTAACCAATCTTGTGCATCCAATAAGTTTATTTGTGTCATTGGATGAACATTTAGGTCATTTTCGTCCTCCCTAGGCTTATTCTTGTCCAATTAGGGTTTTTAACCAATCTTGTGCATCCGATAAGTTTATTTGTGTCATTGGATGAACATTTAGGTCATTTTCGTCCTCCCTAGGCTTATTCTTGTCCAATTAGGGTTTTTAACCAATCTTCTGCATTGAATAAGTTCATTTGTGTCATTGGATGAACATTTAGGTCATTTTCGTCCACCCTGGGCTTATTGTTGTTCAATTAGGGTTTTTAACTAATCTTGTGCATCCAATAAGTTCATTTGTGTCATTGGATGAACATTTAGGTCATTTTTGTCCTCCCTAGTCTTATTCTTGTCCAATTAGGGTTTTAAGCAATCTTGTGCATCCGATAAGTTCATTTGTGTCATTGGATGAATATTTAGGTCATTTTCATCCTCCCTAGGCTTATTCTTGTCCAATTAGGGTTTTTAACCAATCTTCTGCATCCAATAAGTTCATCTGTGTCATTGGATGAACATTTAGGTCATTTTCGTCCACCCTGTGCTTATTGTTGTTCAATTAGGGTTTTTAACTAATCTTGTGCATCCAATAAGTTCATTTGTGTCATTGGATGAACATTTAGGTCATTTTTGTCCTCCCTAGTCTTATTCTTGTCCAATTAGGGTTTTTAACCAATCTTGTGCATCCAATAAGTTTATTTGTGTCATTGGATGAACATTTAGGTCATTTTCGTCCACCCTGGGCTTATTGTTGTTCAATTAGGGTTTTTAACCAATCTTGTGAATCCAATAAGTTCATTTGTGACATTGGATGAACATTTAGGTCATTTTCGTCCTCCCTAGGCTTATTCTTGTCCAATTAGGGTTTTCAACCAATCTTGTGCATCCAATAAGTTTATTTTTGTCATTGGATGAACATTTTGGTCATTTTCGTCCTCCCTAGGCTTATTCTTGTCCAATTAGGGCTCTTAACCAATCTTCTGCATCCAATAAGTTCATTTGTGTCATTGGATGAACATTTCGGTCATTTTCGTCCTCCCTAGGCCTATTCTTGTCCAATTAGGGTTTCTAACCAATCTTGTGCATCCAATAAGTTTATTTGTGTCATTGGATGAACATTTAGGTCATTTTCGTCCACCCTGGGCTTATTGTTGTTCAATTAGGGTTTTTAACCAATCTTGTGAATCCAATAAGTTCATTTGTGACATTGGATGAACATTTAGGTCATTTTCGTCCTCCCTAGGCTTATTCTTGTCCAAATAGGGTTTTCAACCAATCTTGTGCATCCAATAAGTTTATTTGTGTCATTGGATGAACATTTAGGTCATTTTCGTCCTCCCTAGGCTTATTCTTGTCCAATTAGGGCTCTTAACCAATCTTCTGCATCCAATAAGTTCATTTGTGTCATTGGATGAACATTTCGGTCATTTTCGTCCTCCCTAGGCCTATTCTTGTCCAATTAGGGTTTCTAACCAATCTTGTGCATCCAATAAGTTTATTTGTGTCATTGGATGAACATTTAGGTCATTTTCGTCCTCCCTAGGCTTATTCTTGTCCGATTAGGGTTTTTAACCAATCTTCTGCATTGAATAAGTTCATTTGTGTCATTGGATGAACATTTAGGTCATTTTCGTCCACCCTGGGCTTATTGTTGTTCAATTAGGGTTTTTAACCAATCTTGTGAATCCAATAAGTTCATTTGTGTCATTGGATGAACATTTAGGTCATTTTAGTCCTCCCTAGGCTTACTCTTGTCCAATTAGGGTTTTTAACCAATCTTGTGCATCCAATAAGTTTATTTGTGTCATTGGATGAACATTTAGGTCATTTTCGTCCACCCTGGGCTTATTGTTGTTCAATTAGGGATTTTAACCAATCTTGTGAATCCAATAAGTTCATTTGTGACATTGGATGAACATTTAGGTCATTTTCGTCCTCCCTAGGCTTATTCTTGTCCAATTAGGGTTTTCAACCAATCTTGTGCATCCAATAAGTTTATTTGTGTCATGGGATGAACATTTAGGTCATTTTCGTCCTCCCTAGGCTTGTTCTTGTCCAATTAGGGCTCTTAACCAATCTTCTGCATCCAATAAGTTCATTTGTGTCATTGGATGAACATTTAGGTCATTTTCGTCCTCCCTAGTCTTATTCTTGTCCAATTAGGGTTTTAAGCAATCTTGTGCATCCGATAAGTTTATTTGTGTCATTGGATGAATATTTAGGTCATTTTCATCCTCCCTAGGCTTATTCTTGTCCAATTAGGGTTTTCAACCAATCTTGTGCATCCAATAAGTTTATTTGTGTCATTGGATGAACATTTAGGTCATTTTCGTCCTCCCTAGGCTTATTCTTGTCCAATTAGGGCTCTTAACCAATCTTCTGCATCCAATAAGTTCATTTGTGTCATTGGATGAACATTTCGGTCATTTTCGTCCTCCCAAGGCCTATTCTTGTCCAATTAGGGTTTCTAACCAATCTTGTGCATCCAATAAGTTTATTTGTGTCATTGGATGAACATTTAGGTCATTTTCGTCCTCCCTAGGCTTATTCTTGTCCAATTAGGGTTTTTAACCAATCTTCTGCATTGAATAAGTTCATTTGTGTCATTGGATGAACATTTAGGTCATTTTCGTCCACCCTGGGCTTATTGTTGTTCAATTAGGGTTTTTAACCAATCTTTTGAATCCAATAAGTTCATTTGTGTCATTGGATGAACATTTAGGTCATTTTCGTCCTCCCTAGGCTTACTCTTGTCCAATTAGGGTTTTTAACCAATCTTGTGCATCCAATAAGTTTATTTGTGTCATTGGATGAACATTTAGGTCATTTTCGTCCACCCTGGGCTTATTGTTGTTCAATTAGTGTTTTTAACCAATCTTGTGAATCCAATAAGTTCATTTGTGACATTGGATGAACATTTAGGTCATTTTCGTCCTCCCTAGGCTTATTCTTGTCCAATTAGGGTTTTCTACCAATCTTGTGCATCCAATAAGTTTATTTGTGTCATGGGATGAACATTTAGGTCATTTTCGTCCTCCCTAGGCTTGTTCTTGTCCAATTAGGGCTCTTAACCAATCTTCTGCATCCAATAAGTTCATTTGTGTCATTGGATGAACATTTAGGTCATTTTCGTCCTCCCTAGTCTTATTCTTGTCCAATTAGGGTTTTAAGCAATCTTGTGCATCCGATAAGTTTATTTGTGTCATTGGATGAATATTTAGGTCATTTTCATCCTCCCTAGGCTTATTCTTGTCCAATTAGGGTTTTAAACCAATCTTGTACATCCAATAAGTTGATTTGTGTCATTGGATGAATATTTAGGTCATTTTCATCCTCCCTAGGCTTATTCTTGTCCATTTAGGGTTTCTAACCAATCTTGTGCATCCAATAAGTTTATTTGTGTCATTGGATGAACATTTAGGTCATTTTCGTCCTCCCTAGGCTTATTCTTGTCCAATTAGGGTTTTTAACCAATCTTGTGCATCCGATAAGTTTATTTGTGTCATTGGATGAACATTTAGGTCATTTTCGTCCTCCCTAGGCTTATTCTTGTCTAATTAGGGTTTTTAACCAATCTTCTGCATTGAATAAGTTCATTTGTGTCATTGGATGAACATTTAGGTCATTTTCGTCCACCCTGGGCTTATTGTTGTTCAATTAGGGTTTTTAACTAATCTTGTGCATCCAATAAGTTCATTTGTGTCATTGGATGAACATTTAGGTCATTTTTGTCCTCCCTAGTCTTATTCTTGTCCAATTAGGGTTTTAAGCAATCTTGTGCATCCGATAAGTTCATTTGTGTCATTGGAAGAATATTTAGGTCATTTTCATCCTCCCTAGGCTTATTCTTGTCCAATTAGGGTTTTTAACCAATCTTCTGCATCCAATAAGTTCATCTGTGTCATTGGATGAACATTTAGGTCATTTTCGTCCACCCTGTGCTTATTGTTGTTCAATTAGCGTTTTAAACCAATCTTGTGCATCCAATAAGTTTATTTGTGTCATTGGATGAACATTTAGGTCATTTTCGTCCTCCCTAGGCTTATTCTCGTCCAATTAGGGTTTTTAACCAATCTTCTGCATCCAATAAGTTCATTTGTGTCATTGGATGAACATTTAGGTCATTTTCGTCCACCCTGGGCTTATTGTTGTTCAATTGGAGTTTTTAACCAATCTTGTGCATCCAATAAGTTTATTTGTGTCATTGGATGAACATTTAGGTCATTTTCGTCCTCCCTAGGCTTATTCTTGTCCAATTAGGGTTTTAAGCAATCTTGAGCATCCAATAAGTTCATTTGTGTAATTGGATGAACATTTAGGTCATTTTCGTCCTCCCTAGGCTTATTCTGGTCCAATTAGGGTTTTTAACCAATCTTGTGCATCCAATAAGTTCATTTGTGTCATTGGATGAACATTTAGGTCATTTTCGTCCACCCTAGGCTTATTGTTTTCCAATTAGGGTTTTTAACCTTTCTTGTGCATCTAATAAGTTCATTTGTGACATTGGATGAACATTTAGGTCATTTTGGTCCTCCCTAGGCTTATTCTTGTCCAATAAGGGTTTTTAACCAATCTTGTGCATCCAATTGTTCATTTGTGTCATTGGATGAACATTTAGGTCATTTTCGTCCTCCCTAGACTCATTCTTGTCCAATTAGGGTTTTAAGCAATCTTGTGCATCCAGTAGGTGTGTTTGTGTCATTGGATTAACATTTAAGTCATTTTCGTCCTCCCTAGGCTTATTCTTGTCCAATTATGGTTTTTAACCAATCTTGTGCATCCAATAAGTTCATTTGTGACCTTGGATGAACATTTACGTCATTTTCGTCCTCCCTAGGCTTATTCTTGTCCAATTAGGGTTTCTAACCAATCTTGTGCATCCAATAAGTTTATTTGTGTCATTGGATGAACATTTAGGTCATTTTCGTCCTCCCTAGGCTTATTCTTGTCCAACTAGGCTTTTTAACCAATCTTGTGCATCCAATATGTTCATTTGTGTCATTGGATAAACATTTAAGTCATTTTCGTCCTCTCTAGGCTTATTCATGTCCAATTAGGGTTTCTAACCAATCTTGTGCATCCAATAGGTGTGTTTGTGTCATTGGATGAACATTTAGGTCATTTTCGTCCTCCCTAGTCTTATTCTAGTCCAATTAGGGTTTTTAACCAATCTTGTGCATCCAATAAGTTCATTTGTGTCATTGGATGAACATTTAGGTCATTTTCGTCCACCCTAGGCTTATTCTTGTCCAATTAGGGTTTTTAACCAATCTTTTGCATCCAATAAGTTCATTTGTGACATTGGATGAACATTTAGGTCATTTTGGTCCTCCCTAGGCTTATTTTTGTCCAATTAGGGTTTTTAACCAATCTTGTGCATCCAATATGTTCATTTGTGTCATTGGATGAACATTTAGGTCATTTTCGTCCTCCCTAGGCTTATACTTGTTCATTTAGGGTTTTAAGCAATCTTGTGCATCCAGTAGGTGTGTTTGTGTCATTGGATTAACATTTAAGTCATTTTCGTCCTCCCTAGGCTTATTCTTGTAGAATTAGGGTGTTTGTTTGTGTCATTGGATGAACATTTAGGTCATTTTCGTCCTCCCTATGCTTATTCTTGTCCAATTAGGGTTTTTAACCAATCTTGTGCATCCAATAGGGTCATTTGTGTCATTGGATGAACATTTAGGTCATTTTCATCCTCCCTAGGCTTATTCTTCTCCAATTAGGGTTTTTAACAAATCTTGTGCATCCAATAAGTTCATTTGTGTCATTGGATGAACATTTAGGTCATTTTCGTCCTCCCTAGTCTTATTCTTGTCCAATTAGGGTTTTAAGCAATCTTGTGCATCCAATAAGTTCATTTGTGTCATTGGATGAATATTTAGGTCATTTTCATCCTCCCTAGGCTTATTCTTGTCCAATTAGGGTTTCTAACCAATCTTGTGCATCCAATAAGTTTATTTGTGTCATTGGATGAACCTTTAGGTCATTTTCGTCCTCCCTAGGCTTATTCTTGTCCAATTAGGGTTTTTAACCAATCTTGTGCATCCAATATGTTCATTTGTGTCATTGGATGAACATTTAGGTCATTTTCATCCTCCCTAGGCTTATTCTTGTCCAATTAGGGTTTCTAACCAATCTTGTGCATCCAATAGGTGTGTTTGTGTCATTGGATGAACATCTAGGTCATTTTCGTCCTCCCTAGTCTTTTTCTTGTCCAATTAGGGTTTTAAGCAATCTTTTGCATCCAATAAGTTCATTTGTGTCATTGGATGAACATTTAGGTCATTTTCTTCCACCCTGGGCTTAGTGTTGTTCAATTAGGGTTTTTAACTAATCTTGTGCATCCAATAAGTTCATTTGTGTCATTGGATGAACATTTAGGTCATTTTCGTCCTCCCTAGTCTTATTCTTGTCCAATTAGGGTTTTAAGCAATCTTGTGCATCCGATAAGTTCATTTGTGTCATTGGATGAATATTTAGGTCATTTTCATCCTCCCTAGGCTTATTCTTGTCCAATTAGGGTTTTTAACCAATCTTCTGCATCCAATAAGTTCATCTGTGTCATTGGATGAACATTTAGGTCATTTTCGTCCACCCTGTGCTTATTGTTGTTCAATTAGCGTTTTGAACCAATCTTGTGCATTCAATAAGTTTATTTGTGTCATTGGATGAACATTTAGGTCATTTTCGTCCACCCTAGGCTTATTCTTGTCCGATTACGGTTTTTAACCAATCTTGTGCATCCATTAAGTTCATTTGTGACATTGGATGAACATTTAGGTCATTTTCGTCCTCCCTAGGCTTATTCTCGTCCAATTAGGGTTTTTAACCAATCTTCTGCATCCAATAAGTTCATTTGTGTCATTGGATGAACATTTAGGTCATTTTCGTCCACCCTGGGCTTATTGTTGTTCAATTGGGGTTTTTAACCAATCTTGTGCATCCAATAAGTTTATTTGTGTCGTTGGATGAACATTTAGGTCATTTTCGTCCTCCCTAGGCTTATTCTTGTCCAATTAGGGTTTTAAGCAATCTTGAGCATCCAATAAGTTCATTTGTGACATTGGATGAACATTTAGGTCATTTTCGTCCTCCCTAGCCTTATTCTGGTCCAATTAGGGTTTTTAACCAATCTTGTGCATCCAATAAGTTCATTTGTGTCATTGGATGAACATTTAGGTCATTTTCGTCCACCCTAGGCTTATTCTTGTCTAATTAGGGTTTTTAACCTATCTTGTGCATCCAATAAGTTCATTTGTGACATTGGATGAACATTTAGGTCATTTTGGTCCTCCCTAGGCTTATTCTTGTCCAATAAGGGTTTTTAACCTATCTTGTGCATCCAATTGTTCATTTGTGTCATTGGATGAACATTTAGGTCATTTTCGTCCTCCCTAGGCTCATTCTTGTCCAATTAGGGTTTTAAGCAATCTTGTGCATCCAGTAGGTGTGTTTGTGTCATTGGATTAACATTTAAGTCATTTTCGTCCTCCCTAGGCTTATTCATGTCCAATTATGGTTTTTAACCAATCTTGTGCATCCAATAAGTTCATTTGTGACCTTGGATGAATATTTAGGTCATTTTCGTCCTCCCTAGGCTTATTCTTGTCCAATTAGGGTTTCTAACCAATCTTGAGCATCCAATAAGTTTATTTGTGTCATTGGATGAACATTTAGGTCATTTTCGTCCTCCCTAGGCTTATTCTTGTCCAATTAGGGTTTTTAACCAATGTTGTGCATCCAATATGTTCATTTGTGTCATTGGATGAACATTTAAGTCATTTTCGTCCTCTCTAGGCTTATTCATGTCCAATTAGGGTTTCTAACCAATCTTGTGCATCCAATAGGTGTGTTTGTGTTATTGGATGAACATTTAGGTCATTTTCGTCGTCCCTAGTCTTATTCTTGTCCAATTAGGGTTTTTAACCAATCTTGTGCATCCAATAAGTTCATTTGTGTCATTGGATGAACATTTAGGTCATTTTCGTCCACCCTAGGCTTATTCTTGTCCAATTAGGGTTTTTAACCAATCTTGTGCATCCAATAAGTTCATTTGTGACATTGGATGAGCATTTAGGTCATTTTGGTCCTCCCTAGGCTTATTTTTGTCCAATTAGGGTTTTTAACCAATCTTGTGCATCCAATATGTTCATTTGTGTCATTGGATGAACATTTAGGTCATTTTCGTCCACCCTAGGCTTATTCTTGTCCAATTACGGTTTTTAACCAATCTTGTGCATCCAATAAGTTCATTTGTGTCATTGGATGAACATTTAGGTCATTTTCGTCCACCCTAGGCTTATTCTTGTCCAATTAGGGTTTTTAACCAATCTTGTGCATCCAATAAGTTCATTTGTGTCATCGGATGAACATTTAGGTCATTTTCGTCCTCCCTAGTCTTATTCTTGTCCAATTAGGGTTTTTATGCAATCTTGTGCATCCAATAGGTGTGTTTGTGTCATTGGAGGAACATTTAGGTCATTTTCGTCCTCCCTAGTCTTATTCTTGTCCAATTAGGGTTTTTATGTAATCTTGTGCATCCAATAGGTGTGTTTGTGTCATTGGAAGAACATTTAGGTCATTTTCGTCTTCCCTAGGCTTATTCTTGTTCGATTAGGGTTTTTAACCAATCTTGTGCATTCAATAAGTTCATTTGTGTCATTGGATGAACATTTAGGTCATTTTCGTCCTCCCTAGTCTTATTCTTGTCGAATTAGGGTTTTTATGCAATCTTGTGCATCCAATAGGTGTGTTTGTGTCATTGGAGGAACATTTAGGTCATTTTTGTCCTCCCTAGGCTTATTCTTGTCCAATTAGGGTTTTTAACCAATCTTGTGCATCCAATAAGTTCATTTGTGTCATTGGATGAACATTTAGGACATTTTCGTCCTCCCAAGTCTTATTCTTGTCCAATTAGGGTTTTTATGCAATCTTGTGCATCCAATAGGTGTGTTTGTGTCATTGGAGGAACATTTAGGTCATTTTCGTCCTCCCTAGTCTTATTCTTGTCCAATTAGGGTTTTTATGCAATCTTGTGCATCCAATAGGTGTGTTTGTGTCATTGGAGGAACATTGAGGTCATTTTCGTCCTCCCTAGTCTTATTCTTGTCGAATTAGGGTTTTTATGCAATGTTGTGCATCCAAAAGGTGTGTTTCTGTCATTGGAGGAACATTTAGGTCATTTTCGTCCTCCCTAGTCTTATTCTTGTCCAATTAGGGTTTTTATGCAATCTTGTGCATCCAATAGGTGTGTTTGTGTCATTGGAGGAACATTTAGGTCATTTTCGTCCTCCCTAGTCTTATTCTTGTCCAATTAGGGTTTTTATGCAATCTTGTGCATCCAATAGATGTGTTTGTTTCATTGGACGAACATTTAGGTCATTTTCGTCCTCCCTAGGCTTATTCTTGTCCAATTAGGGTTTTTAACCAATCTTGTGCATCCAATAAGTTCATTTGTGTCATTGGATGAACATTTAGGTCATTTTCGTCCTCCCTAGGCTTATTCTTGTCCAATTAGGGTTTTTGACCAATCTTGTGCATCCAATAGGTGTGTTAGTGTCATTGGATGAACATTTAGGTCATTTTCGTCCTCCCTAGGCTTATTCTTGTCCAATTAGGGTTTTTAACCAATCTTGTGCATCCAATAAGTTCATTTGTGTCATTGGATTAACATTTAGGTCATTTTCGTCCTCCCTAGGCTTATTCTTGTTCAATTAGGGTTTTTAACCAATCTTGTGCATCCAATAGGTATGTTTGTGTCATTGGATGAACATTTAGGTCATTTTCGTCCTCCCTAGGCTTATTCTTGTCCAATTAGGGTTTTTAACCAATCTTGTGCATCCATTAGGTGTGTTTGTGTCATTGGATGAACATTTAGGTCATTTTCATCCTCCCTAGGCTTATTCTTGTCCAATTAGGGTTTTTAACCAATCTTGTGCATCCAATAGGTGTGTTTGTGTCATTGGATGAACATTTAGGTCATTTTCGTCCTCCCTAGTTTTATTCTTGTCCAATTAGGGTTTTAAGCCAATCTTGTGCATCCAATAGGTGTGTTTGTGTCATTTGATGAACATTTAGGTCATTTTCGTCCTCCCAAGGCTTATTCTTATCCAATTAGGGTTTTAAGCAATCTTGCGCATCCAATAAGTTCATTTGTGTCATTGGATTAAGATTTAAGTCATTTTCGTCCTCCCTATGCTTATTCTTGTCCAGTTAGGGTTTTTAACCAATCTTGTGCATCCAATAGGTGTGTTTGTGTCATTGGATGAACATTTAGGTCATTTTCGTCCTCCCTAGGCTTATTCTTGTCCAATTAGGGTTTTTAACCAATCTTGTGCATCCAATAGGTGTGTTTGTGTCATTGGATGAACATTTAGGTCATTTTCGTTCTTTCTAGGCTTATTCTTGTCCAATTAGGGTTTCTTACCAATCTTGTGCATCCAATAGGTGTGTTTGTGTCATTGGATGAATATTTAGGTCATTTTCGTCCTCCCTAAGCTTATTCTTGTCCAATTAGGGTTTTTAAGCAATCTTGTGCATCCAATAAGTTCATTTGTGTCATTGGATGAACATTTAGGTCATTTTCGTCCTCCCTAGGCTTATTCTTGTCCAATTAGGGTATCTAACCAATCTTGTGCATCCAATAGGTGTGTTTGTGTCATTCGATGAACATTTAGGTCATTTTCATCCTCCCTAGTCTTATTCTTGTCCAATTAGGGTTTTAAGCAATCTTGTGCATCCAATAAGTTCATTTGTGTCATTGGATGAACATTTAGGTCATTTTCGTCCTCCCTAGGCTTATTCTTGTCCAATTAGGGTTTCTAACCAAGCTTGTGCATCCAATAGGTGTGTTTGTGTCATTCGACGAACATTTAGGTCATTTTCGTCCTCCATAGTCTTATTCTTGTCCAATTAGGGTTTTAAGCAATCTTGTGCATCCAATAAGTTCATTTGTGTCATTGGATGAACATTTAGGTCATTTTCGTCCTCCCTAGGCTTATTTTTGTGCAATTAGGGTTTTTAACCAATCTTGTGCATCCAATAGGTGTGTTTGTGTCATTAGATGAACATTTAGGTCACTTTCATCCTCCCTAGGCTTATTGTTGTCCAATTAGGGTTTTTAACCAATCTTGTGCATCCAATAGGTGTGTTTGTGTCATTGGATGAACATTTAGGTCATCTTCGTCCTCCCTAGTTTTATTCTTGTCCAATTAGGGTTTTAAGCCAATCTTGTGCATCCAATAGGTGTGTTTGTGTCATTTGATGAACATTTAGGTCATTTTCGTCCTCCCAAGGCTTATTCTTTTCCAATTAGGGTTTTAAGCAATCTTGTGCATCCAATAAGTTCATTTGTGTCATTGGATTAAGATTTAAGTCATTTTCGTCCTCCCTATGCTTATTCTTGTAAAGTTAGGGTTTTTAACCAATCTTGTGCATCCAATAGGTGTGTTTGTGTCATTGGATGAACATTTAGGTCATTTTCGTCCTCCCTAGGCTTATTCTTGTCCAATTAGGGTTTTTAACCAATCTTGTGCATCCAATAGGTGTGTTTGTGTCATTGGATGAACATTTAGGTCATTTTGTCCTCCCTAGGCTTATTCTTGTCCAATTAGGGTTTTTAACCAATCTTGTGCATCCAATAAGTTCATTTGTGTCATTGGATGAACATTTAGGTCATTTTCGTCCACCCTAGGCTTATTCTTGTCCAATTAGGGTTTTTAACCAATCTTGTGCATCCAATAAGTTCATGTGTGTCATTGGATGAACATTTAGGTCATTTTCGTCCTCCCAAGGCTTATTCTTGTCCAATTAGGGTTTGTAACCAATCTTGTGCATCCAATAGGTGTGTTTGTGTCATTGGATGAACATTTAGGTCATTTTCGTTCATTCTAGGCTTATTCTTGTCCAATTAGGGTTTCTAACCAATCTTGTGCATCCAATAGGTGTGTTTGTGTCATTGGATGAACATTTAGGTCATTTTCGTCCTCCCTAGGCTTATTCTTGTCCAATTAGGGTTTTTAACCAATCTTGTGCATCCAATAAGTTCATTTGTGTCATTGGATGAACATTTAGGTCATTTTCGTCCACCCTAGGCTTATTCTTGTCCAATTAGGGTTTTTAACCAATCTTGTGCATCCAATAAGTTCATTTGTGTCATCGGATGAACATTTAGGTCATTTTTGTCCACCCTGGGCTTATTGTTGTTCAATTAGGGTTTTTAACCAATCTTGTGCATCCAATAAGTTCATTTGTGTCATTGGATGAACATTTAGGTCATTTTCGTCCTCCATAGTCTTATTCTTGTCCATTTAGGGTTTTAAGCGATCTTGTGCATCCGATAAGTTCATTTGTGTCATTGGATGAATATTTAGGTCATTTTCATCCTCCCTAGGCTTATTCTTGTCCAATTAGGGTTTTTAACCAATCTTGTGCATCCAATAAGTTCATTTGTGTCATTGGATGAATATTTAGGTCATTTTCATCCTCCCTAGGCTTATTCTTGTCCAATTAGGGTTTGTAACAAATCTTGTGCATCCAATAAGTTTATTTGTGTCATTGGACGAACATTTAGGTCATTTTCGTCCTCCCTAGGCTTATTCTTGTCCAATTAGGGTTTTTAACCAATCTTGTGCATCCAATATGTTCATTTGTGTCATTGGATGAACATTTAGGTCATTTTCGTCCTCCCTAGGCTTATTCTTGTCCAATTAGGGTTTCTAACCAATCTTGTGCATCCAATAAATTTATTTGTGTCATTGGATGAACATTTAGGTCATTTTCGTCCTCCCTAGGCTTATTCTTGTCCAATTAGGGTTTTTACCCAATCTTGTGCGTCCAATATGTTCATTTGTGTCATTGGATGAACATTTAGGTCATTTTCGTCCTCCCTAGGCTTATTCTTGTCCAATTAGGGTTTCTAACCAATCTTGTGCATCCAATAGGTGTGTTTGTGTCATTGGATGAACATTTAGGTCATTTTCGTCCTCCCTAGTCTTATTGTTGTCCAATTAGGGTTTTTAACCAATCTTGTGCATCCAAAGTTTTATTTGTGTCATTGGATGAACAATTAGGTTATTTTCATCCTCCCTAGGCGTATTCTTGTCCAATTAGGGTTTTTAACCAATCTTGTGCATCCTATAAGTTCATTTGTGTCATTGGATGAACATTTAGGTCATTTTCGTCCTCCCTAGTCTTATTCTTGTCCAATTAGGGTTTTAAGCAATCTTGTACATCTGATAAGTTCATTTGTGTCATTGGATGAATATTTAGGTCATTTTCATCCTCCCTAGGCTTATTCTTGTCCAATTAGGGTTTTTAACCAATCTTGTGCATCCAATAAGTTCATTTGTCTAATTGGATGAACATTTAGGTCATTTTCGTCCTCCATAGGCTTATTCTTGTCCAATTTGGGTTTCTAAACAATCTTGTGCATCCAATAGGTGTGTTTGTGTCATTGGATGAACATTTAGGTCATTTTCGTCCTCCATAGGCTTATTCTTGTCCAATTAGGGTTTCTAAACAATCTTGTGCATCCAATAGGTGTGTTTGTGTCATTGGATGAACATTTAGGTCATTTTCGTCCTCCCTAGGCTTATTCTTGTCCAATTAGGGTTTTTAACCAATCATGTGCATCCAATAAGTTCATTTGTGTCATTGGATGAACATTTAGGTCATTTTCGTCCTCCCTAGTCTTATTCTTGTCCAATTTGGGTTTTAAGCAATCTTGTGCATCCAATAAGTTCATTTGTGTCATTGGATGAACATTTAGGTCATTTTCGTCCTCCCTAGGCTTATTCTTGTCCAGTTAGGGTTTTTAACCAATCTTGTGCATCCAATATGTTCATTTGTGTCATTGGATGAACATTTAGGTCATTTTCGTCCTCCCTGGGCTTATACTTGTTCATTTAGGGTTTTAAGCAATCTTGTGCATCCAGTAGGTGTGTTTGTGTCATTGGATTAACATTTAAGTCTTTTTCGTCCTCCCTAGGCTTATTCTTGTCGAATTAGGGTGTTTGTTTGTGTCGTTGGATGAACATTTAGGTCATTTTCGTCCTCCCTAGGCTTATTCTTGTCCAATTAGGGTTTTTAACCAATCTTGTGCATCCAATAGGGTCATTTGTGTCATTGGATGAACATTTAGGTCATTTTCATCCTCCCTAGGCTTATTCTTCACCAATTGGGGTTTTTAACCAATCTTGTGCATCCAATAAGTTCATTTGTGTCATTGGATGAACATTTAGGTCATTTTCGTCCTCCCTCGGCTTATTCTTGTCCAATTAGGGTTTTTAACCAATCTTGTGCATCCAATATGTTCATTTGTGTCACTGGATGAACATTTAGGTCATTTTCGTCCTCCCTAGGCTTATTCATGTCCAATTAGGGTTTGTAACCAATGTTGTGCATCCAATAGGTGTGTTTGTGTCATTGGATGAACATCTAGGTCATTTTCGTCCTCCCTAGTCTTATTCTTGTCCAATTAGGGTTTTAAGCAATCTTGTGCATCCAATAAGTTCATTTGTGTCATTGGATGAACATTTATGTCATTTTCGTCCTCCATATGCTTATTCTTGTCCAAATAGGGTTTTGAACCAATCTTGTGCATCCAATAGGTGTGTTTGTGTCATTGGATGAACATTTAGGTCATTTTCGTCCACCCTAGGCTTATTCTTGTCCAATTACGGTTTTTAACCAATCTTGTGCATCTAATAAGTTCATTTGTGTCATTGGATGAATATTTAGGTCATTTTCGTCCTCCCTAGTCTTATTCTTGTCCAATTAGGGTTTTAAGCAATCTTGTGCATCCAATAAGTTCATTTGTGTCATTGGATGAATATTTAGGTCATTTTCATCCTCCCTAGGCTTATTCTTGTCCAATTAGGGTTTCTAACCAATCTTGTGCATCCAACAAGTTTATTTGTGTCATTGTATGAACATTTAGGTCATTTTCGTCCTCCCTAGGCTTATTCTTGTCCAGTTAGGGTTTTTAACCAATCTTGTGCATCCAATATGTTCATTTGTGTCATTGGATGAACATGTAGGTCATTTTCGTCCTCCCTAGGCTTATTCTTGTCCAATTAGGGTTTCTAACCAATCTTGTGCATCCAATAGGTGTGTTTGTGTCATTGGATTAACATCTGGGTCATTTTCGTCCTCCCTAGTCTTATTCTTGTCCAATTAGGGTTTTTAAGCAATCTTGTGCATCCAATAAGTTCATTTGTGTCATTGGATGAACATTTATGTCATTTTCGTCGTCTATAGGCTTATTCTTGTCCAATTAGGGATTTTAACCAGTCTTGTGCATCCAATAGGTGTATTTGTGTGATTGGATGAACTTTTAGGTCATTTTCGTCCACCCTAGGCTTATTCTTGTCCAATTACGGTTTTTAACCAATCTTGTGCATCCAATAAGTTCATTTGTGACATTGGATGAACATTTAGGTTATTTTCGTCCTCCCTAGGCTTATTCTTGTCCAATTAGGGTTTTTAACCAAACTTCTGCATCCAATAAGTTCATTTGTGTCATTGGATGAACATTTAGGTCATTTTCGTCCACCCTGGGCTTATTGTTGTTCAATTAGGGTTTTTAACCAATCTTGTGCATCCAATAAGTTCATTTGTGTCATTGGATGAACATTTAGGCCATTTTCGTCCTCCCTAGTCTTATTCTTGTCCAATTATGGTTTTAAGCAATCTTGTGCATCCGATAAGTTCATTTGTGTCGTTGGATGAATATTTAGGTCATTTTCATCCTCCCTAGGCTTATTCTTGTCCAATTATGGTTTTTAACCAATCTTGTGCATCCAATAAGTTCATTTGTGTCATTGGATGAATATTTAGGTCATTTTCATCCTCCCTAGGCATATTCTTGTCCAATTAGGGTTTCTAACAAATCTTGTGCATCCAATAAGTTAGTTTGTGACATTGGATGAACATTTAGGTCATTTTCGTCCTCCCTAAGCTTATTCTTGTCCAATTAGGGTTTTTAACCAATCTTGTGCATCCAATATGTTCATTTGTGTCATTGGATGAATATTTAGGTCATTTTCATCCTCCCTAGGCTTATTCTTGTCCAATTAGGGTTTCTAACCAATCTTGTGCATCCAATAAGTTTATTTGTGTCATTGGATGAACATTTAGGTCATTTTCGTCCTCCCTAGGCTTATTCTTGTCCAATTAGGGTTTTTAACCAATCTTGTGCATCCAATATGTTCATTTGTGCCATTGGATGAACATTTAGGTCATTTTCATCCTCCCTAGGCTTATTCTTGTCCAATTAGGGTTTCTAACCAATCTGGTGCATCCAATAGGTGTGTTTGTGTCATTGGATGAACATCTAGGTCATTTTCGTCCTCCCTAGTCTTATTCTTGTCCAATTAGGGTTTTAAGCAATCTTGTGCATCCAATAAGTTCATTTGTGTCATTGGATGAACATTTATGTCATTTTCGTCCTCCATATGCTTATTCTTGTCCAAATAGGGTTTTTAACCAATCTTGTGCATCCAATAGGTGTGTTTGTGTCATTGGATGAACATTTAGGTCATTTTCGTCCACCCTAGGCTTATTCTTGTCCAATTACGGTTTTTAACCAATCTTGTGCATCCAATAAGTTCATTTGTGACATTGGATGAACATTTAGGTCATTTTCGTCCTCCCTAGGCTTATTCTTGTCCAATTAGGGCTTTTAACCAATCTTCTGCATCCAATAAGTTCATTTGTGTCATCGGATGAACATTTAGGTCATTTTTGTCCACCCTGGGCTTAATGTTGTTCAATTAGGGTTTTTAACCAATCTTGTGAATCCAATAAGTTCATTTGTGTCATTGGATGAACATTTAGGTCATTTTCGTCCTCCATAGTCTTATTCTTGTCCAATTAGGGTTTTAAGCAATCTTGTGCATCTGATATGTTCATTTGTGTCATTGGATGAATATTTAGGTCATTTTCATCCTCCCTAGGCTTATTCTTGTCCAATTAGGGTTTTTAACCAATCTTGTGCATCCAATAAGTTCATTTGTGTCATTGGATGAATATTTAGGTCATTTTCATCCTCCCTAGGCTTATTCTTGTCCAATTAGGGTTTCTAACAAATCTTGTGCATCCAATAAGTTTATTTGTGTCATTGGACGAACATTTAGGTCATTTTCGTCCTCCCTAGGCTTATTCTTGTCCAATTAGGGTTTTTAACCAATCTTGTGCATCCAATATGTTCATTTGTGTCATTGGATGAACATTTATGTCATTTTCGTCCTCCCTAGGCTTATTCTTGTCCAATTAGGGTTTCTAACCAATCTTGTGCATCCAATAAATTTATTTGTGTCATTGGATGAACATTTAGGTCATTTTCGTCCTCCCTAGGCTTATTCTTGTCCAATTAGGGTTTTTAACCAATCTTGTGCATCAAATATGTTCATTTGTGTCATTTGATGAACATTTAGGTCATTTTCGTCCTCCCTAGGCTTATTCTTGTCCAATTAGGGACTCTAAACAATCTTGTGCATCCAATAGGTGTGTTTGTGTCATTGGATGAACATTTAGGTCATTTTCATCCTCCCTAGGCTTATTCTTGTCCAATTAGGGTTTCTAACCAATCTTGTGCATCCAATAAGTTTATTTGTGTCATTGGATGAACATTTAGGTCATTTTCTTCCTCCCTATGCTTATTCTTGTCCAATTAAGGTTTTTAACCAATCTTCTGCATTCAATATGTTCATTTGTGTCGTTGGATGAACATTTAGGTCATTTTCGTCCACCCTGGGCTTATTGTTGTTCAATTAGGGTTTTTAACCAATCTTGTGCATCCAATAAGTTCATTTGTGTCATTGGATGAACATTTAGGTCATTTTCGTCCTCCCTAGTCTTATTCTTGTCCAATTAGGGTTTTAATCAATCTTGTGCATCCGATAAGTTCATTTGTGTCTTTGGATGAATATTTAGGTGATTTTCATCCTCCCTAGGCTTATTCTTGTCCAATTAGGGTTTTTAACCAATCTTCTGCATCCAATAAGTTCATTTGTGTCATTGGATGAACATTTAGGTCATTTTCGTCCACCCTGGGCTTATTGTTGTTCAATTAGGGTTTTTAACCAATCTTGTGCGTCCAATAAGTTTATTTGTGTCATTGGAGGAACATTTAGGTCATTTTCGTCCTCCCTAGGCTTATTCTGGTCCAATTAGGGTTTTTAACCAATCTTGTGCATCCAATAGGTGTCTTTGTGTCATTGGATGAACATTTAGGTCATTTTCGTCCTCCCTAGGCTGATTCTTGTCCAATTAGGGTTTTTAACCAATCTTGTGCATCCAATAGGTGTGTTTGTGTCATTGGATGGACATTTAAGTCATTTTCGTCCTCCCTATGCTTATTCTTGTCCAATTAGGGTTTTTAAGCAATCTTGTGCATTCAATAGGTGTGTTTGTGTCATTGGATGAACATTTAGGTCATTTTCATCATCCCTAGGTTTATTCTTGTCCAATTAGGGTTTTTAACCAATCTTGTGCACCCAATATGTTCATTTGTGTAATTGGATGAACATTTAGGTCATTTTCGTCCTCCCTAGGCTTATTCTTGTCCAATTAGGGTTTCTAACCAATCTTGTGCATCCAATAAGTTTATTTGTGTCATTGGATGAACATTTAGGTCATTTTCGTCCTCCCTAGGCTTATTCTTGTCCAATTAGGGTTTTTAAGCAATCTTGTGCATCCAATAAGTTCATTTGTGTCATTGGATAAACATTTAGGTCATTTTAGTCCACCCTAGGCTTATTCTTGTCCAATTAGGGTTTTTAACCAATCTTGTGCATCCAATAAGTTCATTTGTGTCATTGGAAGAACATTTAGGTCATTTTCGTCCTTCCTAGGCTTATTCTTGTCCAATTAAGGTTTTTAACCAATCTTGTGCATCCAATAATTTCATTTGTGTCATTGGATGAACATTTAGGTCATTTTCGTCCTCCCTAGGCTTATTCTTGTCCAATTAGGGTTTTTAACCAATCTTGTGCATCCAATAGGTGTGTTTGTGTCATTGGATGAACATTTAGGTCATTTTCGTCCTCCCTAGGCTTATTCTTGTCCATTTAGGGTTTTTAAGCAATCTTGTGCATCCAATAAGTTCTTTTGTGTCATTGGATAAATATTTAGGTCATTTTAATCCACCCTAGGCTTATTCTTGTCCAATTAGGGTTTTTAACCAATTTTGTGCATCCAATAAGTTCATTTGTGTCATTGGAAGAACATTTAGGTCATTTTCGTCCTCCCAAGGGTTATTCTTGTCCAATTAGGGTTTTTAACCAATCTTGTGCATCCAATAGGTGTGTTTGTGTCATTGGATGAACATTTAGGTCATTTTTGTCCTCCCTAGGCTTATTCTTGTCCAATTAGGGTTTCTAACCAATCTTGTGCATCCAATAGGTGTATTTGTGTCAATGGATGAACATTTAGGTCATTTTCGTCCTCCCTAGGCTTATTCTTGTCTAATTAGGGTTTTTAATCAATCTTGTGCATCCAATAAGTTCATTTGTGTTATTGGACGAACATTTAGGTCATTTTCGTCCTCCCTAGGCCTATTCTTGTCCAATTAGCGTTTTTAACCAATCTTGTGCATGCAATAGGTGTGTTTGTGTCATTGGATGAACATTTAGGTCAGTTTCGTCCTCCCTAGGCTTATTCTTGTCCAATTAGGGTTTCTTACGAATCTTGTGCATCCAATAGGTGTATTTGTGTCATTGGATGGACATTTAGGTCATTTTCGTCCTCCCTAGGCTTATTCTTGTCCAATTAGGGTTTTTAAGCAATCTTGTGCATCCAATAAGTTCATTTGTGTCATTGGATGAGCATTTAGGTCATTTTCGTCCTCCCTAGGCTTATTCTTGTCCAATTAGGGTTTTTAACCAATCTTGTGCATCCAATAAGTTCATTTGTGTCATTGGATGAACATTTAGGTCATTTTCGTCCTCCCTAGGCTTATTCTTGTCCAATTAGCGTTTTTACACAATCTTGTGCATCCAATAGGTGTGTTTGTGTCATTGGATGAACATTTAGGTCAGTTTCGTCCTCCCTAGGCTTATTCTTGTCCAATTAGGGTTTCTAACGAATCTTGTGCATCCAATAGGTGTATTTGTGTTATTGGATGGACATTTAGGTCATTTTCATCCTCCCTAGGCTTATTCTTGTCCAATTAAGGTTTTTAAGCAATCTTGTGCATCCAATAAGTTCATTTGTGTCATTGGATGAACATTTAAGTCACTTTCGTCTTCCCTAGGCTTATTCTTGTCCAATTACGGTTTTTAACCAATCTTGTGCATCCAATAAGTTCATTTGTGTCATTGGATGAACATTTAGGTCAGTTTCGTCCTTCCTAGGTTTATTCTTGTCCAATTAGGGTTTTTAACCAATCTTGTGCATCCAATAGGTGTGTTTGTGTCATTGGATGAACATTTAGGTCATTTTCGTCCTCCCTAGGCTTATTCTTGTCCAATTAGGGTTTTTAACCAATCTTGTGCATCCAATAAGTTCATTTGTGTCATTGGATAAACATTTAGGTCATTTTCGTCCACCCTAGGTTTATTCTTGTCCAATTAGGGTTTTTAACCAATCTTGTGCATCCAGTAGGTGTGTTTGTGTCATTGGATGAACATTTAGGTCATTTACTTCCTCCCTAGGCTTATTCTTGTCCAATTAGGGTTTCTAACCAATCTTGTGCATCCAATAGGTGTATTTGTGTCATTGGATGAACATTTAGGTCATTTTCGTCCTCCCTAGGCTTATTCTTGTCCAATTAGGGTTTTTAACCAATCTTGTGCATCCAATAGGTGTGTTTGTGTCATTGGATGAACATTTAGGTCATTTTCGTCCTCCCTAGGCTTATTCTTGTCCAATTAGGGTTTTTAACCAATCTTGTGCATCCAATACGTTTGTTTGTGTCATTGGATGAACATTTAGGTCATTTTCGTCCTCCCTAGGCTTATTCTTGTCCAATTAGGGTTTTTAACCAATCTTGTGCATCCAATAGGTGTGTTTGTGTCATTGGATGAACATTTAGGTCATTTTCGTCCTCCCTAGGCTTATTCTTGTCCAATTAGGGTTTTTAAGCAATCTTGTGCATCCAATAAGTTAATTTGTGTCATTGGATGAACATTTAGGTCATTTTCGTCCTCCCTAGGGTTATTCTTGTCTAGTTAGGGTTTTTAACCAATCTTGTGCATCCAATAAGTTAATTTGTGTCATTGGTTGAACATTTAGGTCATTTTCGTCCTCCCTAGGCTTATTCTTGTCCAATTAGGGTTTTTAACCAATCTTGTGCATCCAATAGGTGTGTTTGTGTCATTGGATGAACATTTAGGTCATTTTCGTCCTCCCCTAGTCTTATTCTTGTCCAATTATGGTTTTAAGCAATCTTGTGCATCCAATAACTTCATTTGTATCATCGGATTAACATTTAAGTCATTTTCGTCCTCCCTAGGCTTATTCTTTTCCAATTAGAGTTTCTAACGAATCTTGTGCATCCAATAGGCGTGTTTGTGTCATTGGATGAACATTTAGGTCATTTTCGTCCTCGCATGGCTTATTCTTGTCTAATTAGGGTTTTAAGCAATATTGTGCATCCAATAAGTTCATTTGTGTCATTGGATTAACATTTAAGTCATTTTTGTCCTCCACAGGCTTATTCTTGTCCAATTAGGGTTTTTAACCAATCTTGTGCATCCAATAAGTTCATTTGTGTCATTGGATGAACATTTAGGTCATTTTCGTCCTCCCTAGGCTTATTCTTGTCCAATTAGGGTTTTTAACCAATCTTGTGCATCCAATAGGTGTGTTTGTGTCATTGGATGAACATTTAGGTCATTTTCGTCCTCCCTCGGCTTATTCTTGTCCAATTAGGGTTTTTTACCAATCTTGTGCATCCAATAAGTTCATTTGTGTCATTGGATTAACATTTAGGTCATTTTCGTCCTTCCTAGGCTTATTCTTGTCCAATTACGGTTTCTAACCAATCTTGTGCATCAAATAGGTGTGTTTGTGTCATTGGATGAACATTTAGGTCATTTTCGTCCTCCCTAGGCTTATTCTTGTCCAATTAGGGTTTTTAACCAATCTTGTGCATCCAATAAGTTCATTTGTGTCATTGGATGAACATTTAGGTCATTTTCGTCCTCCCTAGGCTTATTCTTGTCCAATTAGCGTTTTTACACAATCTTGTGCATCCAATAGGTGTGTTTGTGTCATTGGATGAACATTTAGGTCAGTTTCGTCCTCCCTAGGCTTATTCTTGTCCAATTAGGGTTTCTAACGAATCTTGTGCATCCAATAGGTGTATTTGTGTTATTGGATGGACATTTAGGTCATTTTCATCCTCCCTAGGCTTATTCTTGTCCAATTAAGGTTTTTAAGCAATCTTGTGCATCCAATAAGTTCATTTGTGTCATTGGATGAACATTTAAGTCACTTTCGTCTTCCCTAGGCTTATTCTTGTTCAATTACGGTTTTTAACCAATCTTGTGCATCCAATAAGTTCATTTGTGTCATTGGATGAACATTTAGGTCATTTTCGTCCTTCCTAGGTTTATTCTTGTCCAATTAGGGTTTTTAACCAATCTTGTGCATCCAATAGGTGTGTTTGTGTCATTGGATGAACATTTAGGTCATTTTCGTCCTCCCTAGGCTTATTCTTGTCCAATTAGGGTTTTTAACCAATCTTGTGCATCCAATAAGTTCATTTGTGTCATTGGATAAACATTTAGGTCATTTTCGTCCACCCTAGCCTTATTCTTGTCCAATAAGGGTTTTTAACCAATCTTTTGCATCCAATAAGTTCATTTGTGTCATTGGATGAACATTTAGGTCATTTTCGTCCTCCCAAGGCTTATTCTTGTCCAATTAGGGTTTTTAACCAATCTTGTGCATCCAATAGGTGTGTTTGTGTCATTGGATGAACATTTAGGTCATTTTCGTCCTCCCTAGGCTTATTCTTGTCCAATTAGGGTTTTTAACCAATCTTGTGCATCCAATAGGTGTGTTTAGTCATTTGATGAACATTTAGGTTATTTTCATCCTCCCTAGGCTTATTCTTGTCCAATTATGGTTTTTAACCAATCTTGTGCATCCAATAAGTTCATTTGTGTCGTTGGATTAACATTTAGGTCATTTTCGTCCTCCCTAGGCTTATTCTTGTCCAATTAGGGTTTCTAACCAATCTTGTGCATCCAATAGGTGTGTTTGTGTCATTGGATGAACATTTAGGTCATTTTCGTCCTCCCTAGGCTTATGCTTGACCAATTACGGTTTTTAACCAATCTTGTGCATCCTATAAGTTCATTTGTGTCATGGGATAAACATTTAGGTCATTTTCGTCCACCCTAGGCTTATTCTTGTCCAATTAGGGTTTCTAACCAATCTTGTGCATCCAATAGGTGTATTTGTGTCATTGGATGAACATTTAGGTCATTTTCGTCCTCCCTAGGCTTATTCTTGTCCAATTAGGGTTTTTAACCAATCTTGTGCATCCAATAGGTGTGTTTGTGTCATTGGATGAACATTTAGGTCATTTTCGTCCTCCCTAGGCTTATTCTTGTCCAATTAGGGTTTCTAACCAATCTTGTGATTCCAATAGGTGTATTTGTGTCATTGGATGAACATTTAGGTCATTTTCGTCCTCCCTAGGCTTATTCTTGTCCAATTAGGGTTTTTAACCAATCTTGTGCATCCAATAGGTGTGTTTGTGTCATTGGATGAACATTTAGGTCATTTTCGTCCTCCCTAGGCTTATTCTTGTACAATTAGGGTTTTTAACCAATCTTGTGCATCCAATAAGTTCATTTGTGTCATTGGATTAACATTTAGGTCATTTTCGTCCTCCCTAGGCTTATTCTTGTCCAATTAGGGTTTCTAACCAATCTTGTGCATCCAATAGGTGTGTTTGTGTCATTGGATGAACATTTAGGTCATTTTCGTCCTCCCTAGGCTTATTCATGTCCAATTAGGGTTTCTAACGAATCTTGTGCATCCAATAGGTGTGTTTGTGTCATTGGATGAACATTTAGGTCATTTTCGTCCTCCCTAGGCTTATTCTTGTCCAATTAGGGTTTTTAACCAATCTTGTGCATCCAATAGGTGTGTTTGTGTCATTGGATGAACATTTATGTCATTTTCATCCTCCCTAGGCTTATTCTTGTCCAATTAGGGTTTTTAAGCTATCTTGTGCATCCAATAAGTTCATTTGTGTCATTGGATGAACATTTAGGTCATTTTCGTCCTCCCTAGGCTTATTCTTGTCCAGTTAAGGTTTTTAACCAATCTTGTGCATCCAATAGGCGTGTTTGTGTCATTGGATGAACATTTAAGTCCTTTTCATCCTCCCTAGACTTATTCTTGTCCAATTTTGGTTTCTAACGAATCTTGTGCATCCAATAGGTGTATTTGTTTCATTGGATGAACATTTAGGTAATTTTCGTCCTCCCTAGGCTTATTCTTGTCCAATTAGGGTTTTTAACCAATCTTGTGCATTCAATATGTGTGTTTGTATCATTTGATGAACATTTAGGTCATTTTCGTCCTCCCTAGACTTGTTTTTGTCCAATTAGGGTTTTAAGCAATCTTGTGCATCCAATAAGTTCATTTGTGTCATTGGATTAACATTTAAGTCATTTTCGTCCTCCCTAGAATTATTCTTGTCCAATTACGGTTTTTAACCAATCTTGTGCATTTAATAGGTGTGTTTGTGTCATTGGATGATCATTTATGTCATTTTCGTCCTCCCTAGGTTTATTCTTGTCCAAATAGGGTTTTTAACCAATCTTGTGCATCCAATAGGTGTGTTTGTGTCATTGGATGAACATTTAGGTCATTTTCGTCCTCCCTAGGCTTATTCTTGTCCAATTAGGGTTTTTACCCAACCTTGTGCATCCAATAGGTGTGTTTGTGTCATTAGATGAACATTTAGGTCATTTTCGTCCTCCATAAGCTTATTCTTGTCCAATTAGGGTTTTTAACCAATCTTGTGCATCCAATAGGTGTGTTTGTGTCATTGGATAAACATTTAGGTCATTTTCGTCCTCCCTAGGCTTATTCTTGTCCAATTAGGGTTTTTAACCAATCTTGTGCATCCCATAAGTTCATTTGTGTCATTGGATTAACATTTAGGTCATTTTCGTCCTCCCTAGGCTTATTCTTGTCCAATTAGGGTTTCTAACCAATCTTGTGCATCCAATAGGAGTGTTTGTGTCATTGGATGAATATTTAGGTCATTTTCTTCCTCCCTAGGCTTATTCTTGTCCAATTAGGGTTTTTAATCAATCTTGTGCATCCAATATGTTCATTTGTGTCATTGGATGAACATTTAGGTCATTTTCGTCCTCCCTAGGCTTATTCTTGTCCAATTAGGGTTTTTAACCAATCTTGTGCATCCAATAGGTGTGTTTGTGTCATTGGATGAACATTTAGGTCATTTTCGTCCTCCCTAGGCTTATTCTTGTCCAACTAGGGTTTTAAGCAATTTTGTCCAACCAATAAGTTCATTTGTGTCATTGGATGAACATTTAGGTCATTTTCGTCCACCCTAGGCTTATTCTTGTCCAATTAGTGTTTTTAACCAATCTTGTGCATCCAATAATTTCATTTGTGTCATTGGATGAACATTTAGGTCATTTTCGTCCTCCCTAGGCTTATTCTGGTCAAATTAGGGTTTTTAACCAATCTTGTGCATCCAATAGGTGTCTTTGTGTCATTGGATGAACATTTAGGTCATTTTCGTCCTCCCTAGGCTGATTCTTGTCCAATTAGGGTTTTTAACCAATCTTGGGCATCCAATAGGTGTGTTTGTGTCATTGGATGAACATTTAAGTCATTTTCGTTCTCCCTATGCTTATTCTTGTCCAATTAGGGTTTTTAAGCAATCTTGTGCATTCAACAGGTGTGTTTGTGTCATTGGATGAACATTTAGGTCATTTTCGTCCTCCCTAGTCTTATTCTTGTCAAATTAGGGTTTTAAGCAATCTTGAGCATCCAATAAGTTCATTTATGTCATTGGATGAACATTTAGGTCATTTTCGTCCTCCCTAGGCTTATTCTTGTCCAATTAGGGTTTTTAATCAATCATGTGCATCCAATATGTTCATTTGTGTCATTGGATGAACATTTATGTCATTTTCGTCCTCCCTAGGCTTATTCTTGTCCAATTAGGGTTTTTAACCAATCTTGTGCATCCAATAGGTGTGTTTGTGTCATTGGATGAACATTTAGGTCATTTTCGTCCTCCCTAGGCTTATTCTTGTCCAACTAGGGTTTTAAGCAATTTTGTCCAACCAATAAGTTCATTTGTGTCATTGGATGAACATTTAGGTCATTTTCGTCCACCCTAGGCTTATTCTTGTCCAATTAGTGTTTTTAACCAATCTTGTGCATCCAATAATTTCATTTGTGTCATTGGATGAACATTTAGGTCATTTTCGTCCTCCCTAGGCTTATTCTTGTCCAATTAGGGTTTTTAACCAATCTTGTGCATCCAATAGGTGTGTTTGTGTCATTGGATGAACATTTAGGTCATTTTCGTCCTCCCTAGGCTTATTCTTGTCCAATTAGGGTTTTTAACCAATCTTGTGCATCCAATAGGTGTGTTTGTGTCATTGGATGAACATTTAGGTCATTTTCGTCCTCCCTAGGCTTATTCTTGTCAAACTAGTGTTTTAAGCAATCTTGTGCAACCAATAAGTTCATTTGTGTCATTGGATTAACATTTAGGTCATTTTCGTCCTCCCTAAGCTTATTCTTGTCCAATTAGGGTTTTTAACCAATCATGTGCATCCAATAAGTTCATTTGTGTCATTAGATGAACAATTAGGTCATTTTCGTCCACCCTAGGCTTATTCTTGTCCAATTAGGGTTTTTAACCAATCTTATGCATCCAATAAGTTCATTTGTGACATTGGATGAACATTTAGGTCATTTTCGTCCTCCCTAGGCTTATTCTTGTCCAATTAGGGTTTTTGACCAATCTTGTGCATCCAATAGGTGTGTTAGTGTCATTGGATGAACATTTAGGTCATTTTCGTCCTCCCTAGGCTTATTCTTGTCCAATTAGGGTTTTTAACCAATCTTGTGCATCCAATAAGTTCATTTGTGTCATTGGATTAACATTTAGGTCATTTTCGTCCTCCCTAGGCTTATTCTTGTTCAATTAGGGTTTTTAACCAATCTTGTGCATCCAATAGGTGTGTTTGTGTCATTGGATGAACATTTAGGTCATTTTCGTCCTCCCTAGGCTTATTCTAGTCCAATTAGGGTTTTTAACCGATCTTGTGCATCCAATAAGTTCATTTGTGTCATTGGATTAACATTTAGGTCATTTTCGTCCTTCCTAGGCTAATTCTTGTCCAATTAGGGTTTCTAACCAATCTTGTGCATCCAATAGGTGTGTTTGTGTCATTGGATGAACATTTAGGTCATTTTCGTCCTCCCTAGGCTTATTCTTGTCCAATTAGGGTTTTTAACCAATCTTGTGCATCCAATAAGTTTATTTGTGTCATTGGATTAACATTTAGGTCATTTTCGTCCTCCCTAGGCTTATTCTTGTCCAATTAGGGTTTCTAAACAATCTTGTGCATCCAATAGGTGTGTTTGTGGCATTGGATGAACATTTAGGTCATTTTCGTCCTCCCTAGGCTTATTCTTGTCCAATTAGGGTTTTTAACCAATCCTGTGCATCCAATAAGTTCATTTGTGTCATTGGATGAACAATTAGGTCATTTTCGTTCACCCTAAGCTTATTCTTGTCCAATTAGGGTTTTTAACCAATCTTATGCATCCAATAAGTTCATTTGTCTCATTGGATGAACATTTAGGTCATTTTCGTCCTCCCTAGGCTTATTCTTGTCCAATTAGGGTTTTTAACCAATCTTGTGCATCCAATAGGTGTGTTTGTGTCATTGGATGAACATTTAGGTCATTTTCGTCCTCCCTAGGCTTATTCTTGTCCAATTAGGGTTTTTAACCAATCTTGTGCATCCAATAGGTGTGTTTGTGTCATTGGATGAACATTTAGGTCATGTTCGTCCTCCCTAGGCTTATTCTTGTCCAATTAGGGTTTTTAACCAATCTTGTGCATCCAATAAGTTCATTTGTGTCATTGGATTAACATTTAGGTCATTTTCGTCCTCCCTAGCCTTATTCTTGTCCAATTAGGGTTTCTTACAAATCTTGTGCATCCATTAGGTGTGTTTAGTCATTTGATGAACATTTATGTTATTTTCGTCCTCCCTAGGCTTATTCTTGTCCAATTAGGGTTTTAACCAATCTTGGGCATCCAATAAGTTCATTTGTGTCATTGGAAGAACATTTAGGTCATTTTCGTCCTCCCAAGGCATATTCTTGTCCAATTAGGGTTTCTAACCAATCTTGTGAATCCAATAGGTGTGTTTGTGTCATTGGATGAACATTTAGGTCATTTTCGTCCTCCCTAGTCTTATTCTTGTCCAATTAGGGTTTTCAACCAATCTTGTGCATCCAATAAGTTCATTTGTGTCATTGGATGAACATTTAGGTCATTTTCGTCCTCCCTAGTCTTATTCTTGTCCAATTAGGGTTTTTATGCAATCTTGTGCATCCAATAGGTGTGTTTGTGTCATTGGACGAACATTTAGGTCATTTTCGTCCTCCCTAGGCTTATTCTTGTCCAATTAGGATTTTTAACCAATCTTGTGCATCCAATAGGTGTGTTTGTGTCATTGGATGAACATTTAGGTCATTTTCGTCCTCCCTAGGCTTATTCTTGTCAAATTAGGGTTTCTAACCAATCTTTTGCATCCAATAGGTGTATTTGTGTCATCGGATGAACATTTAGGTCATTTTCGTCCTCCCTAGGCTTATTCTTGTCCAATTAGGGTTTTTAACCAATCTTGTGCATCCAATAAGTTCATTTGTGTCATTGGATGAACATTTAGGTCATTTTCGTCCTCCCTAGGCTTATTCTTGTCCAATTAGGGTTTTTAACCAATCTTGTGCATCCAATAGGTGTGTTTGTGTCATTGGATGAACATTTAGGTCATTTTCGTCCTCCCTAGGCTTATTCTTTTCCAATTAGGGTTTTTAACCAATCTTGTGCATCCAATAAGTTCATTTGTGTCATTGGATGAACGTTTAGGTCATTTTCGTCCTCCCTAGGCTTATTCTTGTCCAATTAGGGTTTTTAACCAATCTTGTGCATCCAATAGGTGTGTTTGTGTCATTGGATGAACATTTAGGTCATTTTCGTCCTCCCTAGGCTTATTCTTGTCCAATTAGGGTTTTTAACCAATCTTGTGCATCCAATAAGTTCATTTGTGTCATTGGATGAACCTTTAGGTCATTTTCATTCTCCCTAGGCTTATTCTTGTCCAATTAGGGTTTCTAACCAATCTTGTGCATCCAATAGGTGTATTTGTGTCATTGGATGAACATTTAGGTCATTTTCGTCCTCCCTTGGCTTATTCTTGTCCAATTAGGGTTTTTAACCAATCTTGTGCATCCAATAGGTGTATTTGTGTCATTGGATGAACATTTAGGTCATTTTCGTCCTCCCTAGGCTTATTCTTGTCCAATTAGGGTTTCTAACCAATCTGGTGCATCCAATAGGTGTATTTGTGTCATTGGATGAACATTTAGGTCATTTTCGTCCTCCCTAGGCTTATTCTTGTCTAATTAGGGTTTTTAAGCAATCTTGTGCATCTAGTAAATTCATTTGTGTCATTGGATGAACATTTAGGTCATTTTCGTCCTCCCTAGGCTTATTCTTGTCCAATTAGGGTTTTTAACCAATCTTGTGCATCCAATAGGTGTGTTTGTGTCATTGGATGAACATTTAGGTCATTTTCATCCTCCCTAGGCTTATTCTTGTCCAATTAGGGTTTTTAACCAATCTTGTGCATCCAATAAGTTCATTTGTGTCATTGGATTAACATTTAGATCATTTTCGTCCTCCCTAGGCTTATTCTTGTCCAATTAGGGTTTTTAACCAATCTTGTGCATCCAATAGGTGTGTTTGTGTCATTGGATGAACATTTAGGTCATTTTCGTCCTCCCTAGGCTTATTCTTGTCCAATTAGGGTTTTTAATCAATCTTGTGCATCCAATATGTTCATTTGTGTCATTGGATGAACATTTAGGTCATTTTCGTCCTCCCTATGCTTATTCTTGTCCGATTCGGGTTTTTAATCAATCTTGTGCATCCAATATGTGCATTTGTTTCATTGGATGAACATTTAGGTCATTTTCGTCCTCCCTAGGCTTATTCTTGTCCACTTAGGGTTTTTAACCAATCTTGTGCATCCAATAGGTGTGTTTGTGTCATTGGATGAACATTTAGGTCATTTTCGTCCTCCTTAGGCTTATTCTTGTCCAATTAGGGTTTTTAACCAATCTTGTGCATCCAATAAGTTCAATTGTGTCATTGGATGAACATTTAGGTCATTTTCATCCTCCCTAGGCTTATTCTTGTCCAATTAGGGTTTTTAATCAATCTTGTGCATCCAACATGTTCATTTGTGTCATTGGATGATCATTTAGGTCATTTTCGTCCTCCCTAGGCTTATTCTTCTCCAATTAGGGTTTTTAACCAATCTTGTGCATCCAATAGGTGTGTTTGTGTCATTGGATGAACATTTAGGTCATTTTCGTCCTCCCTAGGCTTATTCTTGTCCAACTAGGGTTTTAAGCAATTTTGTCCAACCAATAAGTTCATTTGTATCATTGGATGAACATTTAGGTCATTTTCGTCCACCCTAGCCTTATTCTTGTCCAATTAGTGTTTTTAACCAATCTTGTGCATCCAATAATTTCATTTGTGTCATTGGATGAACATTTAGGTCATTTTCGTCCTCCCTAGGCTTATTCTTGTCCAATTAGGGTTTTTAATCAATCTTCTGCATCCAATAAGTTCATTTGTGTCATTGGATTAACATTTAGGTCATTTTCGTCCTCCCTAGGCTTATTCTTGTCCAATTAGGGTTTCTAACCAATCTTGTGCATCCAATAGGTGTGTTTGTGTCATTGGATGAACATTTAGGTCATTTTCGTCCTCCCTAGGCTTATTCTTGTCCAATTAGGGTTTTTAACCAATCTTGTGCATCCAATAAGTTCAATTCTGTCATTGGATGAACATTTAGGTCATTTTCATCCTCCCTAGGCTTATTCTTGTCCAATTAGGGTTTTTAATCAATCTTGTGCATCCAACATGTTCATTTGTGTCATTGGATGATCATTTAGGTCATTTTCGTCCTCCCAAGGCTTATTCTTCTACAATTAGGGTTTTTAACCAATCTTGTGCATCCAATAGGTGTGTTTGTGTCATTGGATGAACATTTAGGTCATTTTCGTCCTCCCTAGGCTTATTCTTGTCCAACTAGGGTTTTAAGCAATCTTGTGCAACCAATAAGTTCATTTGTGTCATTGGATGAACATTTAGGTCATTTTCGTCCAGCCTATGCTTATTCTTGTCCAATTAGGGTTTTTAACCAATCTTGTGCATCCAATAATTTCATTTGTGTCATTGGATGAACATTTAGGTCATTTTCGTCCTCCCTAGGCTTATTCTTGTCCAATTAGGGTTTTTAACCAATCTTGTGCATCCAATAGGTGTGTTTGTGTCATTGGATGAACATTTAGGTCATTTTCGTCCTCCCTAGGCTTATTCTTGTCCAATTATGGTTTTTAACCAATCTTGTGCATCCAATAAGTTCATTTGTGTCATTGGATTAACATTTAGATCATTTTCGTCCTCCCTAGGCTTATTCTTGTCCAATTAGGGTTTCTAACCAATCTTGTGCATCCAATAGGTGTGTTTGTGTCATTGGATGAACATTTAGGTCATTTTCGTCCTCCCTAGGCTTATTCTTGTCC